>JADWQK010001620.1:0-93221 GCA_017933935.1 Sesamia nonagrioides | reverse complement strand
GTCTGTCTGTCTGTCTGTCTGTCTGTCTGTCTGTCTGTCTGTCTGTCTGTCTGTCTGTCTGTCTGTCTGTCTGTCTGTCTGTCTGTCTGTCTGTCTGTCTGTCTGTCTGTCTGTCTGTCTGTCTGTCTGTCTGTCTGTCTGTCTGTTTGTTAAAAGAAATTTAGTGAGAAAAAAAATTGTGTGTAAACAATATTAGAATAACACACATTTTTCCCAGACAGGAGAAAAAACGGAAAAATAATAATAGAACATCATTCAAATAAAAACTATAAAGATCAGAGGATCTTTAAAGATCAGAAGATTTTTTTTTCTGTCAGAAAACAGAGAGGCAACTGTCTTAATTTAAAACGTTAGACATCTAATCAGTCAGTTAGCAACAAACAAATGTCAAAAACTTGGGAAATTAGAAGAATATGTAACAGATTGAGACTGAGATCAGACTGGGAATGTTCTTAAAATTAGAAGAATATGTAACAGGTTGAGACTGAGATCAGACTGGGAATGTTCTTAAATTAGAAGAATATGTAACAGGTTGAGACTGAGATCAGACTGGGAATGTTCTTAAAATTAGAAGAATTAGCGCGGTGCAGTTTGCACAACCAAGAAGTCCGCAATGTTGCCTCCTCCTCACTTCCCGCGGGAGCACCTTCCGGGAGGCGGCCAGTTTGGCGTCGGCGGGCGGATCCTTAGTGGCGGGAAGGATCCGCCGCCTGGGCTTGAGGGTGGCGCTGCACAAAACAGAGGCCGTGTTCTTTCACGGCCCCCGGCAGTGCCCCCCGCCTGACGCCGACATTTATGTGGAGGGGGTGAGGGTCGGGGTTGAGGCCCAGATGAAATATCTGGGCCTCATCTTAGACAGCAGGTGGCGCTTCGGCCCGCACTTTAGCGGGCTGTCGTCGCGCCTGCTGAAGGCTGCGGGAGCCCTCTCGTGGCTGATGCCAAACTTGGGAGGGCCCAGCATGCGGTGCCGGCGTCTATACGCCGGCATACTGCGGAGTATGGCCCTTTATGGGGCCCCGATTTGGGCGGACTCCCTCCATAGGAGGGAGAACCTCACCGCCCTTCGGTCGCCCCAAAGGGCCATCGCCCAGCGGGCATCGCGGGCCTACCGCACGGTGGGCTTTGCAGCGGCGTGCGCTCTGGCGGGCACCCCGCCTTGGGAGCTCGAGGCGTGGGTGCTCGCCAGAGTGTACGAGTGGACGGCGGGGCGCAGGGCGTTGGGCGAGCGTCCGGCCTCAGAGGTGAGGGAGGCCGTCCGGCGGGAGGCGAGGGTTGCACTTGTCCAGCAATGGACGCAGGACCTCGCCTCCGCCGTCTTCGGCCGCCGCACTGTTATAACATGCAATGCTCCTAAACGACAACCCTAAGTAAACTGCTGACCATGCATCAGTTGTTTACTTGGTTTTTACTAAGAATCGGCGAGGTACTGACGTCAATCGAATGTTTCGTAAGCATTTTCCGTCGATGCGAACAGTTAGTTCGGCTTAAAGGTTTGATGTGGACATATCCTATTTTAATCGGCCAATTTTGTAATCTTTTCTTTAAAATATATTTCCAGTTTGTAATAAAAGTGTTTTTTTAAAAAGACTCCATCATCCCACCCCATAAAAGCACCCTCGACGCCATCGGGCCGGTCCTGGAGGACTGGCTCGACAGGCGTCGCGGGTTCCTCTCCTTCCGTCTGGTGCAGGTACTCTCCGGTCACGGCTGCTTCGGCAGGTGCCTGCACCGGATAGGACGAGAGGAGACACCGTCGTGCCACGGTTGTGGCGCGGCGGAGGACACGGCGGAACACACCCTCGCGGTGTGCCCGTCGTGGGCCGTGCCGCGCCGCGATCTTGTCGCGGCGGTTGGAGGGGACCCCTCGCTGCCCGCCATCGTCAGAGCGATGGTGGGGAGCGAGGAGGCTTGGGTGGCGATGGCCTCCTTCTGCGAGGTCGTGATGTCGCAGAAGGAGGCCGCGGAGCGCGAGCGGGAGGAGGATCCCCTCGCTCCGGCGCTCCGCAGGCGGCGTAGGGGCAGGAGAAGGCGGGATTTCGCCCGCTTTTTCCCCCCCTGAGGTGAGCGGCGGGCGTGAGGCACGAGAAGTGCCGACGCCCGCCTTACATCGCTCACCACGCGGGAGCCACGGCCCCTCCCTTGGAGGGGCAATTGAGGGCCCGCCTTGCTAGGCGGGTTTCGCCGGCGGGGGAGAGGTAGCTCAGGCTGCGCTAGTTTCTCACTCCCCCGCCACTATGGCGATGCCGGAGTGCCGCTGTGGGTTTAGTGGGTATTCCCGGCTTCGGCTGGGCGAGTCCCACACACGCCCTTCGGGGTACGGTGCGTAAAGGCATTCCCGCAGGAGACCATGTCAAGGGGCGCCGCCTGCCCGGCGAGCGCGGCACGACTATGTCAAGGCCTCGCTCAACACACCAGAAATACTCCACTAGAGAGATGCACCAGTCTTAATACTGACTTATTACAGAGCGCTTATCACTCACAGCTCGGCAGTGATTTATAGTTTATTTCAAACAAATACTGACTCTCAACCTCTTTTAATTTCACAATCAAATGCCGAAAACGTTATGAAAAAGTACCATTATTACCTGCAATTTGGCTGATCCATATTTTTCATTACATTGGCAGCATGTCCATCACAGAACAAAGCGCCGCCTGGCGTAGCGGAACTGTTTGTGGGAAGAGGCGCGGTTCGCACCACTCACTCGCACGAGACTACGGCGCGCTTCAGCTTTATTAATCATTCTCTGGAAGCCATTGTCTCCGCGACACGATTTTACAATACCAAAGACGGAACTCGCTTGTAAATCGCTTAAAATGAATGACTTTTGGTTCTAAATTAATGAAACATCATCCGGTTAGCGTACATCAAGCCGACCTCCGAAACTCCTAAGTACTGAAACGTGTTTAAACCTAAGCACAGGTCGAGCTTGCGATCGCCATACCAGTCGTACTATACGAGTCGTAGCTCTTAGGGGACCTGCTGCGGGCTCATATACAATCTAATATGACCGGGGAGCGGGTGCAAATCTCAGACACAGAACCACGATCGAGCTACTTAGAAGTTACCATGTAGCGAAGTGGGATTTATCTAGGGCAGGTTAAAACCGGAAGAGATTTAAACCGGTCAAGGCCTTGAAGCCCGGCCAAACCCGTGTGAGCGGCGCCGCCCGTTCTAGTAAGTGTACGAGACTCTCACTATTTATGCATATTGTTGGTCAACACGAAGAACGAGCCCAGGAGTTTCTCGGGATATGATTGCTGCGCAAAGTAAATTATTAACAGTGCACCAATCGACAAATATTGTTAATTCTTATAATTGTGTATGTATTTAGGTACCTTTGTTTAAAAAATTAAGTTTAACATTTATTAAACTTAATTTGTGATTATTTGGTAACGGTACCTATTGCTGCCTGAATCTTTAAATTAATTAATTCGTTGAAAATAAGTAAAAAACGAACAGACTCGAGCTAGCAATTTCTTATTCTTGTTAACAATGATATGTCATTTTCAAATAAAAAGAAAACATAAAAAACAATAATGTTATAAAAAAAGGTACTAAATAATATTAAAAAAATCTCAATAGCTCGGGCAAGAGAAATGATGGGGAATACGCTCAGATTGTTGAATAAAATTTATGTTTTGGTCGTTTTAAAAAAATATTTCTACAATAATGTTCGTCATGAAATTACCTATCCATTAGTGTAAGAACGCAATCTAAATAATGCTTACTTTTCGAGGAGATGCCCCTGTTAGGATAGCAGAGTGTGTGTTATTAAATAATATTAAAGCAGACAGTATAGAAGAAACATTATGTCTATATTTACTTATAACATTACACACTGGGCATATTTAGAATCATCAGCAATATCAGCAATACAAATTACATAAGACCAGGCACATAAGCATTATTTGCCTATAACAAATATTAAGAATACTTAACTGGTAGTGTGCTCGGTCCGACGGCTCGATGAAGACTCCCTACTAAGGGACGAGTCACCGTATTTATAGGAAATGCCATTCTCAGAGTACCATCGAGCCGTTTTTATGATTTTATAAAAGTTATTCTACCTTCGGAATCAACTAAACTTAAGCAATCCACAATAAAATACATACAAATGTTCCTTTTATTAGAATTATGACTCGTTATACGTTACGTTTATGATAATTATTTCTCTTGTCAGAGGTTTCGTTGTGAAGGAATTATTTAAACATTATGCTTAGTAAAAAAAAAAAAATAACTACAATTTTGGAGCCAAGATTATGGAGAATTTTTTTGTATTTTTTATAAGTTGATATTTCTTTTGGATAAAGAGTAGATAGCTCCGAAAAACTACATAAAAACGGCTTGCGCTGTGTTTTGGTCACGGACGCGCCTTAATGCCTAAAAATAGTTTACTTTAGTTTAACCTTAAAATTTTTGCGTGCTATGTTCATCTCAGCTAAACATGCTTGTACTTCCTGTATTCTTATTCAACACCTTTGTATACCATGTTTAATGCAAATAAATGTTTTATTTATTTATTATAGTGACATAACTGGAACTGAGCACTGTGAAGCAGTATCTGTTGAACTAAACAATGTGAAGATAGTAGCTTTGACGCCTTGTATAGATCATGCCACATAACAGTTCTTGTATTATATCTGGAGATTTTAACGAAGGCTATCTTAGTAGCAACAATACTGCAGTCTTTAAAAGTAAATTACTAAATACCGCTGATTAACTACGAAACTCGACCCTGAGCGTGGCCCAGCACGCTCTTATTCGGTTATTTATTAATTACTTATGAACTGGACTAGTGCATAAGAAAAAACTTTAACACAAACTTTAAAAAAATGTTTTTTTCATCACTTCCTAGTGCTTTCGCTGGGAAGAAGTCGCGGAACCACAGAAATCGTAATAAAAGTTATTACGTTCTGTGCGCGGAACTAAATCTCCAGCAGATAGTTTCACTACAAGTGCTCGCAACAACAGACTGTCTATCGCAGTTTCACTACAAGTGCTCGCAACAACAGACTGTCTATCGCAGTTTCACTACAAGTGCTCGCAACAACAGACTGTCTATCGCAGTTTGCTGGCATAGTTCTAAATATTGTTAGTCGCTTGCATGCAGTTACCGGTTTGCAACCAAGGAATTGCTTCAATGACCTGCAACACTAGAATTACTTTATATGAGTACAATAATTCACTATATCATGTTGTGAGACTTTATAATATCGCCGTAAAGCCAGTGTTGTTCCAACAGCCTCCGACTTGTTGTTTAGTAATGAAGCCGCGAGTAAACAGTTGCCAGTGCGCGGCGCGTGCTCGACAAGTTCACAACACGCGCTGTTTGCAAACTTGCTCATTTGAAACACGCACAGCGAGAACGGCCCCTTTGTACCCTTCATGTTTCGATCCGAAGCGAAGCTGACAATATATTTAAACTGTTTATTTTGTAAAGACGAGCGCAGTGGCCGCCATTTAATTACGATATGAGAGGTGCACAATATCCGTAATTCGTAACGTACGGTGCGAGTTGAACTCATTTTCAGATATTGCGTAATAAAATCAACGCCAGCTGGGACTGCACGTAGGGTTGCCGCCAGTGGTTAACGCTCAGTACATTTTGCTGCTACCACGATATAACAGAAGTGTACTAACTGTTTTTTTTAAAACATATCGTTTGTATTTTTCTTACTTTCGTGACATTAATAATTATTTTTGCCGAAGAACTGAGTTAGGTGAAAACAAACCGAACACGATCAAATACAACGCAAGTATCATTCTCGAGAGAGATAAACAGATATATGTTGCGACTAAAAAACGTGTAAATATTTGGTGCATAAATCGATATACGTGTCAAGATGGTAGCTGGCTTACCTAATGAACTTGGCTAATGTTTCATCGTGGATGCGCCGGGGAATTAGCGAGTACGTCGAGTAAATAAAATGATGATGATGTTCCCGACCGATTTCGGCCACGGCGACCACTTCGACTCCTAGCCGATGATTTGGCGCTCATGCGCCCGAAGATGGCTTATGTAGCCTATCTTGGCGGCGAAACTTCGTGCACAGTGAGGGCACGTAAGCACGCCGTCGACGTAGTTGTATGTGATGGCAGCAGGTGGGCGAGCCTTTAATTGGTCGCGTTTGGTATCGAGGTCAGCTTTGCGCTGCTCCTCAAACTCGCGTACTTGTCAGTTGTCCGTACACCATTCTGCGCCATTCTGACCGTTTTGCTGCCAAACGCTCCCATACAGAGGGTTCTATACTGCCGTTTTAAGACATCCTTGAACCGGAGGAGTTGTCCGCCATGCTTTCGCTTGCTCTCCTCCAGCTCGGAGAAGAAGATGCGCTTCGCCACTCTTTCGTCCGCCATACGTGATACGTGTCCGCACTACCGAAGCTGTCGACGCATTAAATAAGCCTCAATGCCACCAACATTGGCTGACTTCGGTATTTCGCACTCTGCCAGACCATTTGATCTTCATAATGGATCGGAGACATTTAAGGTGAAAACGATCTAGAGTACGTATGTGGTGACGGTACACACACCATGTCTCAGCGCAATATAGAAGGTTTGGCAGCACAATTGCTTTAGATACGGATACTTGCACCTTAGCTAGTGCCTTGCTTGTGCCTTATCTAACTTAAGGTCATGTGAGCAGAAGACCTTGGAACACAACTTGCCAAACGCTGCAGCTGCAGCTCCAACTCTGCTGTTGATCTCAGCATCAAGGTCACACTTAGGAAAAAAATAAAAAATAAATACAGTTTGTAAGATACTGTGTTGTATACCTACATACCGGAGCTGCGCGCTCGTGCCCGGCGCCAGGCCGTGGTGCGGCTGCAGCCCTAATTGCGGTGTCCCATTCTATCAGATCACGCGCTATACAAGCTCGGCTTTCTTTCTTCTTCTTTCTTTCTTTTTTGGTACAAAACCCGCCACACATCATCCCACCCAGTGCAACTCCTGAAAGCCAGAATCAACAGTGGAGACCGCCAGAAAAACGCCGAGCAATGAAGCTCGACGAGTCCCGGAGAAAGGATTTAACTGTCTGGGGTCCCGCAACGAAATTAATCAGAAAATAATAGCGGAGGACTAAGAAAAAAGATATTTTTTCCACTTCCCTCCATAACAAGCAGGAGACAGAACAGAACTAGGCCAATCGGCACAAAGGGACTTTAATGCAACTAGGAGAAATGAATTGGAAGAGATCTTTCTACATTTCACTACCTCGACGTTTGTTCGGTCATAAACTGGGCTAAAATAATTTAACCAAAAAAGAATTGCGTCGCAACCAAACCAAAACTTAAGTTATGTTTCGTTAACCTTTTGACAAATGTTTTAGCCATAACTGGATCACAATTGGAACATAACTATTTTATTACGTTCCATCAAGGGCGGATCCGGGGGGGGGGGGCGGTCATGGGGTCATGACCCCCCCCCCCTCAACAACCTCCTCAGACAACGCAATCAAAGGTCTGACTATAATCTATGAAACACATGATGACGGGTGTGTTAAACTCGTAGGACTTTACAATCAACTGGCGAATATTAAGGATCTGTTCCCTGCCTTTCACAAAAGCCGGCCTGCTCCTGAGGGATTTGCCACCTAAGGAAGTGGTTGATCCTGGCGTTTAAACTATATAATAGTACATTATGGTACTAGTGTGTAACATTGGTGATCACCTCCGAGGCGCTATTGAGATCCGAGCCGTAGGCGAGGGTCTTAAGAGAGCCGAGGACGGTAATCATCAATACACACGTGCTAGCTGTCCTTTTGTGTGACCGATGACGTCACAACGCTGTTATTGTGACAAGGTTCCATCGCAATATCATCGTGCGGGGCTTATAGATACTTATTTAAAATTAATGTAACTAACCTTAGTAGCCTCCAAGAAACAGGCGTGATCAAAGTCAGCTTTGTCTGCATGGGAGCAGGACAGCACTTATGCGCAGAAGTGTTTTTTGCACGGCTCCGATTATATTATTTACAACAAATTACCCAAAAGTTGGAGGGAGCTAAATAATGTCCATTTGAAATGTCGACTAAAGTCACATTTATGTGTCAAGGCTTACTATGATATTAAAGAATTTCTGACAGATCCATTTATATTGACATAGATTTTTGATGCATTGTTATTTTTTTTTTCCTCGTGCTGCCATTTATTTATTTTTGTTTTTTCTAATTCCATTATATTTACTTATATTTTTTTTGACATGAAATTTATAATAAAAATCATTATTGTTCAAAATATTTGCACGCCATACTGGGTGGCAAACATGTATGATCTTATTTTTCTGTTATGTTATCCTGCATGCATTTTCTTTCTTTCTTGTATGAACACACATGTTTAAGCAAATAAATTTATGTTTATCTCTTTAACTTTATCTCTTTATCTTTAGCCAGATATTGGTTATCTGGAGCTTCTTTTATAATTTTTTCAATATCGTCAGATGACAAAACCTTTGATTTCTTGCTTCTAAATCTATCGGATAGTCTCTTTAGATAAGCTGACAAATTAGAGTATGTTTTCAAGTCCACTCCATTCTTTGTTCACATTGTACTTTTTAACATTGAGTATGAACACCACAAAGAGCTAGGTTTGTACTTAGAAGATAATTCTTTAAAGTACGCCATGAACACATTTTCTGAAAATGACTGCGTATTCTTGCTGTTTTGCCATTTTATGAAATTTTGGTACGATATTAGATATTTTTCCTTGGAGTTTTCAGGTAGTAATCTTTGCATACCGTTAAAGGTTTCACATCTTATAGCGGGCGGTGTACAACATAAATCATTTTCTTCGCAACTTGTACTTGTAGACATTTTAATTAATAAATAACTATAATATTAATTGCAAGAGTAAAATCGAGTTGTGAAAAATGTTTCACTATCGCGGGAAAAATAATCAGTTTTCCTATGTGCGCGCATTGCAATCGGCCACAGACTAAAGGAGTGAGGTTTTTTTTATTTTCCGTGAAAGTTTTATTTATTAAACACGTAACTACGAGTTAAAATTATCTATTTTTATAAGAAGTTACATGAAATGAGCAATAGGAACATTAATTTATTTGTTCTATTGAACAAGTTTTCTTTTCTTTTTAATTAATACTTTTGAACAAAGCTACTCAACTTAAATTTAATAAAAGATGGCGGGAAGACGCCATTTTGTGAAGACGTATTTTATTTTTGCATTGCATTTTATAATAAGATACTTCAAGACGATGCTATCATGGTCTAAGATACCTTTGCCTGCTCAGTGTAAAGCAATTCACTGGCAAATTGAACAAACAACCAATTAAATTTAAAAAAATATTTATAACTCACTAGTGAGTTATGGATTTTCTATAATCTATAACTCACTAGTGAGTTATAGTTTTTTTTTTTTTTGTCACAGTTTGATTATGGGTGTCATTATGTGCCTAATTGAGGTGACCATAGAGCCACTTTATGAGCAAGTGTGTTGAAAAAGGACTTTGCTAGCATGAGATATACCTAAGTGCAAGAGTTCTATAATTGGCGCATTTAGTTGTGGACCCCTTTTTATGTAATGGCAGAATAACTGATCAAGTATACCCGCATGGCCAAACTCCAGTTGTCCAGATGTCACTGCATATGTCGTCTATCGCGTCCACTCAACAGAACCCATGGCTTTAAAATTTCCGCCGTAAGCTAAGCTAAGAGCTGCTAATGCCGCTATGACTTCGGATCGTAGAATACAGGGTTCGCGAGCTATTTCGTTCCAAGTAATGGTGGATGGATCATTTTGAGGATCCGAGTGTTCTCCGCAATATTGCTGCCACCTTTTTGTGTTTAATGCCATGAGATGTTATACATTGTTACTAGATAATACTCCTATTTCTGTTTTGTAAACGGATATCGTCTGTGGATGGTGAAGTGGCTATTACTTTATAAACGGATATCGTCAGTGGATGGTGAAGTAGCTATTACTTTGTAAACGGATATCGTCTGTGGATGGTGGAGTGGCTATTACTTTGTAAACGGATATCGTCTGTGGATGGTGAAGTGGCTATTACTTTGTAAACGGATATCGTCTGTGGATGGTGAAGTGGCTATTACTTTGTAAACGGATATCGTCTGTGGATGGTGAAGTGGCTATTACTTTGTAAACGAATATCGTCTGTGGATGGTGAAGTGGCTATTACTTTGGAAACGGATATCGTCTGTGGATGGTGAAGTGGCTATTACTTTGGAAACGGATATCGTCTGTGGATGGTGAAGTGGCTATTACTTTGGAAACGGATATCGTCTGTGGATGGTGAAGTGGCTATTACTTTGGAAACGGATATCGTCTGTGGATGGTGAAGTGGCTATTACTTTGTAAACGGATATCGTCTGTGGATGGTGAAGTGGCTATTACTTTGGAAACGGATATCGTCTGTGGATGGTGAAGTGGCTATTACTTTGGAAACGGATATCGTCTGTGGATGGTGAAGTGGCTATTACTTTGGAAACGGATATCGTCTGTGGATGGTGAAGTGGCTATTACTTTGGAAACGGATATCGTCTGTGGATGGTGAAGTGGCTATTACTTTGTAAACGGATATCGTCTGTGGATGGTGAAGTGGCTATTACTTTGGAAACGGATATCGTCTGTGGATGGTGAAGTGGCTATTACTTACTATCAATTGCAATGAAAAGTTTAAAAGCAAAATTTAAAAGAGTGTCCATGGAGTTTCTTGCCCGTTCTTCTCCATAGGTACCTACTCTTTGGAATGGGCGACTAGCTTCATCTTATTGACTGACCGACCTTCTGACAATTCAAAAGTGCCTGTAACTGGTTTATTTGAAATAAATGATTTGATTTGATTTGATTTGAATGATTTTGAAGCATATTGCTAATCCATTGCTTCATATGTTCGTACTGCTCAACTATGGAAATAATGAAATGAATGTTGTTGAATTGTCGAAACGATACCCATTCCTACTGATACTAAGTTTCGCGATTACCCTGCAGGATACACCGCTGTTGATTTCTGACCTTGTTTCAAACTAGCTTTCCGTCCGCGGCTTCGCCCGCGTGGAGCTTGGTTATATCGCACTTTTTAGATTTACCTCGGGAATATTAAAAATTTTCCGCGATAAAAAGTACCCTATTATTTAATCCGGACTTCTAACTTTACGTCTGCAAAATTTCAAAGTAATCGGTTCAGTAGTTACGGCGTGAAAGCGGAACAAACAAATAAACTCATTTTCCCATTTATAATATTAGTAAGAATGTTTTAGTCAGTGCACGCCGATAGTAAACATACGGCTAACAATAAACAATATTTATGCCAAATTTTATAGCCGTAATCCATTCCGAAAAAAATTAAAAGAGCTCAGTTGATAATAAAGAAGCGCTTGTTAAAATAATGGGAGCAATATGTACGGCCGCGTTATCTCCCGTTTTCGCAACATTTTTTGATACTGCTCTGCTCTTATTAGTCATAGCGGGACGTTATATAGCCTATGTCCTTTTTCAGGCTCTACACTATCTGTGTACCAAATTTCATACTACATTACAATCGGTTGAGTAGTTTTGGCGTGAAAGCCGGACAGACAGACAGACAGAGATACTTTCGCATTTATAATATTAATATGGATTACGATATTCAGATGTATCCTACTAATATAAGATTTTTTTTATGTATTATAGCTACACTACTTGTTAGTGTAGCGATAGCGGAACGGTCTTGCTCTATGTTACGAAAAATCAAATCATGGCTAAGAGCTGCAATGGTTGATGAACGTCTAACCGGACTGGCACTTCTCCACGTCCATAAAAACGTACCCATTTATGTAGATGAAGTGATAACACGTTTCGGAAGAAGAACTAAGAGAAAACTTTCGTTATCGAAAGATTTCGTTATCGAATTAGATATTTTTAAGTACTTATTAATAAAATACCTTCTTTTTGATCGTATCTTTGTATCTATTATTATCAAAGTATAATGAAAAGTTCTAATAACTTGACCACGACTATGTGACACCCCCGGCGCCAAAGCTGGATCCGCCCTTGCATTCCATTTGTGATTTATTCCAGTGTAGTTGGATCGTAACGTCAACATTTGCTGTCAACTGACATTGGCAATTGCCATTTGTCAAACATACGTCTAAATGTAACTTTAGCGCGATACGAAATGGGGTCGAAAATAACCATAGCAGTTATATTTAGTGCGATTGCTCTTACGACGGTCGACGGTGACGTGTGCTACCTGCTTGATGCTAAACATATTAATCGGTGCATTACTGGATTCACTTGTCTACTGATAGCAAATGGCTTGCGAATCAGATTTAAAATAAAAATCACCCGTAAAATTTGCATCTGGGTTAAGATCTCTATACTTGTAGTGTTTGTAGAAACCGACTAGTTATGGGGTTCGTGCCAAGAGTGGTGATTTCATGCCATCACGGAACCATTCCGACGACTGCGGACGTGATAACCGATGCTCGAATATTAGTTTTCGCACTTGCCAGCAATATTGCCACCTAGCCTCAATCCAATACACTTGGAGTTAGACGATATGATAGCTATCTTCATTCTAAAGAAGTAATGTATTCAGTGGCTGGCGAGCTAGTCATCGGGGCAGGTGCGCGTGGCGGCGGCAGGGGCGCGTCAAGTTATTTGTCTAGATCGTGCGGAATGCAACTATGGCCGCCACTAGCTAGACAACGCTACCCTTGCGTCGAGCCTCCGTCCGCCATTACTTCACGCTAGCGATAACGACGCTTAACGAGCTTAACGTTCAGTGGAAATGTTGGTCTAATATTAACAAATTCAAAAGAGAGAATGAAAATAGTAAACAGTGCAAGAGAGAGGAGAGAGAGAGAGAGAGTAAAGTAAGAATGATTGATCACTGTCTTATTTAGGGACGACCAACGGTACAGAAGCAGAATACGAACCACCGCGCCGCACAGGGTAAACAGAAGGGAAAATAAAAACAAAAGAACGGTTTAAACTTAAAGCATTTAATTCAATTAAACGTTCTAGAGGCACTTTTGAACTGGCAAATAGTCGGTCAGTTAGCCATAAAGTTAAAGCATTTCAAAATATAAGATTAAGTTAAAACAAAAGCAAATAACATTTCTGAAAATAAGCTTATTTTGCGAACTGAAAGAAAAATTAATATAAGTAACATTTTTACAGACAGTCATTTTATATTAGACGTAGGTAAATACTTCTATCGCGGACAGACGGCGGGGATGTACGGTTCCCGGTGAAAAATAGATGTTGGCCGATTCTCAGACCTACCCAATATCCCGTCTAAAAAATCTTTTTTTTTTTTTACACACTATAAACCAGCGCTTGACCGCAATCGTGCCTGATGGTAAGCAGTGACGCAATCGTTGATGGTAAAGCGCACTAGTTTATTAAGAGCCTATTCACTGTAGCCTTGAAGACACTCAAATTGTAGTCCGACGGAAACACCGCCGCTGGCAAATTGTTCCAGTCCCTCGATGTACGCGGTATAAAGGAGGAGGCGAAACGCTTCGTCCGGATCGTAGTGGTGTTAACAACGTAAGGGTAGAAACCAGCCGTACGACGGGTCGTCCGCTGGTGGAACGGAGATGGGGGAATTAAATCATGCAATTCCCTCGCACACTCCCCGAAATGCATCCTATAGAACACCGAAAGGCTGGCTACTCTACGCCTGTGCTCTAGGCTTTGGATACCAACTCGAGTTAGATCAGGGTCACCAATCTGCCTCTTTGCACGTCTCTCCACTGAATCCAAAGTGGCCAGGTGACACTTGGCAGCACCAGCCCAAATGTGGCTGCAGTACTCCACACACGAACGGACCTGTGCTTTGTATAACATTAGAAGCTGCCCAGGTGTGAAGTACTGCCGGACCTTTGCGATAACGCCAAGTTTCCTGGCAGCCACCTTGGCCTTGGACTCAATGAACCGCCCAAAGTTAAGGTTCGAGGAAATCTCAACTCCCAAAAGCTGAAGGCGGTCGGAACACTCCAAGGACACATTCCGAAAAGTAGGGGCCAAGGTGAACGGGCTCCTTTTGGCGGTGAAAAGACACGCCTGTGTTTTGGCGGCATTGAATGCTACAAGATTGGCATTGCCCCATTCGGAGACTGCCTGCAGTGCAACACTCGTTCGCTCAACCATAGCCTCTCTTTCGGACCGGATTGATTCCTTACTAGCCCGAGCATCCGGCAGGTATCTCTCTACAACTGTGCTGTCATCTGCATACCCATAGACACCGGGCATCAGCAGATCGTTAATATGCAGCAGGAACAGAGTTGCAGAGAGAACAGACCCCTGAGGAACACCGGCATTAGTTGACATGGGCTCAGAAGAGCATCCGTCGACAACAACTCGGAGGGACCGTTCAGTCAGGAAGTCTTTTACCCAGCCAGTCAGGCTAGGGGGAATGCCGTACGCTGGAAGCTTACTCAAAAGGCCAGCGTGCCATACCCGGTCGAAGGCCTTCGAAACATCAATGGAGACAGCAATCGCTTCCCCATTCTTCTCGAGGGCCTCGCCCCACAAGTGAGTGGCATACACTAGTAGGTCCCCAGTTGACCGATTGCGGCGAAACCCGTACTGTCGGTCACTGAGGAGATCGTTACCTTCCAGGTATGCCAAGAGGCGTGAGTTCTATACACGCTCCATAATTTTGCAAAGTATGGAGGTGATCGAAATCGGCCGATAGTTGGCAGGATCGGCACGACTACCCTTCTTGGGCACGGGCTGCACGTTAGCAAGCTTCCAGAACTTTGGCACTATACCAGTCCTAAATGAGAGGCGATACAAGCGCGTCAATACAGGAGACAACTCGGGCGCACATGCTTTAAGAACAATCGCTGGTATACCATCCGGACCACTAGCCTTACTCACGTCCAGACGACACAGTACTCTCAGAACCTCCTTGTTTCTAATGCGAACCTCAGGCATTGAAGCTCCGCAGTGAGGTAAATTAGGTGGAGTAGCACTGCCAGTATCAAGACGCGAATTACTCCATTAACAAAATGCCATTTATTAAATTCATTTGTTACAAAAAATGTGATAAATGAAGAACCACTCGACCCGTTTTGTGCAAACTTCACATAAACGATCTACTAAATAGTCCGAACAAACCCTGAAAATTTGGTTTGGATAAGTGAGCCCGTTCTTGAGTTATAAAGTGACAACGAAAAATGCTACTTATTTTTATATATATTGACCCGGCCACGCGTTGCTGTGGCTAAAGTTTTTGTTATATTACATTATAGTAAACAATCTAAGAGGAACGATAAGAGAACATCAGTCACGGAGTCCACTATGCTTTTTCACACAGATGGTATTTGTTAAAAAATATGGTGATCTCCTTATTGTACTTTCTACTACTATAACCCTTTAGTACAATGAAATTATTTACGAACAAAGACGAAAATGTTGATGTTGGTATACAAATTCACTGGATTGAGATTTGAAGGGGAAGTACGTTGAACACAATTAGGTAATTAAAATGTTCTTACACTTGATATTAAGCAGAAATCAATACAAAATAAAAATTTATCAGATTTATTATTTCCATTTAATTTTATAACAAACTAGCTGACCCGGCGAACTTTGTTCCGCCTTGAAGGCAATATCACATGATCCTATTTTTACTTTTTAAATTAGGGTAGCACAAAAGTGTAGGAGAAGTCGAAACAATGAAGCTCATCATTTCGATTGAGCGTAATCAAAACGCTTGCTCAATGCGGGTTGGCAATTTCAGACTTAAATTCCAGGTTTCCTTAAGATGTCTTCCTTCACCTTGTAATCGGCTTGTAACATTTCATTCATCATTAAATCACAATAATACATAGAAGAAATTTCATTTTCTCTACTTTGTAGAGGTGCAAGGTACCAGGGTAGCAGTGTAGGAGAAGCCGAAACAATAGAGCTCATGGAAGACTTAGATGGAAGAACTTTATTGTGCCTAGTTTGTAGAGGTGCAAGGTACTAGGGTAGCACAAAACTGTTTGAGAAGTCGAAACAACGTTTCCGAGATCACATGCTTTTTCAAGCAATCAGCCGGGCTGATTTGTGAATCTAAAATTCTAAACCATCCACGGCACCACTCAAACGCATACAGAAAAAATCATTTAAATCGGTCAAGCCGTTTAGGAGGAGTTCAATGACATACACACGTACAGTAGAATTGTATATATAAAGATAAGTAGGTATATTACAGTATAATACAGTAAATAACATGTGCCGCTTAAACTCATGAATGAGGTAGGCAAGGCAGACAGTCTCAAACTTTTAAACATTAATATCTATTTTTTTAATTATAAATACTGATGGGCTCTTTTAATACGTTTGCGTCTTGCCTATCTGGTGCTCACTTTGTTGAGGTTAGATTTTTTCGTTGGCATTTGACTGAAGAGGTTAGATTTTTTCGGTGGCATTTGACTGAAAATAATAAATTAATAGAGGTTAAACAAAAACAATAAAAAAAAAATATTTGTACAACTATTGAAAAAGTGTAGAAAATTTAATTAAAATGTCAATGAAAAATCATTGACATTTTAATTAACTTTTGTAATTATGTGATAATACTTACATATATTCAAATTAAATTATAAAGTTTTGATCAATGAAGCACAAATAAGTAAAAAGCAGGATTAATTTCACTGTATTATCTTCATTATAATATGAATTAAAAAGAAACACACACACACATACTTACATACATACACACACCCCCACACACACTTCCACACACCACAACACACACATAACATATAAAAATGCATGTCTGCTGTCTCTCACTTTTGCGTTACTTGGGATCATTTTAAGTTCAATTTCATTTCTGTTATTACTTTTTTATTTTATTTTTTTTATTTTTTTCTACCTTTTTTTTTTGTACACCTGTTAGTTCAATTCACTG
Organism: Sesamia nonagrioides; assembly: GCA_017933935.1. Taxonomy (NCBI): domain Eukaryota; kingdom Metazoa; phylum Arthropoda; class Insecta; order Lepidoptera; family Noctuidae; genus Sesamia; species Sesamia nonagrioides. Next base: position 76,354 of record JADWQK010001620.1, on the reverse strand, counting down.
ACACTTTTTTCTCGAGTCCTTATGGAAATTGTTTACAGAATCCATTTGGCTGAACCCTATCTTTTAAGATACAGGCGAGTCCTAGTTTAAAAGATAGAGGCTATTATTGCATAGTAATGATAAACTTTCCATTCATGTAACAGTGTAAAGTGCTATGTATTTTTTTGTGAAATAAATACTTATTATTATTATAATTCAATCTACACTTCAGTCCAAGTAACACGTGGCCGGCTATGCTAACACCAAAAATTAAGAAAGTGGAAATAATTGAATGATACGGTATTTCGTTCACTACAAATAAATTTAATTAATTTTATAGCGTCAACAACACGTGGTAATTATGCTGTTAAAATGTAGCTTATATGACACGTTCGCAGATTTACTATAGCAGCGCCATCTATTGATTACTTACTCAACCCAGTCGAAAGGTTACATCTGTTAGAATCATTTGGAGTTAACAGATAATTGTGACTGTCAAATAATAACAGACAAATAATTAGCAATAAATTAAAATTGCGACTATAATTTGAGATTTAAACTATCCTATCTCTCAAGTTGGATCGAACTGCACATGGTGTGCGAATTTTATTATAATCGGTTAAGTGGTTTAGGAGTCCATTGAGGACAAACATTGTGACACGAGATTTATATATATTAAGATAGAATTATAGATATGTAAAGAAAACCCTGTCCGATCCGTGAAGGTATTGTTAGGTATCGATAACTGATTCTACTAAAGCCTACAAAGCCTTGCTAAAGTTAAAAAAGAAATCCCTCTAAAAAAATAAATAATATTTCGCAAAAGGAGGTAAGTTAATACAGGCAGGGCACGCGGCACACATCGCTATTCGCTCATAATAATACCGTCAATAAAAAGTATTATCACTAAACTAGGTTTCCGCCCGCGGCTTCGCCCGCGCTTATTATTGCGCTTTTTAGATTTCCCTCGGGGATATCAATTTTTCCGGGATTAAAAATAACCCTATTATTTAATCCGGACTTCTAACTGTACGTCTGCAAAATTTCAAAGAAATCGGTTCAGTAGTTACGACGTGAAAGCGGAACAAACAAACAAACTCACTTTCCCATTTATAATATTAGTAAGGATTATTATTATTATTAGTGTAGCCTTTGGGCTAGATATACCCAAAAGTCGTGCAGCGCTCTCAGAGTTCAATATAATAATGCGTTTAGGGTACTGGTGGGGCTGCCTCGCTTCTGTAGTGCATCGGGGATGTTTGCTGACGCACACGTAGATTATTATTAGTGTAGCCTTTGGGCTAGATATACCCAAAAGTCGTGCAGCGCTCTCAGAGTCCAATATAATAATGCGTTTAGGGTACTGGTGGGGCTGCCTCGCTTCTGTAGCGCATCGGGGATGTTTGCTGACGCACACGTAGATTATTATTAGTGTAGCCTTTGGGCTAGATATACCCAAAAGTCGTGCAGCGCTCTCAGAGTCCAATATAATAATGCGTTTAGGGTACTGGTGGGGCTGCCTCGCTTCTGTAGCGCATCGGGGATGTTTGCTGACGCACACGTAGATTATTATTAGTGTAGCCTTTGGGCTAGATATACCCAAAAGTCGTGCAGCGCTCTCAGAGTCCAATATAATAATGCGTTTAGGGTACTGGTGGGGCTGCCTCGCTTCTGTAGCGCATCGGGGATGTTTGCTGACGCACACGTAGATTATTATTAGTGTAGCCTTTGGGCTAGATATACCCAAAAGTCGTGCAGCGCTCTCAGAGTCCAATATAATAATGCGTTTAGGGTACTGGTGGGGCTGCCTCGCTTCTGTAGCGCATTGGGGATGTTTGCTGACGCACACGTAGATTATTATTAGTGTAGCCTTTGGGCTAGATATACCCAAAAGTCGTGCAGCGCTCTCAGAGTCCAATATAATAATGCGTTTAGGGTACTGGTGGGGCTGCCTCGCTTCTGTAGCGCATCGGGGATGTTTGCTGACGCACACGTAGATTATTATTAGTGTAGCCTTTGGGCTAGATATACCCAAAAGTTGTGCAGCGCTCTCAGAGTCCAATATAATAATGCGTTTAGGGTACTGGTGGGGCTGCCTCGCTTCTGTAGCGCATCGGGGATGTTTGCTGACGCACACGTAGATTATTATTAGTGTAGCCTTTGGGCTAGATATACCCAAAAGTCGTGCAGCGCTCTCAGAGTCCAATATAATAATGCGTTTAGAGTACTGGTGGGGCTGCCTCGCTTCTGTAGCGCATCGGGGATGTTTGTTGACGCACACGTAGATTATTATTAGTGTAGCCTTTGGGCTAGATATACCCAAAAGTCGTGCAGCGCTCTCAGAGTCCAATATAATAATGCGTTTAGGGTACTGGTGGGGCTGCCTCGCTTCTGTAGCGCATCGGGGATGTTTGCTGACGCACACGTAGATTATTATTAGTGTAGCCTTTGGGCTAGATATACTCAAAAGTCGTTCAGAAAAAAGATGCGGAAAAAAGATTATTTCAAAAATCATTAATATGGTTACTATGATGATTATACAAAATTTCGTATTCTATTTGGTCATGTAACCCAATACCTAACCTAACCTTTATTATCCTTATGGGTCGAACTAGGTTTTCTTTACATATTGTATAATATATTATCAATATTTGCCTTTATACACAACATAGAGATCGCTGGTACCTACTTATTATATTATAGTACCTGTTTTACAATCAAAATCTGTGACTATTATGAAAAGGACAGAAGAAATATTCATTTAGTCCTGTTTACAATAAACATACTCCATAACAAGTTAAGACGTGATTAAAAGCATGGCGAATAAAAATACGTCAATTTATGTTAGAAGACGCTAAGCTACTAAGACTACATTGATGGCAGGGGCGTAGCGAGCGAGGTACGGGCCGGGGGGGAGGTAGGGGGGTTGCTACGTCCCTTATTTAGATTGCCTGATATCCACACTCGAACAGCGTTTTTCTTATGAACATTTACCAGTTTTATTTTAATGTCTCAATTATAATTTCATCAAGTCTGCCTGTCTGTCAGACCACGGATAATCTCAGTGACCGTTAGCATTAGGTAACTGAAGTTTGGTACCAATAGGAATATCAAACTTAGGAGTTTGTATAATTACCAACCCAATTTCCCGAGAGATAGTGCTGTACTATGGGCCACTTCGCGCTGTCCTGATTTTTCCTGTGATGATGAGGTCGGGACGGGTATGAGTTATACAATAGTTGGAATCTACAACTTCTTGTTTATGTACTTAATTATAAATTAGTGCTTGACCGCAATCCCGCCTGATGGTAAGCCGTGATACAATCGTTGATGATAAAGCGTGTTAGTTTATTAGGAGCCTATTCACTCAAAATACTGAGTGAATAGTGTAATGTTTTGTACGTAGGTTGTATTACGAAAAAAATAAAGCTGTCATGTTGTGTCACTCATATCTTCCACATATTTTTCATTGGCGACGAGGATTTTTAATTATTTTAGGGAGATACAACATGCGTGAAAATGTCTGTTGGAAAGGTGTCGGAGTTCAAAGTGAGTGATGGTAACTGGGCCACGTACATAGAAAGTCTGGAAAGTTATTTTGTGGTAAATAATGTGTCGGTAGAAATAAGACTGCCGACATTGATAGCGGCTATGGGGGACGAGGCTTATGAGTTACTGAGCAACTTGACCAGTCCAGTGAAGCCTAATCGGAAAACATACGCGGAAGTGGTACAAATAGGGTGAAGCCATTCATAATTATGTTTCTAAGCTTAAAAAGTTTTGCGACTTTGGCATTTCGTTAGACGGAAATTTACGCGATCAGTTTGTTTGTGATCTGCGGTCGGAGATAATAGGGCAGCTGCTTTTCGCTTAAGAAAATTTGACTTTTGCGAGGGCAGTTAAGATAGCACACATGATGGAAGCTGCGGAACGGGATGCAGCGGTCGTAGAACATCCAAGGCCCGGAGAGTATGATAAAGGCGGAAGTACGAGCGCATCTACGCCAGTACACGCGGTCAACTCGGGGAGGGATCGAAGCAACCGCGGCGGGGGCGACTGCCCATCGGAACACGCCCGCAGCGGAACTATACCTTGCAGTGTGAAGCATGTGGTCATAATCACATCAAGGATGATTGTCGCTACAAGAAGTTTATTTGCGGTCGCTGTAGACGACGTGGTCACCTGCGACGTGTTTCTTCTCAACGAGCTGGGAGTTACAGGTCCAGCAATAATACGGTTGCTCACGTCCAGATGGAGGGCCGTGCCGAGCTTTTAGGGGAGGACGAACCTCCGTCTTCGGACGAGGACACTTGGACAGCGGAGGAACCGCTACACCAACTGTCGTTAAATGGGTATAAACTGGTGAGTTTACACGTTTTGGTCGATGGAAAGGATTTGTCGATGGAAATCGATACTGGATCGTTAGCTTCATGTATTAGTAAACAAATGTATCATTTTCGCATCTTCCGATTGAAAAGTCATCAATGATTTTTAAATTCTATGACGGTTCACAAGTACCTACTACCTTTAGTAACAATAAAACCTGTAGTTAAATATAAGAATATAGAAAAGAATTTAGAGTTATTTATTGTGACAGGCGGAACTGCCACGTTATTAGGCCGACAATGGTTATCTGAACTAAAAATTAAAATACCAATTTTTCATAATTTTGTTTCTCCCAATAGAGTTTACGGTCAAGATAAATTAAATGAATTATTTGACAAATATAAAGAATTGTTTACGGAGGGACTGGGTCGATTCAAAGGAGGCAAGGCACGGCTGCGTGTGCGGGAGGGAGCGACACCTGTGTTCTAGCGCGCTCGACCTTTGCCGTACGCGCTGCGGGACCGCGTCGAAGTTGAGCTGGACGGGATGTCGCGTGACGGCGTCATTGAGCCCATCGACAGTGCGGACTGGTCTACTCCGCTCGTACCGGTGCGTAAGGCTGATGGTGGACTCCGTATTTGCGCGGACTATAAAGTTACTTTGAACCCAGTTCTGATTGTAGATAGGTATCCGTTACCACGTATCGAGGACTTATTAGTCAAGTTAAACGGTGCGTCCATTTTCTCAAAAATCGATTTATCACAGGCTTATAACCAAATTGAGTTAGATGATCCCGATAATCTGACAGTAGTTAACACCCACAAGGGATTATTTAAATATAAAAGGTTAGTTTTTGGGCTTCGAGAATTTTTCAAAGAATCATGTCGAATTTTTTAACTACTTACTACGTACTTAGTCAGCTGGAACCAGTGGCGGCATCGCCCGGTTGCGTACTCGAGCGCCCCGTTGTTTATGTCTCGAGAGCGCTTTCGAGCGCCGAACAACACTATTCGCAGATCGAACGGAAAGCACTAGCTATTGTTTTTAGCTTAGAAAAATGACATCAGTAGGTATGTGTACGGTAGGCGATTTCTTCTTCGTACAGATCATAAATCTCTAGTTACGATTTTTGGACCGAAACAAGGTAGGTATACCTTCTATGGTAGCGAGCCGTCTCCAACGATGGGCCATTAAGTTATCCGCTTATACTTATGATATTCAGTTCGTTAGGTCAGCGGCGAATGGAGCAGATGGGTTATCACGATTACCAGCACAGGCAGCACTAGTCTCTCCTACTAATAATTGTTGTAAAATACCAAATTAAACATTTTTACATTTCGCACAAAATTCATTACCGTTAGATTACAATGAATTAAAAAAGCAAACTCAGCGAGACCCATTATTATAGAATTTTAAGTTATTTATGTAACGAGTGACCAGTGACGTCAGAGATCCCTGCACTTCAACCGTATCATACCCGAAAACGCGAATTGTATGAAGAGCTTGGTTGTGTTCTATGGGGCTATAGGTTAGTGATACCGGATGCGTGTAGGTCAAAGGTACTATCGGAATTACACGAAGCGCACATGGGAATCGTTAAAACGAAGTCGTTTGCTCGTAGTTAGTTATGTTTGGTGGCCGGGTATTGATGAAGCGATCGAATCGATGTGCTGGGCATGTACCGCCCTGCAACTAACATTTTTGTCATATAATCAAACAGTTATATGACATTGAGTCTTATTAAAGTTGTTTTATAGTATACTAGCTTTCCGCCCGCGGCTTCGCCCGCGTGAAGTTCGGTTATATCGCGCTTTTTAGATTTCCCTCGGGAACATCTTTTTTTTTTCCGGGATAAAAGTAGCCTATGTCCTTTCTCAGGATCTAAAGATTGTCTGTGCCAAATTTCATCAAAAACGGTTGAGAGGTTTAAGCGGGAAAGCGTAACAGACAGACAGACAGACAGACCGACAGACAGACAGACAGAGTTACTTTCACATTTATAATATTAGTATGGATTTTTTAAACGTACTGGTGATTATGTGACCAAATAGTCATATACGGTTTTCGTCGTATAATAATGTCATGTAGACGTTATTTCGACATTTTTATACGATCGTCATATAATAGCGTCTACGACGACTTCTATAAAACTTACTCATACGACTTTTTTAGTGTAAACGTTTTCATCGTATAAACGACGTAATACTGTCAATTTTGTCATATTACTTTTAAACAGCTGTTACACGGATAATAGTTGTTTACACGTAGTATTTGTAACCATTATACAATATGTAAAGAAAACCCTGTCCGACCCATAAGGATAATAAAGGTTAGGTTAACACATGACCAAGCATATATATATGTCATATGACATTTTACGTAATCATCATAGTAACAATACTAAATGAATTTTAAAATAATCTTTTTTTCCCGCGAATTAATTCCAACTTCCTCGAAATTTGGTAATTTTTAAAAAAGTGACAACACCATATTGACGGTACGCTTATGCGATTCGACCACGCGTCGCGTGCCCTGCCCCCCGTAACCCGCAGAAGGGTGTCCTACCGCACATGTATTAAGTTACCTCTTTTTACAAAATAATATTTATTGTTTTATTTTCTTTTAAACTTTTGTCCGGCTTTGTCGGCATTAGTAGAATCAGTTATCGATTCCTAACAATACCTTCACGGATCGGACAGGGTTTTCTTTACTTATTGTACTTATAATTGTAAACCTACCTATCTTATCCGAATGTCTCTGGCGTTGTTAATAAGTAATAATGACTAAATTCTCCTTTGTTGAACTTAAATACATGTGTAATGATTAAGGGTGGAGGTTTTGTAATGTTTTGTACGTAGATTGTATTACGAGAAAAATAAAGCTGTCATGTTGTGTCACTCATATCATCCACATATTTTTCAAATAGGAAGGAAGGCGGCAGGTGAGCGAGGTACAACACGACCAACGATGCTGCGCCAGTATGAGATTGATCAGGAGACCCTCCACGACCAAACTCCCGACACAACAACATTTGGCGCATCATACCCGGCACACATCACAACACAACTGCTCAGACCCGTCCTCCGTACGGCTTCACCAGACAAGATGCCGAGTCATCGGAACACCACGAATCACTTGGCGGCAAGACTTCGCCTTTATGAACCGGTTTTCACAGTTTCGTAATTAGTATGCCAACTCAATGTAACAAACCTCTTAGTATTAATGGAGTTCAATTAAAGTTGATAAAGAGACAAATCTCGTACTTATACAGGATAATCCACTTACTTGGAAACCACATAACGAGAAAACCTGTTCTAAAATATTAAGCCTAACGGGGGCCTTACGTGGTTACAGCGAATTGTGAGATGCTTCGCTTTTAAGGTCCGCCCACCATTTATAATTCATTAGTACAACCACACACACCAAAACACATTGCGCCACACAACCACACCCAACACAGAAAAGCTACAAAGAGCGCAAAATAGAACTATAAAGTCCTATTTCAGTACTACTATTTGGCCCCACACACAAAATTTACAAGCATTTAATACATATGACGGGGGAAACCGTCAGGAAGGGGGGGCCAAAGATTCCGGATAGTTGAGATGTCTTTATTATCTAATTTACGGTCAATTGATACTGATACGATAAAACAGATCACAATATTCAAAATCAGTCACGCGCCGTCACGGCCATCCTGCGACTTCACACATCCTCGTGTGTGTGGGTTTCATCTGCAAATCAAAGACATAGTGTCTTATAATACACTCCGTTCGGTCTCCCTGACTCCTAAAGTCGCTCCCTTCGTTCTCGCTATACAACAACTCATAATGATTACAAATTTTAAGTTCAAGTACAAAGAAAACAATAAGAACGAAATGTTTTGTAAAAGAACACATAACATAGAGTCCTACAAAACATGTCACAAACGTCACACAGTCTAATCACTGCCACACAGGCCAGGTTTTGCCACAAAGGTCAGTCTTTGCCACACAGGCCAGTCTTTGCCACACGGGCCAGTCTTTGCTACACAGGCCAGTCTTTGCCACTCAGGTTAGTCTTTGCCACACAGGCTAGCCTTTGCCACACAGGCTAGTCATTGCCACACAGGCTAGTCATTGCCACACAGGCTAGTCATTACTACACAGGCTAGTCATTGCCACACAGGCTAGTCATTGCCACACAGGCTAGTCATTGCCACATAGGCTAGTGTCACACAGGCTATTGCCACACAGGCTATTGTTAAACAGTAAGTTATTACTCACCTCCAGTTGACCCGTTATAGGCACATTCTGACTCTATTGTGGGTATTTCCAAGCACACGTTAGAGTCAGAATAACGTAACGTTTAATTACAATGACTATTAGAAAACCAAACTTAATCATTTTAACAACTCAAACACAAAAGGTTCCGCCAAGCCTCATAATTATCAAAACATAATCATAATTATCAAAAAGAAAACACACCATCGCCCGGCTACCAGTAGCTAGTGACAACTCATTATTGACCTGACCATATCCTCATCGCCTCATGTGATACTATCAACTCTAGAGTCCGCGACTCCCAGGTCAATACATGACTGTACAACTAACAGTCTCCTTTGAGATCCTGGTCCCCACCACACCACCATCTGCCTATCGTGCCCTGAACAACTCCTCACTGAGTTTCAGTCACGGCTACAGACTAGTACATGCAGTGCGACCATATCTACCTAGGTCCCCGCCACACCACTACCTGCCCATCGCGCCCTGCACAACCCCTCACTGGGTTTGTCGGTCTCCGTGGCGCAGCGGTCAACCCGCCTGCCTGCGACGTGGAGGCCCCGGGTTCGATCCCCGGCCAGGTCATGATGGGAAACGATCTTTTCCTAATTGTCCTGGGTCTTGGATGTTTATCTATATATGTATCTATTATAAAAATATAGTATCGTTGAGTTAGTATCCCATAACACAAGTCTCGAACTTACTTTGGGGCTAGCTCAATCTGTGTGATTTGTCTGTATATATTTATTTATTTATTTATTTATATCTACCTAGGTCCCCGCCACACCACTACCTGCCCATCGCGCCCTGCACAACCCCTCACTGGGTTGCAGTCACGACTACAGACTAGTGCATGCAGTGCGACCATATCTACCTAGGTCCCCGCCACACCACTACCTGCCCATCGCGCCCTGCACAACCCCTCACTGGGTTGCAGTCACGGCTACAGACTAGTGCATGCAGTGCGACCATATCTACCTAGGTCCCCGCCACACCACTAGCTGCCCATCGCGCCCTGCACAACCCCTCACTGGGTTGCAGTCACGACTACAGACTAGTGCATGCAGTGCGACCATCTACCTAGGTCCCCGCCACACCACTACCTGCCCATCGCGCCCTGCACAACCCTCACTGGGTTGCAGCTCACGACTACAGACTAGTGCATGCAGTGCGACCATATCTACCTAGGTCCCCGCCACACCACTACCTGCCCATCGCGCCCTGCACAACCCCTCACTGAGTTTCAGTCACGCTACAGACTAGTACATGCAGTGCGACCATATCTACCTAGGTCCCCGCCACACCACTACCTGCCCATCGCGCCCTGCACAACCCCTCACTGGGTTGCAGTCACGACTACAGACTAGTGCATGCAGTGCGACCATATCTACCTAGGTCCCCGCCACACCACTACCTGCCCATCGCGCCCTGCACAACCCCTCACTGGGTTGCAGTCACGGCTACAGACTAGTGCATGCAGTGCGACCATATCTACCTAGGTCCCCGCCACACCACTAGCTGCCCATCGCGCCCTGCACAACCCCTCACTGGGTTGCAGTCACGACTACAGACTAGTGCATGCAGTGCGACCAAATAGCAATGATATGTGTTCCATTTGCTGGCGGAGCATCCTCTTCACCATCTACTACATTATATAAATTATAAATCTAAATCAGCAGGCACATTACTTGGAAAATCTTTCATTTTCGTTAACGGTCAAAGTATTCAATAGTTAATGCACACCATCAAGTAATTCAACGATTTTAAATAGTCCCTTGTATTTAAATAGTCCCTTGTATTTAAATAGTCCCCTGTATTTCGGGTCTAATTTTGTCTGATTTCTCTGTTTATCTCATTTAACACTAAATCATCAACTTCATTACATTAGCTTTATTTGCATTAAATCTACATATTTGATTTGTTTGTGAACAAGAGAATGGGCAACATTATGTACTTTTCATGCATAATTTAAACTTTAAAATTCGGTGTATTCTAAAAAGACATAGCGCCAAGCACAGAGCAAGTAACAAGCCTACGGTGGCCTGACGATAAAAACTTTGGGCCGCTGCCTCGAATCTTGCGGGCAGCGGGGCGGCGGCGGCAGCGGCGGCGCGGTAACCGGGCGGGCATCGAAGACCCGTTCTCGAAACTAGCGGGCAGATCGCGCTTCACTATAGCCGCGTAGTGTTGTTTTCACGATTGTGTCGACGAGATATTTGTTAACCGACTTCAAAAAGGAGGAGGTTACTCAATTCGACCGTATATATTGTTTATTTTTTATGTTTGTTCGCGCATAACTTCGTCGTTTATGAACAGATTTTGATAAGTATTTTTTTGTTGGAAAGAAGACATTCCCAAGGTGGTCCCATGATAAGGATATCAGGGTCTGATGATGAAAGACCAGAGAAATCAAGGGGAACTTTCAAAAATCGTAGGGGCGACTAGTGCATTTCTTAGTATTTTCATTAAGTATTTTAAAGCACTACAATTTGATAAAGGTCTGGAGTAGATCTGATGATGGAGCCGGAAGACAGTCGAAGGAACTCCTCAATAATTCACAGCAGCTACGTTGTGTTTGGGCTTGATTAATTTGTATTAATAAGAATTTTATACCTAGATGGGTTGCGACTGTCATAAAAGCTCTAGCTCTTTTTTTGTAAAAGTTTTTATTTTACACTTTTTAGTTCTTAAAAGTACTATGTATTCAGTTGCATCCGGTCAGACTAGAAGCTGACGCAAATATAGTTGGGAAACGACATAATTTTGTTTACTTTAATTTTTGCCCGTAAGTATTCCCTCAACTGCCTATGGTCTTCATCATCAAATTTACTGCAGAGCATTATTTTAACCCAATGGGTGCAAAGGTCTCATCAATATAAATAAATTGAGTCCAAATACAAGTTTCTTGAACTGACCTTTGTCATCATCATCAGCACCCTAATGACAGTCACCACCCATCTAGGTGTAAGGTTCTTGTCAATACAAATTATTCAAGCACAAACACAAGATAGCTGCTGTGAATTGTTGAGGAGTTCCTTCGACTGTCTCCCGGCTCCATCATCACATCTACTCCAGACCTTTATTAAATTGTAGTGCTTTAAAATACTTAATGAAAATGCTAAGAAATGCACTAGTCGCCCCTGCAATTTTTGAAAGTTCCCCTTGTTTTCTCTGGTCTTCCACCGTCAAACCCTGATATCCTTATCATGGGACCACCTTGGGAACGTCTTCTTTCCAACAGAAAAAGAATTATCAAAATCGGTTCATAAACGACGAAGATATGCGCGAACAAAGATAGAAAAAAAAAGTATATTTACGGTCGAATTGAGTAACCTCCTCCTTTTTAAAGTCGGTTAAAAACCACTACAAAGTGAAAAATAACTAATTTCGAAAGTCGGTGTCAAAACCTAATATAGAAAAACCATAGACACCGACTTCCGAAATTAGTTATTTAACACTTTGTAGTGGTTTTTAGAAGTTATTTTTTCTTTTTTTTTTTTTTTTTGTAAAAAAGTTTTTGTTTTTATTCGTGAAAGAAATGTCTGAACAATGGCGGCAACATCTTTTGATTCAAATTTATTCCTATCGCTCGATCAACGCCGCTGCCCGCAAGATTCGAGCGCAAGAAGTACACCGCTCGCTACCCGCCACCGAACCGCTGCAGCATAGAATAAAGAGAGGGAAGTACGTTATCTTCATACAAACGGACCGCGCGCGGCTTGTATGTTTGCGCCATAGTATCTATGCGTCGCCGCACGCACACCTAAACACAATATTAGAGTGCCTATGACTGCGCTAGTCGCGGCTAGCACGGAACGAGGTTCGCGCGTCACGGCTTTTCGGCACATTAGCTTTTAAAAAATGATCACATAAACTGCAAAGTTGGTATGTCTATTTATGAACAAATAAAAGACTTATATTTTTCAAATTATATTTCTAAAAGTTATTTACAAGGATACGGATATATTACACATTAAAGTTTAATAACAACGTGTTTCGTAATAGTCGAAACCGAAGAAAGTAGGTATTTTTCTGTAGCTAATTTGTAATTTTGTATTAAATGTGTGATTCAATAGATGTTATGTTTGTATTATTTATATTTGTATTAATTAAAATAAAAATAAATATGGTTCTTTATGTGTACAAAACTAAAAATAAAAATTACAAAAAAAAAACTGACTAGTATATGTAAACTAAATACTAAGCAAATAATTGAAACATAAGCTCTTAGTCTATAAATATTTGTTAGCGGTTTGGGCGACAACCGTAACCGACGAAGCGCGGACAGTCGTCAACCCTAAGACAGTAGGCAATTAAATCGCGGATTGGGTCGCAGATAACCTACTTCCCTTCTTTATTCTATGGCTGCAGCGCCGCTGTTTTCGAGAACCGGTCCGTTTGATTTTACGTATAAGATCCTGCCGCTCACTCGCCGCTGCCGCCGCCGCCCCGCTGCCCGCAAGATTCGAGGCAGCGGCCTTACAGAGCCACCGACTTATCTGTGAACCACAGAGTACTATATTATATGAAGGAAAAGAGTGCCCACTCTCGTTACTTTTAAAGCATGACCAGTTTGAAGCGCTATCTGTATTTCTGAACAAGGAAACCTGTGCGTGTGTGAGTGAGTGTATGATAGTCCGATAGACTATCATACACTCACTCACACACGCACAGGTTTGCCCACACAAACTATGTCATATTGATATTAGATTTATTTATAATTAAAAGCCTTTTATTTCCCAGAACCGAACATTTTTGTTCCAATTTTCTTGTGGAACATTATTTTGTATTATTACCAATATTTAGGAAATCAAATATTCACATCAAGAAAGTAAGAAAAAAATTCGGTACCGGAAAATACTGGCTAAATGCAAAATTGGGTTTTAATGGAACAATTGATTAGTTTAAGTTCATTTTCTATTTTTACAATGGTTGTGCTTATTATAATAATTAACAGCAGCTAATTTGGTTTCATCATCGCCTTCATATTTTATTTTCCCGCACAAACAACAACATTCACTGCAGTCACAACACAACACAAAATAGCGTCTAGAGCGCGTACTATAACAGTTTCTGGATGATTATCTTGGTACCGAAACAGAGGAGTAATCTCGACTCGACGTTTATAACGGAGATATTATCTCAAAAACTAGGATAGACACAGAAAACAATCAAAAAACAGTCAAGCGTGTGCGCAGACTATGGCGACCATTTTACTAACAGACAGCGAATAGAACACACACAGACAGCGATAGAATCAGATGATATTACAAGTGAATATAAAGCCTATTATTCCCATTATATTAAAAGAATTTAAGATATTATAGATAAATATAATTGTTTATATAAAGATAATAAGAATAATATAAATAAACAAACATTATATTAGTTTAAAAATAAATCTTGTTGTTTTTAGAACTTTAGTACAGAGACATATTGCAGCCTGGACAATGTTTCAGTTTCCCCAAAAAAGAAGATGGCGCTACTACATTCGCCCGTCGCCGCCAAGCCCGAGGCAACTGTCCCCCCTTTTTTTTTTTTTGATATGGCATCTCGTAGGTGGCTACTAAGAGACCGTAACTACTTAATCGGACTTTCCTGTGGATGCTTTAATTAAAATTAAAGCCTCCAGCCAGGGGCACTTAAAACCATAGATATAGGAAGTAAAAGATACACATAGACGACTCGATACTGTGTCAAAAAAATATAAACACATGTGCGCGTAAATGACAATGTTTGAATGAAAACTAGTGTTGTCCAGGATAGCTTACGATAAATATTTCATTATCGATTATTTATATAATAACAACCATTTTACGCTAGTTTCAGATATTTACAAGTTATTTCAGGCGCAATACTGATTGAAATTGTATTACAGGAATAAAAACACTTTATTTTTAATTAATTATTTATTCCAAAATGAAAAATATTTTATAGAAATTAAGCTGAGAATCAGCACTTTTGAACGTCAATATTAAATAAGACAGTCCCCTAAAACGTCCGCCTTTCGCCACTTCCTAGTGCTTTCGTTGAGAAGAAGTGACGGAACAAATTCCCCAGCAGCACAGCTGTCTGTTTATTAAAAAAAACACACATAACTTTATACAATACTATGTATAGTAATGAACACAAGAAAACACTACAACAATGAAATTGTTTACCATATGGCAACTAGGCACACCAAAAAACCAGTAAAGGAAAAAATTAATTAAAACATCACTAAAATAGAAATGTAAATAAGTAAAAACATGATACTATACAATCAAATTCAACAGTCATTTATTCAAATTAGGCTGAGAATCAGCACTTTTTGAACGTCAATATTACATAAGATATGTCGGGTCGTGTCGTATATAATATGTCGTGGTGGTGGCCTAGTGGTTAAAACACCAGCCTCTCAAGTATGAGTGCGCGGGTTCGATTCCAGGTCAGGCAAGTACCAATGTAACTTTTTCAAAGTTATATGTACTTTCTAAGAATATCTTGGACATCAATGATTGAAGGTGAAGGAAAACATCTTGAGAAAACCTGGACTTTAAAATCGCCAACCCGCATTGAGCAAGCGTGGGATTACGCTCAATTCTTCTCTGTATGAGAGGAGACCTGTGCCCAGCAGTGGGAGAGAGGTTGATGATGATGATTAAATAAGACAGTCCCCCAAAACGCCCACCCATCGCCACTTCCTAGTGCTTTCGCTGGGAAGAAGTGGCGGAAAAAACTCCCCAGCAGCACAGCTGTCTGTTCATTTAGAAAACACATTAGTTTATACAATACCTACTATGTAAGTACAGTAATACAAGAGAAAAAAACACAGCAACAAATAATTAAAATTTTAAATTTTAATTATTTTTTTTTTTAATTTCAATTTCCTATACAGTGGACCCCCGGTAATCCGGCCCCTGTCTAGTCCGACCCCCTGTAATCCGACATAGTCTATTATTTTTTACATATTGAATATTTTTTTGATAATTTCGCTAATGCATGATTGAAAAAGTTACAACTTGTATAAACCATCATTATTGTGCTCGACGCGTAGGGTATTGTTTGATTCCTTATTGCTTAGTTTGAATTTGACTACAGCCGATGAGGAGTGGTGCGTGCGCCTAGCGTGTGTTCATGGTTTACTGTTTATTCATTGTGTATTACGTAGATATAGGTACCTAGTAATGTCGTCACTAGCTCAAAAGCGAAAGCGCAAAACACTGACAATTAATTAAAGAAAAATGTGATATTTTAGACCGCCTAAATCGTAATGAATCTTTCAGTAGTTTAACAAGTGAATACGGGGTTCTTAAATTACATATGTATTTGATTCTTAGTTTTTGATTATTTTAGTATGTACATTTATTTGTACACAATTATTTTCTAATGTAAAGTTATTGTATATTTTTTGCAAGTTCTATAGCATTAATGACGTTAATTTTATAATAAAACGTAAGCTCTCTATTGTGTTGTTTAATTCACTAAATTTTACATATATGTATGTATCATGAAGTATAATTTGTACTTCAGAGTACATTAAATGTATATAATATAAAGAATCATCATTGGATCTATAATTTGTCGGATTACAAGGCACTCTTTTGTAAAAAAAAGTCGGACTATAAGGGGTCTTAGGCAGTACTCTTTAATCCGACAAATTCGATAGTCTGACACTGCCCTGCAAAATGATTGTCGGACTACCGCGGGTCCACTGTACTATATTTTTAAAGCCTTAAACCCGGCACGTACACACATTCATGCCCTTTTTTATTTCCGACTTATTTTTTATGACGCTAGCAATCCGATCTGTCTTTGATGGTTGTAAATTCTAAAAGCCAGTAGCGCCCTAGGTTTTCAATTAAATGTAACTAAATAATAAATATGCAAAGCAAAATTTACTAGAAATAACTACGACTACTTTCAATATAATTGTTATTATATATTGAAAGAATAAAAACTAAAGAAAATCTTATTGGCTGTTATTTAGTAAAAAGAAATTAAAAGCCGGGCGTTAGTGAGTTCTAGTACTTTCTTCCTTTAGTAATTTCTAGATAAAATTTGGTTACATATTATGTAGTATGGTAATCCAGTTATGGTGTCTCTAAAACTAAGTTACATTTTATCGATACTTCTGACGTAACCGCTTTGTCAAGCACTAGCGTGTTTAAAATTAAAATTGTTTGTTTAAACAATTTTAATTTTTACACAATATTTTCATAAATCCTATTTATAATCACAAAATATACTTACATACAACAATGGGAATAAGTAATACATTGAAATTACTTTTATCTCGTCGATTTAATTGCATAAATTTGACAAAATTTGTTTCGGAAACTTATGATGACAAAATCGTATTTACCTGTGAAAAGTGTATTGATTCGGAATATTTCTTTTTGTCACATCACATTCACACACAGAACAAGACACCATAGCTGAGCTTAATTTTTTTTTTTTGTTCTTTTATTAAGGGATTATTAAAATATTCACAAAAAACACCACGCCGCAAAGCACTCTCGGACTCTAGGGGCCCTTACTTGTGAAAATAATGTCTCAACTGTCATTTATTTTTTGGCTATTTCTTTCTCCTCTGAAATCAACTGGATCGGGATCTCTCGCTCACACGCATTGTGTATCTTTTGCGTAGCAATGAAATCCTACATCTATGCTTAAAACTAAATTAAAATTAGGCGACTACGCACTAAGGGCACCCCCCGTGGGGTACGAACCTCGGCTTAGGGCGTCGCTAGAGAGGACAGCAAGGGGCGGCTGGATCGAAAGTTATACTTAATGGTTTGATGACCACGGCGTTTCCTAGTACTAGCTCTGAGAAGAAACGCCGAAACAAGCTCAGAGGTCATTGTTGGGACATTATGATAATTACTGGCTCAGCTGCGGCGCGGGCTGGCCTTCTTCGGACAGGGGACGGGGGAGGGGGTTGCTACGGGGAGCGCGTCGCGATTCATAGACTAATAATAGAGTGTTTCGGTTAACACTCCGGAATGGGCGTTCGACGTTTCATATGTCACTTGTCTACCATTTTTCACACGCTAACGTCAACTCCTTAACGCGAAAGGAAAACGTTTGAACGGAAAACGCTTGGATTTTGTCTAGGCCCCCTCGGCGGCGAGGTCGGTAGGTCGGTCTGTTTTTGTGTACTGTGCTGGTGGCCCTATTGGCCTCTTGGAGGAGGGTAATGGGGTCATCGGGGTCTGTGAGGGCATGCCGAGGACGGCGAAGTCGGGAGATGGTGGAGGGAGTGTAATTGGCGGCCGCTGCTATAAGAGGATTGCGGTGCTTGGTGGCAGTATCAAAGAAGCGTTTGGAGAGACGTTTCATGAGCTGCTGCTGGATTTTGAGATCAAGGTGGAGGATCTCATTACGGACGAACCAAGGGGCGTTTGTGGCTTTACGGAGGAATCGGTTTTGGACTACTTGCATCCTATGGATATGACGTGGCTTGGCATGTACGAAGACTGGACAAGCGTAGGTCATTATCGGGCGTATGAACTGTCCCCCCCTGCTCTGAACTGAGTGGTAGCGACTATCGACATATACTAATGGACATGCCTTAGACCGAAAGAGAGGAAACGAAATTTCTTGCATCTTTATCTCTCTCAAAATCATCAATCATATATGAGGAACGAGATAGTGCTAGACCGAAAGCATAGGCCATCTCTCTCACTCTCTTATAAAATTTATTTTTTAGTTTGAATTGGTTATTTTTTAATTATTATTCTTTTATTTGATTTTAATATGATGAATTATTAACTGGAATGTCTTAGATTTATTATTAGAATATGAAAAGCATATAGGATTTTAAAATATAGAAGAAAATCGATTTTTTAGCAAAAATTGATTATTTATTTTCATTAAAATCGATTATTAACAAATCGATTAATATTGAATAAAGAAAAATCGATTTTTATTAAAACGATTATTTTCCATTAATGTCACATCCCTATGTTACTGGGCTTTCGTGACTGAGAATTATATTTTTTCGTTCATGTAAGCTGTTGTATTTATTTCTCAATCAATAAAAAAAAATTTCAATTCCTTGTTTATTCCTCAACAAAACCTGAAAGTTTCAATGAAAAATAGTACCCCATAACATAAAGGAGGGAAAAGTCCAAACTATTGCGATTTCGGTATTTCACCCCCGCTATGTTCGCGAGCAGAAGGGGTGATGGTTTATTTTAACATCTAGGTGCGTATTCCAGAAGGAGACTCAAGCATTGATCTCTGCTTAAACATTACTTAAAACTAGTTTCAACCAATCAAATGGCTTGAAACGAGACTTAAGTAGTGCTTGAGTTTTGAGTGATGTTCTGTAATACGGACCAGAGCTTAAGAGCTGTGATTCTCTCAAAAAAAAAAGAAAATGTGCACAGCCCATAGACTTCTAGTATATAGACGTGAAATACCTACAAAAAAAACGTGCCATCGTTTGACATTTGTTTGGAACATAATATGGCCGCCTCTTGCTAGGGCTGTCACTGTTTATTTGTTTCCAAAGATTTTAATATATTATTATTTTTTATTATTATATATTTTTATTTAATTTATTAATATAGTCTGTTTGTTATATAACTATTTTAATTCTCTCGTTTTCTGTCGGCTTCTTAGATAAAGTACTTATTCATTTATTCATAACGTCACGTCTTTATCCCTTACGGGGTAGACAGAGCTTGAGGTTATAAGAACAAAAGCCACGTTTAGCGCGTTGGTAGGTGCATAGACATAGATAGAAAATGGAATCATAATAGTGATGGGTTGCTAACCTCATCGCTTAATGGAATGATTCTTAAACTTGGCCAATTCCCTCGACCGGTTTTTACAGTCTGCATGGGATGAGAAGCAGCATTAGAAAATTCATATTTTACATAATATGCAGACATTTCCGCACCACCTATGATTAACTCGTGGTGGTGCGGAAATGTGTGTACTTGGCGTATTTTTATAACGTGGTTTCCCCCGTAGCTATACTTCACGATCTATTGTAATAAAGAAAGTTTGAATTTTGGCTAAGTCAAATGTCTATTTTGACTGGGTTACTAGATAAAAGGGTCCTCTCCCTCCCTCCTCTCAATTATGATCCTTGGTTGAAAGTATCTAAGTGTAATTATATTGTATAGACATTATTAAGTGCAAAAGGTGCAATAATAATAAAATTCATTTATATTTTTTAAATATATTCGTTTATTAAACTACTAGCTTCCATAAGCGGGTTCGCCCGCCTTTAAAAGGTGATCTATGACGTCATTTGTATCACGTCGTCATCATCATCATCATCTTAGCGTTTATCCCGGTTGCATCCACGGCTTTCGCGTTGGAGCCCGGGGTCCGCTTTCCTGCACATTCTGCTCCATTTCGCACGATCTTTAGCATCCTGTGGTAAGAGCTTGTTGGCACGCATGTCATCTCTTACAACGTCAAGCCAGCACTTCTTTGGTCTACCCCGCTTGTTCCGGCCCGGCGGAGGCGCCATGGCAAGACATTTGTTACCCACGTAACATGCCGCTTGCACAATCTTCTTGCATGTGGTAAACATGTATTATATGTTCTTCTTAGGTTCTTAGCCGCTCATTTTTAGGGAATCTATAAACAAAAGATAAAATCAATATCTATTATCAAAATAATTGAGTAGATAGATAATTAAATTATTTTTATTTAAAATATCATATTTCTTCCTTTAAAGTGACAAATTAAAAAAAATATTTTAAATAAAAATAAAACCGCCTTCAAAACACACCCAATAATAGATAATTGAAATCGGTGCTAAGCCAAGTACATAATTATGTTGGTCCCCGCTACACCCTGCGCATCTAACATATTGGCACCGACTTTGAAAGCTGTTTTATTTTTATTTAAAATATTTTATTTCTTCATTTTAAGCAAAATAGTTAAAATTCCCTATCTCAAAAACTACTGAACCGATTTTGATGAAACTTGCAGTATTCACTAAGGGCCGGTTTTTCAATCGCTAGATAAACAAGTAGATAAGGTTTATTCGACAGATAGCAAGATGTTAAGTTTTCCAATACTCGGATAAGACTTATCTGACGAATAACTCGTTTACCCGAGGAATAAATGTATCTGCCACTTCATTCGCCAGTTAGAGCACTATTCGATTGATAGTTTGAAATTTGACGTTCGTTTTTAGAAAACTTAGAGTTAATTTGAGGTTCTTTCTTGGATTTAAACGAAGTACAATCCTATTATAATGGATATTTTCGATAATATTGATGACCTGGCTATCGAAGAAGAGACCATAATAAATGAATATTTAAATGCAAACAATTTCATCGAAGATTCAGACTTTTAAAACTGTCTGTGCATTTTTTTAGATTCCATTAAAATCCACTTAAATTTACTTAAATTAAATTAAAAACCACATAAACCAAACATCATAACCTAAAAATAATAGACGCGTGTCACGTGTGACGGTGACGCAATTGACAGAAATTGTAAAAAAACATCTGTCTTGCTCTAATGCTTGTCTAGGCAATATATTTGTCTCGCTTCTTTGAAGTTGCAGTGTCAGATAGTTATCAATGGAATAAATAACAGTTGAAAAACCGGTAAGCATTTATTCATCTGATAAACAGCCAAATAACTTTATTCTTTAGATAGTTATTGAACCGTTTATCTGAGGATTGAAAAATCAGCCCTAAGTTGAACAATGTCTAATATAAAAAAAGAATACCGAAATCGGACTAATAGTTCCAGAGATATGCGAACACAAACATAAAAACATACATACATATTTACATACTACACTTATACAATTTGGCACATTTGTTCAAACGCTGATATAGACTAACATATCCGAAAACAAGGCATTTTTGAAAATATTACATATATAATAGTCCGAAATGAAAACCTCCTTTTAATAAAGTCGGTTAAAAAAAAATTTTGGACAACCCTAACATATGTCAGCAAATTACGTAAACAAATAAACATTTACAATAAAGAGAAACGTGCTTATATAGTGTAAATAAGTGTGTATTTAGTAATTTAACGACTAATAAGTAATCATGGTTAATTTTAGTTTGAAAATTAGAATGATAAATGGTGATTTAGCTAGAAAAGAGGTAACTAACCTATGAAACGTCAATTGAGCTTGATTTCTGTTGTTTCTGGCACCACACATAACAATACAGCACGCAGGCATATTAAGTAATAGTTTTGTCACACGGTACACAACAAATCCAATTTAAAATGTCTTGTATATTATCAAAAAACTTAATTTTCGTTAAGTTACGTATAACGGGATACGTAACTTAACGAAAATTAAGTTTACTGACAGCACAACTACCACGAAATTGTCACCTAAGATGGCCGGCGTTGGCACGCTGCCAACAACTGTCAGTTCATTTTAATAGTGTTACCATAATTCCGCAGTAACAAAAATATATTTGTCTCTTTTGCCAAATGCAAATGTACTGTTGAAAAAAGGAGACAAAATAATGTATTACGGTTTTTTGTACCCTAAATTACATATATATGTATAATGAAAAATTGTATAGCTTGACAACAGCATCTCCCTATATTCTATCTCAATGGCACAGCCATAGAGTTAGATGATTTGTCTATGTGCCAACCAAAGACAAACCAAGAGTCAAATCTGTGGTCAAATCAAAAAAACAAAGTTTATAACCAACATTTAGAAAAAAAATGTTAACCTCAAAATGATAAGTAAATAATAAATTTTATAAAACTTATCTGGAAACATAGGCAAACAACTTTAGATAACATTGAATACGTATTACACTATTAGATATAAAACATATCAATGCTATGAATGTCATTATGCGATTCTAAGTACACATTTTAACTTTGACGTTTATTTTCGCGGTAGACAAACGTTCATTTTTTCATTGAAACGTACAGAATTCTGTTGACGTCTACACTTCTTTACTTTAATTCCAATATGGGACGCTTAAATTAAGTCCTAACTGGTATTATGTAATACACACAGCATTGGTAAGTAAGTTAATATGTATTTTATTGTGATAAGTGAAAGGACAGTCGATCACTTCCGTTGCGACAGGAAAAGGAAGTGTGTTTTATGGCGGTCGAACGCATGGCATTAGCAACAAGCATAACATCCATATCCTGTTGAATTTCAATCAATATTATTGAAACGTAAAAAGCGCGAACTGAATATTCAAGATTTCGTCCGCTAAGGAGATCCTTAATTAATCAATTTAGGATGGTATGCAATTTACCAAAAACTAGATAATAAACATTTTCTAATTATACAGATGAAATGAAATGTACTTATCTTTTTTTTCTAATCAGAGTTTATATTTTATTTTTTATATGGTTTTCCAATTATCTATTGTAAACTGATTAATTACAACAATACAGACAGAATACATAGCAGGCACAAAAGTTACACAACCAGCCTGAACCATGCTATATAGAAAGTCACTTTCAGAGAACAGCCTTTTCATTACAACTGCCACTACCATTAAGTTCTAATAACATCATATTGTACCATGTTCAGGGAGGCTTCTGAACTTTGTGCAATACATTATTAATACAAGGTGATATACCTAATGTTTCAGATGAGTCACAATGACATCAGACCTGTGTTCAGAGGATGTGGTTGTGCGCATCACAGCACCTCAGATAATAACTGTAAGTGCAGCTTCAAAGTGATGGTTTTTGTTAACCTTCTGTATCTTCATTATTGAACATGATTAGCAGACTTTGTACATTACATACAGTTTTACTTATTTCAAGTATGTAGTACATAACTTTAAACAATTTGATTCTTTAATTTGTATGCTATAAATGAGTGACTATATTTTATTTGTATTTTAAGACCTAATGAGTAAATTCATTAAACAATCTATCAAAATATTAAGCAATCATTCAGAGCATAGATATTATTATTAAGAATTAACTTCAACATTATTGTTAACATTTTAGGGATCTGTATTTTTTAATTTTAGTGTTCAAAAAGTGCTGATTCTGAGCCTAATTTGAATAAATGTGTTTTGATTTCAATCCTTCTCAATCCTCTGTATGAGAGGAGACCTGTGCCCAGCAGTGGGACGATAAAAATGTTGATTATGATGATTTTCATTACTTTTTTTAAATATAGTTAATATGCATAGCTATGTACAGGCGACAGCACATCAAGCTACTGCAATCTGTCAAGATTTTTTATTTGATTTTACAACTTTAGCATTAAGCCTCAAGGTTGATTAGGAATATCTGACAGTTTCAGCTACCTGCTGTCTTCTGTACATCCTTTGTCAGTCAGTTGCTTAGTTGGTACAATTGTTAGTACATCAAGCTACTACAATCTGTCAAATTTCTTTATGATATTTTCAACTTTATCTCTAAAGCATGAAGGCTCACAGTTGAGTGGGAATACTTATATCACAGTTTCGGGTAGCTTGATCCGCTGTCATCCATACCTTCATCTAACAATAAGTTGGTGCAAGTACTTACTTATATTTGCAGTTTTGTTTTAGACGATTGCGATTGGGTATAATTAACATTATTTTTGCCATAAATGAGCTACATTATTTTTAATAAACTATGGGACACAAAGCGCCCGGGGGTTGGATTAACTTTTATGGTTAGGAAGTTTCCATTGATCGTAGATGCTCATAGAATATAATTAAAAACCTAGAATTAGAGTATAAAACAATGACTCTTGGCTAACGTCTCGTCCCGCGGTGCAGTCGCAGACGCTGGTCCCGGGTGGCGGCGCCACAGGCGCGCGCGTGGCCGCGTCCTCGGCGTCCGTAGAGCTGGGCCGGCGACTATTGCTGGCCGCTCGGGCCGGCGACACGCCGCTCGTGTTGGACCTCATGGCTAAGGGCGCGCCCTTCACCACTGACTGGGTATGTGCTGTAATACTAACCACGGCACCTCGCCACACGCGAGACGCGAACAAAGTACTGTCACTCGTACGACAAATATTTTAGTCCTATTATATAAGCGACAGGGATGTCGTCTATTACAATGTCCAAGTGTAACGGTGCTCACTAACGATCGGGTGGGCCGTATGCTATGTTTAATATAAATAATTAATATGCCTATACGGCCCACATATTTTTTAAAAAAATGGCCGCCTTTTGTGGTCCCACTGCACTCTTCTCATAAATTAATAACATGAGGTGTTAAAATGTCAAGATGTCAAAATTAAATGCACCATTTTTTATGCCACTTGCATTTTGGGGTAAGTGACTATCAGGTATTTTTGTTTTTTCTGTCGCTCGTAGGTAATGCTTGAAAAAAGTTCTACCTTAAGGGCCCTCCACACGCTTGGCAAACAATGGCAAACAGCCAACAGCAAACACGGTCGTGTGGATGGGTGTTAAAATATAATAAAAGTGAGTAATAAAAGTGTTGACACTTTTATTCATTGCAGCAGACATCTGAAGAAAAAAAATAGGATAAAGGATAGCAAATACTCAAAATCTGTGAAACTCATGCGACAGAAGTTATGTAACTCCCCTGTTGGTTAGTGAAGAAGCTCATTAAATTATTCTTACTATAAACTATAAATTGTCTGAAACCAATAAAAACTTTTAAGTAAAATTAAATAACACGGCAAATTAAATCCCAAATAATAGGTCTAATGCCTTGTACGATTTTTATGTTTTTGAATCATCCACCATAGTCTTCACTTTCTTCTTTTTTTTCACTTGTTTTAATTTATAATAAATATATGTCAACCCTAAAGTAATACTTGCCACAAGCCCGACGTCTGCCAAGTTTCTTCTTCAGCCTATAGATGTCCACTGCTGGACAAAGGCCTCCCCCAAGGCTTTCCACGATGACCGGTCTTGTGCTGCCCGCATCCATCGGCTTTCCGCGACCTTCACCAGGTCATCGGTCCACCTTGTTGGGGGCCTCCCTACGCTGCGTCTTCCAGTACGTGGCCGACACTCCAGAACCTTACTGCCCCATCGGCCATCGGTTCTACGAGCAATGTGCTCTGCCCACTGCCACTTAAGTTTAGCGACTCGCAGAGCTATGTCGGTGACTTTAGTTCTTCTGCGGATCTCCTCATTTCTGATTCGATCACGTAGAGAAACTCCGAGCATAGCTCTTTCCATTGCCCTTTGTGTGACTCTGAAGCCTTCGTATGAGGCCCATTGTGAGCGACCACGTTTCGGTTCCGTAAGTCATCACTGGCAACACACACTGGTCAAGGACTTTAGTCTTGAGACACTGTGGTATCTTGGACGACGAGAAGATGTAGCGTAGCTTCCCGAACGCTGCCCAGTCGAGCTGGATTCGACGAGACACCTCTTTCTCGAAGTTGGACCTACCTAGTTGTACCACGGCCCCACGCGCGCTCGTGATAGAAGAGACACCGGGGTATTTTTAGTCAGTAAGAGTCTGACAGACCCTGCCGCCCACCCCAGGGCGGCGAACATCCATTGAGGATTTCCACCCCGGAAAAAAAAAAGGTAGATATGCTCGTCAACAACTTCGAGTACAAAGCAACCAACTAGAATTGGAGTGAGTGCGACATGAGAGTTCGACATGATCTTCGTCTTATCCATGTTCATCTTTAGACCCACTTGTTGGGAAGCTCTGCTGAGGTCATTGAGCATTTTGCCCAAGTCCTCCAGGGTCTCAGCCATGACCACGATATCATCTGCAAAACGGAGATTAGTGGTGTACTCGCCATTGATGTTGATGCCAAGTTCTTTCCAGTCCAGGAGCTTGAAGACATCTTCCAACGCAGCAGTGAACAATTTAGGAGATATGACATCTCCTTGTCTCACTCCACGCTGGAGTTGGACCGGTTTCGAGTCCTGATCCTGGAGACGGGACTGACATGGTGGCGTTTTTGTACAAACACTTTATCACCTCAATGTATCGATGGTCAATTTGGCACCGCTGAAGAGGCTGTAGCACCGCCCAAGTCTCGATCGAATCGAAGGCCTTCTCATAGTCCACAAACGCCAAGCATAGTGGTTTGTTATACTCCTCTGACTTCTGTATAACTTGCCGCAGCGTATGTATGTGGTCTATGGTGCTAAAGCCTTTTCGGAAGCCTGCTTGTTCGGGAGGCTGGAAGTCGTCGAACCTGCGAGCGAGACGATTCGTAATGACCCTAGAAAACAGCTTATAGACATGGCTCAGGAGGGATATCGGTCTGTAGTTTTTCAGGGGGGTATTGTCACCTTTTTTGAAAAACAACACCACCACGCTCCTGTGCCACTCCTTAGGCGTTTCGCCTTTAAGAATGACGGAATTAAATAGCTTCTGAAGCGCTTTAAGAACCGGTTTGCCAACCGCTTTCAGAAGCTCAGCCGTAATTCTATCATCTCCAGCCGCCTTATCGTTCTTGATGTTCTGTTTCAGGGCCATACTAATCTCGTACAGGCAAACGTCCGGGATATCGTCGGTGTAGTGTCGGGTTAGTCTGGCTCTAGGATCATTAGCCAGGCTTACAAAAGGTGCGTGTGTTTATGTGTATAACTATCCGTAGAATTTCTTAATCTCACCCAAAAGCTCGGGCTTGGAAGAGACGATCCTACCATACCCAGTTTTCAGCTTCGCAAGTAGGCTCTGTCCAACAGACAAATCTCGTGCGAACACTTTGGAGCCTTTGTTTCGCTCGATAGCCTCTTTAATACAGTTTGTATTAAATTGGCGAATATCGCGAGTCAGAGACTTTGAGATTTGTCCGTTAAGGCATCTGATACGCGAAGCATCATCAGGGGATTTTAAGACCACCTCCCGTCTTTCTTCCATTAGCCGACGGGTGGGACCTGAGATCTTCATCTGTCCTTTTGAACGGAGAGTTTTGTAAAACTTGGACCCTTCCGTTTGGAGAGTTTCCACAAACTTGTTGTTATAATCGTCCACATCTACGCATTCACCGAGGCATTCGAAGCGATTTTGCAGTTCGATCTGAAAGCTTTCGGGGTTTTGGGTTGACGCTGGACGGAGCGTAGACTTCATACATGGAGAGCGTTCTAGCCTTATGCTGAGGTTCAAGATGCCTCTAACAATACGGTGATCACTCCCGATTTTAACCGCATGGATCACGGAGACATCGTTGCCTTCTCGTTGACAATATAAAGTCTATCTCGTTTTTGGTCTGACCATCGGGGCTGAGCCAGGTCCACTTGCGGTGCAATTTTTTCTTGAAAAAAGAATTCATCACATAGAGTCCTTCCTTTTCCATGAAATCCATTAGCATTTGACCTCGGGGTTTCCGATTTCCAACCCCAAATTGCCCCACTTTCGTCTCGTCTGCCTCTCGCATGCCCAGTTTTGCGTTAAAGTCCCCCATGACAACAGTGTAGTGGGTTTTGGAGGAATATATGGCTCTACTGACGTCCTCATACATAGCCTCCACCTCATCGTCAGAGTGTTTAGATGTCGGAGCGTAGACCTGTATAACCTTCAACGAATATCGTCTTGTTATTCTGAGTACAAGGTACGCCACCCGAGTCGAAAAGCTCCCGATTTTAACAACGTTGTTCACGAGGGACTTGTGGACAATAAACCCGACGCCACCCTGGGACAGCTGGTCGCCTTCCCGGAAATAGAGCAGGTTGCCAGACTTCAGGATTATCGAGTCCTCTCCCTCTCTTCGGACTTCAGATAACCCCACAATGTCCCTGCGCAACCGGCTCTGTTCTTCCTCCAGTTCGACAATCTTCTCATCGGTCCGTACTTCCGTACTGTGCGCGTGTTATAAGTTGCCAGGGCCAAAGGTCGTCGTTGGTGATGGTAGCCGGATCTCTTCCGGAGATTCTTCGCACCCCTTGCTCCGCCGTAACCTAATCCGCTACCGTAGACTGGAATAGCGGAGCTGCCGGGGATTAGGGGCCGGGGCTGTGTCGTGTGCATCATTTGGGGGTTTGCCATAATCCCCACGCTTGGCAGGCGGGTTGGGGATCGCAGTGATTTGATATTTCACAGTAGAAGCGGTGCCCGCTTCCCTGGTGAGTTCCCTTAGTCGCCTCTTACGACATCCACGGGAGGATATGGGTTGGTACTATTCTAAGCCCGGTACCACACGGGGCGACGCCACACTGCCATGTTTGCCGATTCGGAATGTAATGAACGTTCACCAAGCATCTGGATGTCTGTTTGTGTTGGGTGATTTTTGTTGGATGTTTGGGACTTTGTTTGCTGTTTGCGGTGTTTGTGACAAATAGCCAGCTTGTGGAGGCCGCTGTAGGTAGGTACAAGTAGTGTGTTGGGCAGCTGGGCACGTCCCCGCTGCACCTGGCGGCGGGGCACGCGCACGCCGACACGTGCGCCGTGCTGCTGCGCGCCGGCGTGTCACGTGACGCGCGCACCAAGGTGGAACGCACCCCGCTGCACCTGGCGGCGTGCGCCGGCCACGCACGCGTGCTGCGCCTGCTGCTGGAGGCGGGCGCGGCCGTGGACGTGCGCGACATGCTGCGCATGACGCCGCTGCACTGGGCCGTGCAGAACGGACACGCGGCGGCCGCGCGCGAGCTGCTGCGGGCGGGCGCCGACCCGGCCGCCGTCAACAAGTTCCACAAGACGCCGCACTCGCTGGCGCTGCAGCTGCGGCGCGACGACCTGCGCGAGCTCATCGAGGACGCGCTCAAGGAGCGCGAGGCGGCGCGCTCCGTGTCCGCGCTCGTCGACGGTATGGCCGAGTCGTCTTAACAAATCTCTTTTGTTGCCACGTTCAATTCTTTAGTAACGTGTGAATGTTTCTATTGCAGAACAAATGGCAGAAACGACCACGGAAGAACCTCAAATACAAATATTTGAAGCCGTTCAAAGTGAGTTACTGTTCAGTTTTATTTATTTATTATTATTCACAATTAATTTTTGTTCCTTCTTCCTACCTAGCTGACTCGACAACTTGCTTGGTTCAGACAATAAAATTCCCTACAAAGAACCATATAAAAAAAGATAATTTATAACACCCTCATTCGGTGTAAGTATCTCGAGAATCCTAGATAACAAAAATACCCGTGATGTATTTTTAACTTTCTCTTTTTTCTTCGTTGTTTTCTCTCTTCTTTTTTTTTCATTTTTCTCGTCAGGAATAAGAATAGTTTATTTTTATACAATCGCCGCATGTGAACAACGCGTCATAATGACGTCACCCGAATTCTACATCTCGCAGTCAGAGTTTACTGTGCAACTAGCATACATACAACT
This sequence comes from Sesamia nonagrioides, assembly GCA_017933935.1. Classification (NCBI taxonomy): domain Eukaryota; kingdom Metazoa; phylum Arthropoda; class Insecta; order Lepidoptera; family Noctuidae; genus Sesamia; species Sesamia nonagrioides. The sequence continues at coordinate 46,658 of JADWQK010001620.1, read as the reverse complement.
TCCCAATTTCAAGCATTGGGCAAGTGCCCACCAGACATAACACCCGTCTGGTCGGAGGATACTCCCTTTTCTACGGAGGATTAGTGAACTTTACTCCCTGTTCCTCATGCCGCCACATGAAACATATCTAATTATATACATTTATATAGATAATACCTAATCTAATCAAATCATCTTTATTGTGGACCATAGGTATACATAACATAAATACATTTCATAAATAATTACAATAAGTTCAGCAATGTTCCGCCGTTGAGACATACAGTAGTAAAATACAAATTAGAAGTCGAGATACAAATTCGTTATATAAGTCACAATAAATTATTAAAATATTCTAATCAAATCATTTATTTCAAATAAACCAGTTACAGGCACTTTTGAATTGTCAGAATAAATTAAAAATCTAAATTATAAATACAAATAAAGATTCAAATTCCAAGTCACCTTAGTCATAATTCATTGTTAAATATCTACAATATTGCAAATTATTCTTACATAGATATTAGAAGAGGAAAGACACAGCAATTTAAATGGTATTCAAATGAATTCGCAATATTATCATACATAGGTATGTGGGAAAAAAAATTACCTATTTATCCTTTCTTTTCATTGGAATATAATATTTTTGTGACACACGTATGCTCTGCCATCCCATAATCTATGGATTATACACAAATGGTAATTTATGGATTGGACACAAATTTTTAATAGACAAATGTTATTATGATATGTCATAATAACATTTGTCTATTAAAAATTTGTGTAATTTCTTTTTAAACTGGATCATTGGTAATTGTTTAATATCATCAGGCAATTTATTATACATAGATTAGGTAGTGATGTCATGCATTATATACTTTTATTTAAGGACGCATTTACAAATCTGATCAAAATAAGCAGTTTTTCGGTACCTTTTACGGCAATACTAAACAAAACTACATATAAATAATAATTACTAATGACAGATTACTTCTTCATCTTCAAGTGTTCGCAACTTTTTTGTGAAAATTTTTGATTTATGATATTCAAAAACACCATTTTCGGTACCACTTCACACAAAATTTACGATATCGTATTGACTTTAGGAACATTTTTCTGGCATTTCGTAACAGAAATGTATTTACATAAAAATATATTATTAAAGCTGATATAATTAACTCAAAAATGTGGCAGAAATAAATACCAAAATGTATTTAATAGATGCAGAAAAAAAATCAAATCTGTTTTAGATTTTTAACAAATTCTGCTTCATTGCGTCACTCTTAATTGTTTGAACATAAGGGTTATTTTACTGGACACTGTCGTGATTTACTGCACAAAAATTTGTGATGAAATATTAGTATGCGCTCGGCCGCCATTGTGAGTAGACGCTGTGTCGGTTGTAAGCAGAAATTGGCATAAAAAAAGATCGCTGTACGAATACAAAATATTTGACATACCGAACTTGATACTTTACGTATTTTGTGTGGACTACGGACAAACAAGGTAAGAGTTTACTCAGTTTCTTACATTTTTTTGTTGTGTTAGGTACTTACGGATTACAAATTTACATTTCGTATCGGACTTGATTGAAACCTGAAAGTGTACTCCGAAGACTACTACTGGAACCAACGAACGAATGGAGCTAGGTGTGTCAAGTTTGGGTTCGTTGTGTTAGTTATGATGAGACCTTACCTCAGAACCAGATGGAGTGACCTGCAGGTGTACTCCGAAGACTACTACTGGAACCAATAAACGAGTGGAGCTAGGTGTGCCGAGTTTCGGTTCGTTGTGTTAGTTATGATGAGACTTTACCTCAGAACCAGATGGAGTGACCTGCAGGTGTACTCCGAAGACTACTACTGGAACCAATAAACGAGTGGAGCTAGGTGTGCCGAGTTTGGGTACTTTCTGTTAGTTATGATGAGACCTTACCACAGAACCAGATGAAGTGACCTGCAGGTGTACTCCAAAGACTACTACTGGAACCAATAAACGAGTGGAGCTAGGTGTGTCGAGTTTGGGTTCGTTCTGTTAGTTATGATGAGACCTTACCACAGACCCGAATGGAATGACCTGAAGACGTACTTCGAAGACTACTACTGGAACTAATAAACGAGTGGAGCTAGGTGTGTCGAGATTGGGTTCGTTGTGTTAGTTATGACGAGACCTTACCACAGAACCAGATGGAATGACCTGAAGGTGTACTTCGAAGACTACTACTGGAACCAATAAACGAGTGGGGCTAGGTGTGCCGAGTTTGGGTTCGTTGTGTTAGTTATGATGAGACCTTACCACAGAACCAGATGGAGTGACCTGCAGGTGTACTCCGAAGACTACTACTGGAACCAATAAACGAGTGGAGCTAGGTGTGTCGAGTTTCGGTTCGTTGTGTTAGTTATGATGAGACTTTACCTCAGAACCAGATGGAGTGACCTGCAGGTGTACTCCGAAGACTACTACTGGAACCAATAAACGAGTGGAGCTAGATGTGCCGAGTTTGGGTACTTTCTGTTAGTTATGATGAGACCTTACCACAGAACCAGATGAAGTGACCTGCAGGTGTACTCCAAAGACTACTACTGGAACCAATAAACGAGTGGAGCTAGGTGTGTCGAGTTTGGGTTCGTTCTGTTAGTTATGATGAGACCTTACCACAGACCCGAATGGAATGACCTGAAGACGTACTTCGAAGACTACTACTGGAACTAATAAACGAGTGGAGCTAGGTGTGTCGAGATTGGGTTCGTTGTGTTAGTTATGACGAGACCTTACCACAGAACCAGATGGAATGACCTGAAGGTGTACTTCGAAGACTACTACTGGAACCAATAAACGAGTGGGGCTAGGTGTGCCGAGTTTGGGTTCGTTGTGTTAGTTATGATGAGACCTTACCTCAGAACCAGATGGAGTGACCTGTAGGTGTACTCCGAAGACTACTATTGGAACCAATAAACGAGTGGAGCTAGGTGTGTCGAGTTTCGGTTCGTTCTGTTAGTTATGATGAGACCTTACCACAGACCCGAATGGAATGACCTGAAGGCGTACTTCGAAGACTACTACTGGAACTAATAAACGAGTGGAGCTAGGTGTGTCGAGATTAGGTTCGTTGTGTTAGTTATGATGAAACCTTACCACAGAACCAGATGGAATGACCTGAAGGTGTACTTCGAAGACTACTACTGGAACCAATAAACGAGTGGGGCTAGGTGTGCCGAGTTTGGGTTCGTTGTGTTAATTATGACGAGACCTAATCTCATTGCTTGATGTTGTGATCCGAAGGTGTACTTTGACGACTGTTATTGTAACTAGTAAAAGAGTAGAGCCAGTTAATATATACAATATGTATAGTTTTACCTCCTATACCTAAATTATTGTTTTAGATGCCAAGGCCCAAGACATTTGGTAAAAGCTCCCGTAAGAAACTTCGTGCTAATAGACATAATGCAGAAAAAGGAATACGGTTAGTGTTTACATGGTTATTAAAAAATATATATAATTGTGAATAATTACTACCATATGATCTTTTTTCACAGGCAAAAGAATAAAAGCAGTTGTGATACAAATATCGAAACTGACATACCTAAAATATATGACCAAGCGAGTTGTAGTACTTTCGATGACAATAATTTGGAAATGCCTCACGTAAGTTTTGTAATACATTTTAAATTACTGTTATGTTTTGTTTATTCAATCACTATTCCTGCACTGAAAATACATGTCAACTTTTCTGGTTTTTAGAACATGAACAATAAGGAGACAGGCCCTTTCCTGGTATCTGGAAGGAGAGTCGTGGAAATAGATTATTTTTTTAAACAGCTTCAAGAAATCGGAAACCACAGTTCCATGTTTAATTGTAATTTAGGTACTGTGCAACTTTTAAAAGAAAGGAAAACTGGCCTCCACTCAACTTTTTATATGAAGTGTCAAATGTGTAGCACAAATTTTGTTTTAAAATCTTCAAAAAATTCCATAAATAAAATGGATGTAAACGAGGAAGTCGTAGCAGGTATTATGACTACTGGTGCCGGAGTTACACAGCTAAACACGGTTCTTAGCCATATTAATATACCACCTATGTCGGTACGATTGTATCAATCCAAACATGATTTAATTTGTGGGTGGTGGAGCAAAACTGCACAGCACTGTATGGCAAAGGCTGGTAAGGAAGAGAAGAATCATGCCCTTTCTATTGGATGCGTAAATGAAAAAGGAATACCTATGATACCTGTATCGGGTGACGCATGTTGGTCTAAACGTTCGTATGGCACAAATTACAGTGCATCTTCTGGAGTTGGTGCTATTATAGGTATTTTTTCTAAAAAAGTTCTCTACTACGGAGTTAAAAATAAAATATGTAGCATCTGTTCACGAGCACACTCTAAAGGGGTACAGCCACCGAAACACAGTTGTTTCAAAAATTTTCAGGGTCCTTCAACTGCGATGGAATCACTTATTATAACGGAGGGTTTCAAAAAATCTATAGAAACTCATGGATTGATTTATAATCAGTATGTGGCAGATGGTGATTCCAGCACCTATGCCAGTATCCGAAATGCCAGGCCTTATGAGAATGTGACTGTGGGTAAAGTCGAGTGTAAAAATCATTTGCTCAGAAACTATTGTAAAGGGCTTTTGTTAATATCGTGTAACACCACATTTCCCATTAGAGCTCGAAAATTATTAAAAGATAATTATTTACGGATACGATGGGGAATAGATAGTAGCGTCAAATATTGGGTCAAGCAAAACATTTCTTTTTGTGACAAAATGGAAAATATAAAAAATGATATATCGAATGGCCCTTATCACATTTTTGGAGATCATTCAAAATGTGCTTCATATTTCTGTAACGATGAAATTAGGAAACGTACCGATAATTTTGTGCCAGAACTGAAAGTAAATGGAGTTTTCCAAAAAGTTGAAGATTTGGCTATTCGTTTATCGCTTCACGCCTATAGCTTCGTACATAACGAAACGAATAACTTGGTGGAGAGCTTTAATTCCAGAGTGGCGAAATTTGTTGGCGGAAAAAGAGTAAATTTTTCGCAACGGCGATCATATGCTGGTCGTTGTGCGGCGGCCGTCATATCGAATAATTCAGGCTTATTACAGTCAACTGTACATAAATATATTTTTGGCACTGAAGCCAACCATGAAATAGTTAAGTTAGAAAGGTATCGTCAACAATTAAATTTAAAAAGAATAGAAAAAAATATCAAAAAGAAGAAAGTCTTCAAAGTTACTACTAACAGAGATGCTCATTATGGCGAAGAATGCCAGAGGGTTGACATGGACGATAAACAGTATCAAATAGCAAAAAAAGAGTTTTTGTTGAGATTAGAAATAACCCCTGAAGAAAAAATCAAGATAGAACAAAACACAATCCTACAAAGTGCCAGTCCTTTATGGTTGGAAACCAGAAGGAAATTACTTACAGCTTCATGGTTCTCTACAGTCTGTAAACGACGCCCGAACACCAATTGTGCACCATTGGTAAAACAAATTTTATATGGAAGAGATTTAACTTATGTACCAGCTATAAAACATGGCAAAAATAATGAATACACTGCACTGCGCGACCTTGAAAAAGTTTTAAGAACGAAAATTTTGCAGTGTGGGTTATCAATAGATAAAGAGATTCCTTTTCTCGGTGCAAGTCCTGATGGAAAATGTGAACACGGTATAGTAGAAATCAAATGCCCATCATCGGCTTATGAAATGGACCCAGACGAAGCGATAAGAAACAAAAAAATTGACTTTTGGAAATACGCTTCGACATCGAACCAATTAGTAATAAACACAAAACATAAATGGTATTTCCAAATTCAAGGTCAGCTACATATTACAGGGGAAAAGACTTGTGTTTTTGCTGTTTGGACGGGCCCTGGAAAAATTAAATACGAATTTATAGCCAAAGACGATCAATTTTGGAAGGAGAATATGGAAATCCATTTAATTCGATTTTACAAGAATTGCCTCCTTCCAGAATTGATCGATCCAAGATTCAAAAGAAATATGGAATTACGAGAACATTCTTCACATTGCTACAATAATGTCATGAAAACTAAGAATTGATCGTTAGTTGTATTCATTGTATCGTATGATTAAGAATGTCAATCGATTCCAGTTCAATAGTCCAACAATACCTATCTATATTATAGTTTTTATTTTATTGTCAAAATTTTATTAGAATTCTTTATGTTATAGTTTTTATTTTATTGTAACAATTTTATTAGAATTGTTTTTGTTAGATTTTATTATATGTAAGTTTCTAAAATGTATGTCGTTAAATGTATCCTTTCTGCCGCATTAGGTTAAGCGACCTGCAATGGTAGTAAGTGTGTAAATAAATAATCTATAGAGTTGCATATCAAATCAAATCAAAATTATTTATTTCAAATTAACCATCACTTGGTACTTTTGAATAGTCAATGTCGGTCAGTTCAAGAACAGTGAAGCTAAATTGCACGTTCCAAAGCGTAGATCTCTATGGAGAAGAACGTGCAAGAAACTCCATGGACACTCTTTTAAAATCTATAAGTATTGGTACTGAATGCCATAAAGTGTGTGTAAAATAAACATAATTTTCTTATTTCTTTTTTTCTATTTATCGAGAACTCATTTGCATTTGATAACTTATTCTGAGAAATACAAAACAATTAAAACGTCCTTGATTAATTTTCAAAAATTTGTGACGTAAATTGTATTTACATTTCCAGTATAAAATGGCCTAATTCTGTAAACAATTCCAGTATCATGAGGGCTGCTCTTAGACTGGTTTGGCATAGCTTGATATTACCTACTGCCCTGCTATTTGTCATCTAAAAAAAAAAACAATACATTACGTTTTAGTGCTATTCAGTCGGAATGTACATGTTTCTTATTATTTACTTTACCAGCCTATTTTTATGTTACCTACATAGGTACGTTATAAAAAAAATATTATATTATACCAACGAATCCCTGACCAAATAGTACTTTATGACTATTTCACGTTTAAAACATTTAAAACATAAAAAAAAACACTGACTGTCGGCTTTCCTTTCATTCTTTTGATAGATTCTTTATTTCTTTGGCGGCTTTTTCTTTTTTTATCGCTATTAATCGAAGCATGTACCTGGTTAAATGATTTGTTGTAAAAACGCAGACCATTGTAAAAGTACTGTTGTTTGTTTATCGATTACTTACTAATAACATTATTATAACACAAGTATTAGTAAACAGAAACGAGAAGGCCTTATGAAACACAATTTTAGTATAATAGTTATACAAATATTTTAACTGTCAATATCATCGATATTGAGACAGAAACTGAAATTAAAACTTTGGCATGATTTTCATTTACAGCAGTGTACCTAGCTAATTTGAGTTTTGTAAAAGTTCTAAACGATTCCATGCGATGTTGAATCGATAATGAGAATGAGAAACTACAATACTAAATCGATACCAAAAATAGACGAGAAAATCGTATCGATCGAACAATCAATATTTTGAGTACTTACACATCTCTATCTACTCAAAGCATGCCGCGTAGGTACCTATTTTAATAAAATAAAAATCATTTTTACTTTAAATTATCAGTTTCGCATAAACATTGCTTCCGTGCAGACTATTCATGTATATATATTTTTTTTTCGTTTATTAAGCAAGTAGGATTGACACTGATCACTTTTACACGTCATGTTTATTTTTTATTTTATTTTTTTAACTAGATGAAGCCGGCATTTCCTAATAGCCGAAGAAATAGCCGAAATAAACTCAGGGATCATCGTCTTTTTTCAAGTCCAGACATTAAAAATGAAAATGTTTACAATAATTTACCTTATAATTACGCATATTGCTTAATAACAATGCTTAACAGAGCGAGCAGCTCAGTCCCAAGCTTTTTGTCTTCTAAATAATCTGTGATTTTATAATACCCCTTTTTGCAAAGTTTGGCCTTTATATGGTTCTTAAATCGTTTAATGGGTAAGTTTCGAATGTCCATGGGAAGCTTGTTGTAAAGGTGTATACATTGACCCATGAACGAGTTGCCTACTCTGTGGAGACGAGTGTGATGTACAGCAAGATTGTGTTTGTTCCTGGTATTTACAGGGTTCGGCACTCGAAGTGTTACTAATTTTACGTTGCTATAGCAACTAAACTGTTTACAATATGGCGCCCATTTTTTCACATTCCTTAGTGTATGGTATTGGTTATAAACTAACAAAAGCCTACTATTTTTCGTCGTTGTTAAAAAAAGTTTTGCAGATGGAAGTCAAACGAAACAGTGTCATTACTTTTTATTTGGCTGGAAAATCGCAGGCAGCCATCGTTAATGAGCTAGGACATTTACATTTGAACAAAATGTTTTTGTATCGGACCATCACGCGTTACAATGATACGGGTAGCATCAAAAACCGCCATGGAGGTGGACATCCAACAACAGCAACATCATCAGCAATGGTTCGAAAGGTAAAGGCTAGAATTGAACGAAATCCACGACAAAGCGCAGTTGAATTGGCGAAAAGTCTTAATGTATCTGCCCGCAGCATGGGGCGCATATTATAAAAAATAAACTTCAACTGAAGCCCTACAAATTACAAAAAGTGCAAGATCTGACACTTGTACAAAATACAGTTGTCTAGAAAGAGCTAAGAACTTATTAAAGCACTTGCACGTTGATAGCTTGCTTGAAAATTTGGTATTTTCCGATGAAAAAATTTTTACCGTTCAGCAATATGTGAACAAGCAAAATGATCGCGTATGGTTAAAGTGTAAATCAAATGACAATTTAGACTAGATTAGAGAATTGCCTTGCGAAAGCAAGTACCAGCATCTGTGATGGTTTGGGCGGCGGTAACTGCCAAGGGACGCTCACCTCTCGTTTTCATTGACCAGGGTGTAAAGATAAACCAGCAGATCTACCGTAAAAAGATTTTAAATGATGCTTTGTTACCTTGGGTACGTAAGTAATTTGGTAGAAATCATTGGACCTTTTAATAAGACTCGGTACCATCTTATAAAACTCGTGAAATCCAATTTTTTTTTATAAGAAGATCCTCGCGCAGTGCAAATATTTGTATGCATGAATATTTGCACTGGGCTGGTCCTGCCTCGGAAAGCACGCTAAGCCGTTGGTCCCGGTTGCCATACGAACATCTAATGGCAGTCGTTACGGGTTTTTGGAGCCCTCAAAAGTCCAACAATTGGTTTAACTGCAATGCTTCGATATCGCTTTCGGGTTGTGGAGGTCAGAAGGCAGTTGCTTCACGGAAAATATCGAAATTTAGCCAAGATCAGCAGTTATACTAGTAAAGCAGACTCCAGACACCAAAGCTGAAAAAGCTTCGGATGCGACTGGGATTAACGCTGAGATGATGATGATGAGTCTACCCGCTCCCAAGTGATCAACTGTGACCACATACCAACGAACTGCACTTAACTTTTGTAGATTCATTGCTTTTTTTCTTGATAGGAATCCAGGATTTAAAACCTACCAAAGCGAAGCAAACTGAAAAGGCTATAAAGCAAGAACTTAACGTAGAGGTATGGTTTTCATGTTTTATTCAGAAGAAGGTAAATTAAGAAGTGACCGGTGGGGGGAGAGTAATGTGTGGTACTGTATGTACAGGGTGAGGCGCCGGTGGGAGGGGCGGGCGCGGCTCTGCTGCGGCAGCACGGCATCACGTTGTTGCCCGCGGACGACGGCAGCACCGTGCTCAGTGCACTGCAGAGTGGTCGAACTGTCGTGCTCTCAGGTATGTCGCGAGCGTACCCCGGACCTACTGTCGCGGACAACGGCAGCACCGTGCTCAGTGCACTGCAGAGTGGTCGAACTGTCGTGCTCTCACGTATGTCGCGAGCGTACCCCGGACCTACTGTCGCGGACGACGGCAGCACCGTGCTCGGTGCACTGCAGAGTGGTCGAACTGTCGTGCTCTCAGGTATGTCGCGAGCGTACCCCGGACCTACTGTCGCGGACGACGGCAGCACCGTGCTCAGTGCACTGCAGAGTGGTCGAACTGTCGTGCTCTCACGTATGTCGCGAGCGTACCCCGGACCTACTGTCGCGGACGGCGGCAGCACCGTGCTCCGTGCACTGCAGAGTGGTCGAACTGTCGTGCTCTCAGGTATGTCGCGAGCGTACCACGGACCATCTGTCCCGGACGGTTTGCGTAAGAATGAACTCTATTGAACTTTTGCAGATGCTGGCAAATTAATGCTGAAAGAAAGTGAGACGTCTCCACCGACAGTCGGCAAGATGGCGTCGATTGGCAACCAAGCTAAGGGCATGGTCCTGACGGCCACGCCGGTCAAGTCGCCGCCCAAACCCGGAGTCAAGATATTCACCCTCAACAACAAACTGTTAGCCGTGCCTAAGGACAATAAGATACCCGTCAAGAAAATTATCAACCCGCACGATATGCAGGTAAATTCTATTTTATGTATCTATCGGCCATTTTGCTAGTTTCTTAATCTATTTGTGAAAGTCTAACGTATAAATAAATGACTATTTTCAACATTCAGGTTAAATTCGTGCAATTGCCAGCAGACACAAAAATAATCTCTCCATCAAAGATAGTTCCCATGAAGGCGAAGAACAGAATAGCAGGTCGCGCGGCCACGCCCACCGTGACGTCTGCAGCAGGTCAGCGGCCGGCCGTCAAGATCATCATGAACAAGAACAACTTCAACAGACTCATAGCCACCGCCGCGCGCTCCGAGCAGGCCGACCCGGAGGTAGGTCAGCGGCCGCGGCTTCAACAGACTCATAGCCACCGAGCAGGCCGACCCGGAGGTAGGTCAGCGGCCGCGGCTTCAACAGACTCATAGCCACCGAGCAGGCCGGCCCGGAGGTAGGTCAGCGGCCGCGGCTTCAACAGACTCATAGCCACCGAGCAGGCCGGCCCGGAGGTAGGTAGGTCAGCGGCCGCGGCTTCAACAGACTCATAGCCACCGAGCAGGCCGGCCCGGAGGTAGATCAGCGGCCGCGGCTTCAACAGACTCATAGCCACCGAACAGGCCGGCCCGGAGGTAGGTCAGCGGCCGCGGCTTCAACAGACTCATAGCCACCGAACAGGCCGGCCCGGAGGTAGGTCAGCGGCCGCGGCTTCAACAGACTCATAGCCACCGAGCAGGCCGCCCGGAGTAGGTCAGCGGCCGCGGCTTCAACAGACTCATAGCCACCGAGCAGGCCGACCCGGAGTAGGTCAGCGGCCGCGGCTTCAACAGACTCATAGCCACCGAGCAGGCCGGCCCGGAGGTAGGTCAGCGGCCGCGGCTTCAACAGACTCATAGCCACCGAGCAGGCCGGCCCGGAGGTAGGTCAGCGGCCGCGGCTTCAACAGACTCATAGCCACCGAGCAGGCCGGCCCGGAGGTAGATCAGCGGCCGCGGCTTCAACAGACTCATAGCCACCGAACAGGCCGGCCCGGAGGTAGGTCAGCGGCCGCGGCTTCAACAGACTCATAGCCACCGAACAGGCCGGCCCGGAGGTAGGTCAGCGGCCGCGGCTTCAACAGACTCATAGCCACCGAGCAGGCCGGCCCGGAGGTAGGTCAGCGGCCGCGGCTTCAACAGACTCATAGCCACCGAGCAGGCCGGCCCGGAAGTAGGTCAGCGGCCGCGGCTTCAACAGACTCATAGCCACCGAGCAGGCCGGCCCGGAGGTAGGTCAGCGGCCGCGGCTTCAACAGACTCATAGCCACCGAGCAGGCCGACCCGGAGGTAGGTCAGCGGCCGCGGCTTCAACAGACTCATAGCCACCGAGCAGGCCAGCCCGGAGGTAGGTCAGCGGCCGCGGCTTCCGTGGGCCTCGCACTGTACGACGATATCAGCCGCTCTCTGTTGACAGGTGTCGGTGGCCGGCGACCTGCGTCACAGCTCGCCGCCGGAGGGCGACGTGGAGCTGGCGGGCGAGCCGGACGTACAGCTGGCTCGTGAGCCGGACGTACAGCTGGCTCGCGAGCCAGAAGTACAGCTGACTCGCGAGCCGGACAGTCCGAGCGTCCTGCGTGCCCAGCTGGCGGCCGCGCACCGCTCGCTGTCGGCACTGCGGCGCGAGCTCAAGAGCACGCGCGCGAGGCTCGCGCAGTACGAGCGAGTGGCACTCTAGCGCGACACTCTGGCGGCGAGCCGTACGACCCGGACGACCTATGCGTCATTCAGCTGATCAGAAACCTATTTGCATTTCTCGCATAACATTCACCCCGCCTCCTAAACGCGATAGTTTCTATGAATTACGTATGACATACAAACGTCCCGTTAGTATGTCGTATGTCATATACCCGACCGCAACGATCATCTTTGTTTAGGGCAGACGTAAACTGAACCATGAGCCAGCCCCACCGGCGGCCGGCTCCCGCTGTCGGTACGGCACGGCAAAAAAATTTTATGTGACAAATAGAAAATATAAACTTAAAAGTATGACAATAAAATTATCATTTCGTCAACAACGAAACAGTCAGGGTGTCCACTGCTAATGTTCGAAAAAATTCTGACTTTCCCTGGCAATTTTTTCAAAATTCCCTGACCAACAATGTACCTATATTCATTTCCACAAGGTCTTGTTCTGTTTGTATTTTTATTTTATTTTTTCTATCTCTTTTAACTGTTGATCTATTGTTCGTTGTTTTTCTTTTGTTCGTCTAATATTTTTCTTTTTTTTTTTAATTTAGATTTTCTTGATACCTTCTACGTGAGGTTCGTACAGAAGCGATCAAAGATTTTGTGATTATAAAATTCTGAGGACCGCCGATATTAACGACTCTTCCAATAATAAATTTTCCACTAAGAGAGAGGATAAAGCAGATCTTCATGACGCTCCATATGTCAGCGTGTTGTTTATCAGCCCCGATAAGTGAATGGTAAAACTCATCGACACCAGTTTTGCCATCATTACTAAAATCTTCAAAATATTGGCTCCAAGCGTTCCTCGCTTCAAAAACCATTTTTTGATATTGCCTTTTGGCATTGTCAGCCACATGCCCTTTTAATTTTGTCCGATTCGTGCATAATTTCTAATAATACATCTACGCGTTTATTGGCTCCCTCAGGTTGATGCTTTATGACTTTTGGATCAAAACATGTTAAACCGCGTACAAAACGATACTTAATAGCGCTTTTTTCCAACAATTTATGTTTCAAAGCTATTATAAATTTTCTCAAAGCGCCTTTGAACAAAAGTTTCTCTTTGTCAGTACATTTTACTTGTTTTAAGAGACGCTTTGCTTCATACCTAATGTGGACATTTTCCGTGTTCTTCAAATCCAGATGAATAATATTTTGACTAGAAGCGTCCTCAAGTTCTGTAGGCTTCACTATGTTTGCCATTACGGTTCTCGGAACTCCACGATGGCAGTGTACAAAAATGGTGCAAGTGGTTTCTCGCCTTGAAATCGTGACCGACCGTGATCGACCTTACAGCTGCCAGTTGGGCTTTGAGCAAAGGATCTTTCAGCATTTAACTTTTTTTTTATTGTAGAGGAGTTTGTAACGAATTTCCGTACTACATTATCATAAACATTGAAAGTTCTATCTATCCAATGGCCATTTTCGAGCCATCTTATTGAAGTGAACTTCGGTGGGAATTTCGTACGTCCAGTAATTGCTGTATACAAAGCTCGACTAGCTGGCGAGTATTTAAAGAAATTATACATTGTTCTTAAAAGTTCGTATATTTCCCAACCAGTTTGTTTATGTCCAGTCTTAACAGCGCCATTCACGGTGTGCAAACCACAAACACCGATGTCTATTAATCGAGTTTTTTGAATTTTCCGTAGCGAGTTCAGTCTTTAACTTTTGAAGAAAGCTAAGATTCACGTTCGGTCCGTCCATTGAAATTAACAACAACTTGTCTTGGTCTAAATTTGACAAACCCTCCAATAATCCATCCAGTAGATTATTAGCAGTTGAATTCCCTAGAAAAATGCTTGCTCAAGCCTGTCGGTATTCTTATTCCAAAATCTTATGACCATGTCCATTTGACATTTTTGTAATGTGATTCATCAAAAGAAATGACGTAAATGAGTCATTCTTTAGGCTCTGTTTGTAAACATGATCTAAAATACGGAGCAATTCCGTGATTAACCACATGATGCTTTTGTTTCTGCCAATGTAAAATTTAAGGCTATTTTGCTGTCTGGAAACATTATTTTAAAGGCAAAAGAGCTTCTGTCGCTGGAATTTAGTGGCATTTTATCGAATACAATTTGCAAGGCCACGTCCGCCGAGACGTGACGTCATCATCATTGTATTCATCGTGTTGTATATTTCTTGGTTCTTCGGTTTTTGGTTGATTATCACCACTTTTGGTACTTTGAGGTAATTCTATGCTGACTGTTGTTGAAGTTGTAGTTTCAGGTTTGGTAATATTTTGGGAAAAGAAAGCAATGTCAGGTTGCCCTTTTTTTAACTCAATATTTTTAATATGTTTAGGTCCCTTGGCATGTGAAACTAGAGCTTGTATACCCATATTACTTTGTTAAAAATAATTTGCAACATACTTTACACTTTTACAGTATGCTAATCCGGGTTTATCTGGGACATCATTTAATCAATCCGAAATTTCTGAACTGAGTTTAAGATCTAGCCACACTTTATTAAATTTATTTATTTATATATTCTTTATTTTACACTAATCAAACACAGAACAAAATACATTCAACACAAAAAACATGCAATGGGCGGCCTTATCGCTAATGCGATCTCTTCCAGGCAACCAAAGAATGGACTGATTCTTCCGAACCACAAATGGGACTGTCGTTGGTGCAAACATCATTATTACAATATACTAAAGTAGATACACAAATACATACATATACAAAAATAAATACATAGATACTGAACATAACAGGTAAGCAAGTAAATTAGCCAAAAAGTGTTTGTTGAACAAGATCATAACGACAAGTAAGTTCCCTCACCAATGTCTTGAATTCCTGCAACGATTGCGCGCGTTTAATTTCAATTGGCAATGCGTTCCACAAACGAGGGGTCTGAACAGTGAAAGATGTATCAAGGAACGTTGTGGAATGCATAGGCATTTTGAGCTTTAAGTTATCTGATGTCCTTAACGATTTAGTATGTGAGTTGCAAAGAAATTGAAAGCGATTCTTGAAATAAAGAGGGGTGAACGGAGAAAAAAACACATTAGAAGGGAAAGAATTTGAGCATTCCGACGAAGGCGAATTGGTAACCACTTGAGCTTCACACGAAATTCACTTTCAATTCATTTTAGCACTGTCGCCTGTTTACAAAATTAATTATGTTAATAGCATTCGCAGTGAACTGCTCACTAGCCTGCACTCTATAATCAAATCAATAAATAATTATTTAAAAAAAATACAAATAAAGATAACTTATAATTTGCACATTCACATTAGAAAATATATTATTTTACTGAAACAAAAAAGTACAACTATTAAAACAAAAAGGAGTAATCTAATTATGAACAAAATTATGTCATAATGTAGATGACCCCACTCCATTAGATAGAATACATAGAAAACTAAAAGGGAGTAATTTAATTATGACTAAAAAGGAAGTCATAATGTAGATCACACCAAACCTGAAAAAAAAAGCAAATTCTTCGATAGCCAAGATTAAGGGTCTACTAGAGCATTAATTAATTATATCCCTCATTTTACAATAACTGGGAAATTTTGGGAGACAAAATCTCAATGTCTCCCTGAGTTTCCAGGTCTCCCCTCTATTTCACTGACTTTCCCTAACTGCTTTAAGCTTCCTTGACTTTCCAGAATGTGGACACCCTGAAACAGCGGCATCCTTTGGCACCATCATTTAATTTCAAATTTATTGTTATACTTTTACGTCATATAATTATATATCCGCCGCATAAGAATCCCTTGCCGTTCCGCGCCACCAGTGTCGCCTGGCCTAAGTCAAAATGCTTCTGGATGTTCGTATGTTTTTCTAGATTATTATTGTTTAGAAACAATGAGCATTAATACAAGTTACTAATGCAGGATGTTTCAAATGTATAATATTGACCATTATAACGAGAACTATTCGCAACATTAAGAGCGCGTATTCGATTCCGCGGACCCGGCACGAACTGTTCGGCAAACGATTGCGCGCCATGAAGGTCGAAACATACTATCAAAACGCAATGCGATGTGTTGTGCCGACACCCAACGCTTGTCGTGCACATAGGCAACACGCCACGCGATCAGTGTGACCATCTCAGAAATAGCGAATCTGCCACGAAATGGGCGAAATTCTGCCAAATTCTGCCACACGTGACCCCAAAAAATGCCAAAAATATGCCACCATGAAAACGAAAAAAAAAACACGATTTAATGAAATTTGTTTATCAAAAATAAATAAATAAAATAAAAATTCTTCCACGTAGCAGTCAAACACCTATTATTAAATCAGCAACTGGCTCTGATGTCAACATTTGCGTCCAATCTTCATTTTCGTAATAAGTAGATTGGAAGACATCTTCTTATTCATATTTTCAGTTGGCTTAAAGAAAACACAATTTCCGTGCTAATCCCCTCTTTAGTAACTATTAACGATAGAAGAAACGTGTTGATTTAAGAACCTATTCCTAATTTTTGTTTTATTTAAATTTATCTGAGATAATATTATACTCTCGCACGAAGCGTTAGACATGGGCAAAGATAATAAAGATTTTGTGAAATTTGTAATATTTGGATATTTTGTAGCCCCATTTGCGTACAAGATTTTTCCAATAGCTCCCCAAAATTTGTCTAGGTACGTTCAAAATTGTGCTGGTTGTGCTACTTCCACCTGATTCTAACAAGTATCTTACACTGTTATCAAATTTAATTTGTCGTAGTTCATCATCAACTTTTTGAATGTCTTTTTCGTCTATAGTGTTTGGAAAATTCTTTGCTACGTTTAATGTTAAAGTAAAATCTTTGTAAACTGCATGTTGTGGATCCAAAAACTGTAAATCTCTCTCTAATGTCTATAAGCACGCTCATATCTTCTGTTCATTATTACTTAAAAAGTTAGAACTGAACCTCACCACTCACGATCACGAAACACAACACACCAAAATTCAAAAGAGAATAAGGTAATAAAGTCTGTTTGAAATGAAAACAATAAAGTGTATAAGAATATGAACACAATAAGTATCTATCATTACAGTCTATAATCCTATGACGCACTTGATTTACAACATGATAAGCCGGGGCCTTTGTCCTTGGAGGAGGCCTTTGTCCAGCAATGGACATTTAAAGGCTGAAGAGGAAGAAGAAGAAGAAGCCGGGACTACCCGTACGGACTGTCTATGAAACAGGTGTTGCAAGTTTCACAAAATTAATCTTACCAAATTACTTAAAACACCTATAGTAATTCATTTGAAAAAGATGAACGCATCAAAAATTGAATTCGGTTATTTTTATTTCTTCAAAATCTTTTAAATCCGTCAAAACCTTTTAAATCTGCCAAATTCTGCCGAATTTTCAAATCGTCACCATAATCTGCCACCATAAAAATTTAGGGGCGAAATCTGCCAAAATGGCAGAAATCTGCCACAAATGGTCACACTGCACGCGATGCTACAACACGTAGTGTAGTCTCCCTCTCTTACGAAAGACTGAAGTGTATTGACGTGTCACGTGGCCATGGATTCGATTCTGCTTGAAGACGAGCTAGATGAAGATTTTGAAGAAGATTTATTGCATATTTTGGAGATGTATTTTGTACAGAAACAGTAATTAAAAAAAGACGTACTCATCTATACTAATATATAAAGCTGTAGAGTTTGTTTGTTTATTTGAACGCGCTAATATAAGGAGCTACTGTTCCAATTTAAAAAAATATTTTTGCGATGGATAGGCTCTTAATCCAGGAAGCCTTGAGGCTATATAACATTACGCTGCGACCAATAGGAGCGGAGCATATAAAAAATAACATATCGAAACCCACGCGGGTGAAACCTCGGGGACCTGAGTACCGTTTTACTAATTCTGTATCCGACATTTTAAACCAATTTTTAAACAAAAAATATATTTTATTATAACCGCCATAAAAATGTCGGGTGTTAACTAGAAACATACTGCGCTGATTCGTCGGGTGGCGTGTCCGTCCCCCTCTCCCGGCAACACGCTGATCGAAATCGGTTGGATGTTGTGGCGTGTGGTCACATAGCGTGTTGTCTATGCGCTTCTGACCGTATTAAATATATGGAATGGATACGTACTAACATGCGTCGGGTGGCGTGGCGTCGTGTCACGTTTTGGTAGTATGTTTCGACCTTTAGTGTTTTTAAAATAATCGCGTAAATGAGTTGATAAAACGGACTGAAAAAAATACAGTATATTAAGCAATACATATAGTTTTATGAAATAAATACGTTAGTTATGTTTAACTACTAGTACCTAATAAAAAAATGTTAAAATGAACCGATTTTGTACTTTTGTAATGGTATTTTTATTCAAATATAGTTTAGACCTTTTTTCGTAATTGGGCTCTATAATGCACTTTTAGACTATGTATTCTGATCAACAAACATAAAATGCAATATTTCAGCACATCACAATAGTTGTATGCGTCCTGAAGTATAGCTCGGATGTCTATTATCGTAAAATGCTATGAAGGCATTGCATTCTCTATAAAAACAGTCTATAAAACATATATATTTAGTTTGTAGTGCTCTAGTTGAAGATTTAAGCTTTCTAAAATCGTAATACCGCAATAATCTGCTCATATCATAACGATATTGATCAGGGAAAAAACTATAAAACATGATGTCGCGGAACGAATACGCGCTGTTAACCGTATCCCGTCAATCTGCGTATATGGAACACTAATAAAATACACAGGCGAGTGACTGCGGCTTCCGACAACCATAACGTTGCTTATATTGAAGCTATAAGTGATGTGATCCAACTATGTTACATTAACATAGTTAATATAGTGATTAGATAGGAATTTTATAAGAAATTTTGTTTATTATAATCTTGTGGTAGACAGTCTCTCTATGCAATTATAATTAAGCGAGTGTCAATTACCTATCGCTTACGCCCATAATAAAATTGTTTTCGACAAAACTTAAGACTGTATAGAAACTACTTTTTGGTGTGAACAATAAACGAAAACCGTGGATCCAAACTATAGAATACCAAGCTAATTATAGTATGTATATAAAAATACATAAGATGATTTGTAATGTAAATATTGTAAAGTAGTAGTACCCATTTAGAGGTACAATGTGAAAGCCATACATAGTGTACCTAGAATATGGTAAAGGAAATTAAACATTTACTTTTCTATAAACAAGTAATTTATTTACAATGTTGTATTTTCTTCCTATTCTTCTGCTTTATTGCCCAACATACAAGACATTTTTAACACAGCACAATGTGATACTTAATACAGCTCTGCAACACAGGTATTGTCAGGATGTTGTGAGCCGTGTGCTCTACTGTTGTCCTTCGGCTGAGAGCGCGTTAGGTTTTGTCCTGGAGCTACATAGGGGTCATCCATAAAGTACGTCACACATAAAGGGGGGAGGGGGGTGTCGACAAAGTGTGACAAGGGGTGGGTGGGGTAGTAAGTTTCGTGACATCACATTTCAAAATCTAATATACCTAGAGGTAGTAATCGCGTAATTTGAAATATTAATTATAAACTAAAAAATATATCCGACTCTATCTTTGGGACAATACGGTTTAAATTGTTTTGTTTACGATGTTTTAATTTAATAATTTTTCGATGTGAAATTACAAAACATGTGACGTCACACTAGGGACATTTCTGAAACCCCGGTTTCAGAAATGTGAACACCTGTGACAAGGACGGGGGAGGGCTCAAAAAATCATGAAATTCGTGTGACGTACTTTATGGATGGCCCCCAAGCAGTGCAGGCCACTGTTGTCCCAGAGCGCATTAGGTTTTGTCCTGGAGCTGCAAGCGGTGCAGGCCACTGTTGTCCCCAGGCTGAGAGCACGTTAGGTTTTGTCCTGGAGCTGCAAGAGGTGCAGGCCACTGTTGTCGCCAGGCTGAGAACGCGTTAGGTTTTGTCCTGGAGCTGCAAGCGGTGCAGGCCACTGTTGTCCCCAGGCTGAGAGCATGTTAGGTTTTTCCTGGAGCAGCTGCAAGAGGTGCAGGCTACTGTTGTCCCAACACTGCGTGCTCGCTAGGTGTTATCCCAACTAAGCGTATGTGGACTAGTGTTGCCATGACGCTGCGGACGGAGCGGACTAGTGCCGTCCTGTCACTGTGCGCGCAGTAAATGTTGTCTCGGCGGTGCGGGCTAGTGTTGTCCCGGCGGTGCGGGCTAGTGTTGTCCCGGCGGTGCGGGCTAGTGTTGTCCCGGCGGTGCGGGTTAGTGTTGTCCCGATGCTGCGTGCGAGCTAGGTGTTGTCCCTACGCTGCGTGCGAGCCTGCAGGACATCGCGGAACTGCGATAGGATGGCATTCTCCCGCTTGGCTCTCTCCTCCTTGCTGAAGGCCGCGAGTGCGCGTTTCTCGTCGGCCGAGTAGATCTGATTCTCCTTGCGGATACGCACCGCCTCCATGCGACGGTGCCTGCAATAATATTACAGCGTTGAGAACTCAATAATAGCAATGGGATTATTATTTGTAATGTACAGACGACAGCACATCAAACTACTACAATCTGTCCGATTTCTTTATTAGATTTTCAACTTTATCGATACAGTATTAGGACTCGAGTTAACTGGGAATGGATCGCCCTGAGGACACGGTGGAGCATACGGTCAAGGTGTGGCGGGCTTGAGCTGAGCATCGCCGTGTCCTCTTAGCGGTAATCGGCGGCGATCCCTCGCGTCCTTCCCTGGTTCAGGCCATGGTCCGGAGACTGCATGGCAAGCCGTCACTTCCTTCTTCGAAGCAATGATGCTGGCAAAGAAAGAGGCGGAGTGCGCGAAGGAGCGGGAATCTTGGTGCCTTCACGCCTCTAGCTGCCGCAAGAGACTGATCGAGAGACAACATCGAACTCCCGGCTACCTACCGTAGGCGCAGACTAGCGGGCGGTGAGCAGTTGGCAGATCGCCGCCTGGTAAGGCCCGGGTCCACTTCGTTTTGTTTCACGCGAGCCTCAAAGATGTTTCAGCACATCGTGACGGGGTCCACGAAGACCAATGCCTGGGCCAGGGTTGCGGGTTTGTTTTAAAATGAAACTGTGGCCCTGGCGCACAGGCAAGTGAAGGAAAACTAGTGGGATTTAAAAGTCTAATACGTCCACTCCGCTCAGAGCGGGAGAGGTCATTTGGTGATTTTCCATCCACACCAAAAAAACAAAATTGACTGGGAATATTTAACAGCATCGGGTAGCTTGAACTGCTGTCGTCTGGACATCAAATAAATAAATGTGTTCCATGAACGTGCATGGGTTAAATAATTTCATAGCAATAAGTAAGCCAGTAGGGCCGCGTATCTGCACTTTGTCGCTACCTACATTTGGCAGTCCATTGACATAGCATAATTCTATACATTTTTTATTGATTTACATTTAGTGTTAGGGATACACCCTACAACAACGTATGTTCAATTTCATTACAACATACTTGTCTATAATCGACGAGTTAGCAGTCAAAATGGAACTCTGATAGGCCTGGTTGTCAGTAAAACAAATGCGCACCTGCTGCCACTCATGACGTATCCCACAGACTCGTAGGAGGCGATCTCGTCGGACGTGAGGCCGATCTCACCGCGGCGCGGGATGCGCTTGCCCTCGGCCACGTAGGCCGCCATGGCCGCTCCCTCTCCCGGCAGCAGCGCACGCCCAAAGTCCTTGTGGCCCAGCGCTGGGCCCACACGAGGGGTCGGCCCGAACGCCTCGGACGCCATCTCCGACTCGCTTTTTTTGGACGACTTTGACTCCTTTGTTTCTTCTATTTCATGTTCTTCTGTGAATAAAATATCACAATAGTATACAATCAAACCTTATAGAGATTCCCAAAATGACCAACGCAATGAAGAGTACAACTACTACTTCATACTATACATACACAATCACAACCACCTCATTTTGAATCAGATATTATTTCTTGTAATTCTTTTAAATTTTAATATAAATAGTGTCTCCTTTTCTTCCCTGTGTTTTTAATTTCAAGTACCTACTCTTTGTCAATGACAGATGCAACGGTTTAAACGACCAGTGTTTATGTAGTAAATGACAGGAGTTGAGGGTAGTGTTCTAGTAGAACTCGCTATATTAATAAGTCAAGCAAGCTATGCAATGCAAGAACTTATCACATAGCGACTCAGTTTGTTTATTCAGACTTTACCTTATACAAAATTACCAGCCGGACTTTATCCGCCTATCTGATAGGCCGCTCTCAACGTTGCCTGCTTCAGTTAATAACACATACTAACTTTTAATCTGATATTTTTAACGCTAAACCTATACAATATGTAAAAAAAACCCTGTCCGACCCGTGAAGGTATTGTTAGGTATCGATAACTGATTCTACTAATGCCTACAAAACCTGGCTAAACTTAAAAAAAAAAATCCCCCTCAAAAATAAATAACTTAAATAAAATAAATAGGTAATTTCATGGCAACACAGGCACAGGTCATAACCTCAGTTGACCTCATGCATGTAGGTATAGGTAGTTTATCCACGTTTATCGAGTCTCGAAAGAAACAATGATACTTAGGCAGCTCGTGAAAAGAACTTTTTTTTAAGTAGGAAGGTCGTCTGACTCTCCGAATGTATCATTTCATTCGATGAGCATAATGGCTGTGGCGAAGATGTTGTTCCATATTTCGTTCACTAAGAACGATACGGGCCCAGCTGGCACCGTCGCACGATGTTAGCACGGACATGCACACAAACAAAAATCAAGTGGTGTCAAATCCGCGCTGGCCACAGTTGGTCCACCCTTACCAATCCACTGGTCGCCAAACTGATAATGGAGGTACTCACGTACAGGTCAGCAAAAATATCGTGACGCACCGTCATGCTGGCCATTGGCACATTGACCACAATCACCTGATCACAACTCAGCATGTTACATTACTCTACATTAAAAAACGACATGATCACACAATACACGAATAGGTTACAGTAGGGGTCAAAAGTGCAGTACCACTTATGAACATTATTGCACTAACAATAAGTGTCAAAAGTGGTACTCCACTTTTGACACATACTGTAAACGGACGCAATGTCTACGCGCGACTGATAATTTAAAGTAAAAATGATTTTTATTTTATAAAATAGTACCTACGCGGCTGGCCTCGCGGCGTTCTTTGAGTAAATAGGGATGTGTAAGTAATCAAAATATTGATTTTCGATCGAAACAATTTACTCGTCTATTTTTGTTATCGATTTAGTATTGTAGTTTCTCATTCTCATTCTCGATTCAACATTGCATGGAATTGTTTAGAACTTTTACAAAACTCAAATTAGTTAGGTACACTGCTGTAAATGAAAATCATGCCAAAGTTTTAATTTCAGTTTCTGTCTCAATATCGATGATATTGATCGTTAAATAAAATATTTGTAAAACTTTACTAAAATTGTGTTTCATAAGTCCTTCTCGTTTCTGTTTACTAATACTTGTGTTATAATAATGTTATTAGTAATTAATCGATAAACAAACAAAAGTACTTTTACCATTGGGTAATCTGTGTTTTTATGAAATCATTCAACCAGATACAAGTTTCGATTAATAGCGATAAAAAAATGTTATTACGCAAAAATTAGTGCAACACTAATTATTTCTTTTATGTCGCCGACAAAGCTCACGCGCGACGCCGCCAAAGAAATAAAGAATCTAACAAAACAATAAAAGGTAAAGCCGACAATTATACCGCCTAAAATAATGTTGTCATTTTTTTAAAAATACTTAATTTTGGGGAAGTTAGCGTAAATTCGCGGGAAAATAAGATAGTTTCAAAACTGATTAGTATTGTGACCAAATAAAATTTTAAGTTTTGCATAATCATTATTACTATAATGATTATGCAAAACTTAAAATTTAAGTTTTGCATAATCTCCGCATACAATCACATATAATCATACAATCTCCGCAGACGCGATTCTCATATGGAACTATTTAAATAAATACTTACGGTCCCTTGTCAATACATTTATGAAAACATTATGTATATTCGGAAAAATATTGATCTTTTTAAGAAGACAAGTGATAGGCACAATTTTAATACTAGGAATAGAAACAATTTAGATCAACCACGGTTCAGACTGGCTAAAGTAAATAGTTCTTTTATGGGGCACTGTGTAAAATTTTAACAAAGTACCGCTAGAGATTCAACAACTCAATGAGTCCAAATTTAAAACATGTATTAAACGCAAGCATATTATAAACTGGAAGATTATATCCTTGATAAAAATGCTTGGATAAATGCCAGTTTTTTCTTTTTTGATATGGCATCTCGTAGGGGGCTATTAGAGGCCGTAACTACTTAACCGGACTTTCCTGTGGATGCCTTAATTAAAAATTAAAGCCTCCAGCCAGGGGCACTTAAAACTAACTTAAAATTAGGCGACTACGCACTAAGGGCACCCCCTGTGGGGTACGAATCTCGGCTTAGGGCGTCGCTATAGAGGACAGCAGGGGACGGCTGGATCGAAAGTTATACTTAATGGTTTGATGACCGCGGCGTTTCCTAGTACTAGCTCTGAGAAGAGACGCCGAAAGAAACTCAGAGGTTATTGTTGGGACATTATGGCTCAGCTGCGGCGCGGGCTGGCCTTCATCGGACAAGGGACGGGGGAAGGAATTACTACTTGGGGCTCGGCGGCGAGGTCGGTAGGTCGGTCTGTATTTGTGTAATGTGCTGGTGGCCCTATTGACCTCTTGGAGGAGGGTAATGGGGTCATCGGGGTCTGAGAGAGCATGCCGAGGGCGGCGAAGTCGGGAGATGGTGGAGGGAGTGTAATTGGCGGCCGCTGCTATAAGAAGATTGCGGTGCTTGGCAGCAGTGTCAAAGAAACGCTTGGAAAGGCGTTTCATGAACTGCTGGATGGTGGGGATTTTGAGATCAAGATGGAGGATCTCATTTCGGACGAACCAAGGGGCGTTTGTGGCTTGACGGAGGAATCGGTTTTGGACTACTTGCATCCTATGGATATGAGGTGGCTTGGCATGTGCGAAGACTGGACAAGCGTAGGTCATAATCGGGCGTAATAAATGCCAGTCCTGCTCCACAGCCACAGACAATCTTGTAGGTTTGGAAGAGATACCATTCCCCCTTTTTGTTGTTTTCCAAATATTCCTTTTTTATTTTATTTGTTTATTTCAACATTGTGCACAATATTTTGCTACCATGATTTTGCAAATAATATAGTATTGTATAATGTAAAAGTACTTTTCAAGTTTGTGAATGTGAGGCACCATGGACTATGGTTTGTTTTTATATATATATATATATAACTTGTTTGACATTGCGAGATTGGCAGTTGAGAGTTTTTCATGCTCACTCAAATATCTTGCTGATGGTGGCGCGTGTTGTTGGGTCATTTGGTTCCCTTCAATATGGTTGAGCTAAATGGGGCTGATGCGCGCGTCATGCTCGTGAACGGGGGCCGTCAGTGGAGACTGTTCATCTCTTAGCTGCCAGTGGGCTTAATTTATTTTTATATTTTAATTAATTTTACATTGTGCTCACATGATAGAAGCAACATAAATATGTAACGAAGAAATGTAACCCATATATTATGATTTTAAAAGATTGTCCATGGAGTTTCTTGCACGTTCTTCTCCATAGACATCTACGCTTTGGAACATGCAGTTTAGTTTCACTTTTCTTGGACTGACCGACATTGACTATTCAAAAGTACCAAGTGATGGTTAATTTGAAATAAACAATTTTGATTTTATTATCCTTATGGGTCGGACACGGTTTTCTTTACATATTGTATATGGCTAAACTGTCATATCTAATAGTTTTAACAAGGAATCAACTTGGTGCCGATATAACCATTTAGAACATACTTTTATTATGTTTGCATACAAATCCTAACCAACAATAAAACTCAAAAATCTCTTTTACTTCGCTGCAATATGTGGAATGGTGGTTACAAGTGCAAATGCAGCACGCAACTTGTCATGTGCATATACCATGCCCATGTTTAGTCAAAACTAATGGAACAGTTAAGGTATTTGTCACACCTATTTTTTGGTATCTCATATCCTACTATAAATATAACTAATGTCCAAGTTTGTATGTGTTCATTACCTTTTTATGCAAAAACAACAGAATTTGAGATTTCAATGAAATTTGGCACACAGATGGCTGGCTTATAATCAGGATTAGAGGATGGATTTTATCTGGATACTCCTCAGGATAGAAACGTGTGTCAAACCACAGGGCACAGCTTGTAATAATTACATTTTTTATAACTTTCATTAGAACATGCAAGTTGCAGCAATGTCTTCATACTCAATACTTTTATTGCTTTCCACATGTATTCTTAGATGGTAATACTTAAAATTAGTTCATGTGAACCCTGTCGGGCACAACAGAATATTTTTTTTTTTACATATTATAAACCAGCGCTTGACCGCAATCCTGCCTGATGGTAAGCAGTGACGCAATCGTTGATGGTAAAGCGCACTAGTTTATTAAGAGCCTATTCACTCTAGCCTTGAAGACACTCAAATTGTAGTCCGACGGTAACACCGCCGCGGGCAAATTGTTCCAGTCCCTCGATGTACGCGGTATAAAGGAGGAGGCGAAACGCTTCGTCCGGATTGTAGTGGTGTTAACAACGTAAGGGTGGAACGGAGATGGGGGAATTAAATCATGCAATTCCCTCGCACACTCCCCGAAATGCATCCTATAGAACACCGAAAGGCTGGCTACTCTACGCCTGTGTTCTAGGCTTTGGAGACCAACTCGAGTTAGATCAGGGTTACCAATCAGCCTCTTAATAGGTGAAGTTAGGAGAAAGGAAGCAATTTTTTTACACTCTACTATGTTTCTTGCTAACACTATGTTACATTTATTTTTGAGTTTTTTTCTTCAGTTTTTACAGCTTTGGTACTTCTTTGGTAAAAAAAAATTTGGATGAATCAAATCTTTTATACCGCATACACCGAAGGACTGGAATAATTTACCAGCAGCGGTGTTTCTGTCTAACTACAATTTAAGTTTCTTCAAGGCTAGAGTGAATAGGCTCTTAATGAACTAGTGTGCTTTACCAGCAACAATTGCACCAATGCTTACCAACAGGCATGCGGGATTGCGGTCAAGCAGTAGTTTATAGTTATAAAAAAAATGTGTTGCTGGTTGCCATGTCATCACAGAAACAACACTTACGTCCTTTTTCAACCCACACTTCCTCCTCACTGCTGTCACTTGAATCACTGCTGGAATTCTTTGCTTTCCTCTTCTTTGCCTTCTTTCTTGCTTTCTTCACTTTTTTTAGTTTCTTCTTTAACTTCTTAAGCTTATGTTTGGTGTCTTTGTCCTTTGACTTTTTACTCTTTTTCTTTTGTTTACTATTGCTCAAGTTTTCAGGCTGCAACTGTTCCTCTTCAGAACTAAAAAGTTAAAGAATATTGGTACACAAAATGTTTCTCTGGGTCTACTGAGAATAATAATAGTCACTGAACACAATAATAACATTTATTAGAATTTAGGATATGTTTTCCATGCAATATCATGGCACCCTAAAACATCATTTGCATTGCTTTGATAAGCTCTGAACACTTACTCGGCCCTGAGTGGTGACTTGCCCCAAACAGAAGACACTCCAATTTGACCGATCCTCTCCCTCTCTTCTCGTCTTGCATCAAAGAACTCTTCTTCTTGGGGTTTGTAGCGGCCTCTGGCAGGAGGACCACCTCCTCCTAACCCTGAAAACATCATATTAAATATAATATGATTATTCCATCCAATAACATTAGTACTGGACCAAAAACACATTGCTCAAGTTAGTAATTTTTTAGTAGAATATGAAGATTTCCAAATAAAAAATGTTCTTTGTGTTAAACATTATAAACTAGTGATTGACCACAATCCCACCAGCTGTGATGCAATCATTGATGTTAAGGCTCTAATAATAAAACTAGAGCACCTTCCTTGAAGACTCCTAAATTTTAATCAGACAGGAAGACCCCTGCTGGCAAATTCTTCCAGTAGTTCCAAAAGATGAGGCAAAAAACTTGTTCGGATCATAGCGATGTCAACAACATAAGGGTGGATACTCTCCATACTATGGGTCAGCCAATAATGGAACAACACTATGCAATAACACCAAGTTTCCTGGCAACCACCTTGGCTTTAAATGAACCACCGAGAGTTTAGGTTGGAGGAAATGTTAACACCCAAAAGCTGAAGGTTGGTGCACTCCAAGGAAAAACATTCCCAAAAGTATGAACCAAGGTGAGCGGGCTTCTTTTGGCAGTGAATATTAACAGTGAATACACGCTTGTGTTTTGGCGGCATTGAATGCTACAAGATTGGCTTCGTCCAATTTTATAGTGCAGTTCATTCATACGCACACTCGGTTCACTTATTAGTCATTCAAGATCTATTGAGGAAGAAGTTGATCGGTGTAATGGACTAGTTCAATATAATATAGATGCCTAGCTTCTTAATTATGAGCAAATGCACATGCATTTGCATTCTTGTATAAAATAAGGCAAGGCTGAGATGTTCCCAAATAATACAAACCACCACCTAGCCCTCCTCCATTGTACTCCTTGTAGGAGCTGCGTCCACGATCACGCTCGCGTTCCCGCACGTGCTGCCGCTCTACGCTGCCATCGTTGTTCTTAGTGCGTGTGCGGTCATCGCGACCGCTTCCCCAGTCTTTACTCCGTTCTTGACTGCGCTTGCGCCCGCCGCTGCCGTACTCTTTGCTGCGATCTCCACCACCTCTTTCCCTGCTTCGATCTTTACTACGTTCACTTCTCTCCTTGCTTCGCACCCTGCTGCGGCCTCGTCCACCTCGCTCCTTGTTTTGCTCGTAGCTGCGGTTGTGACCATTTCTATCCTTGCTTCGCTCTCGGCTATGGTCGCGACCATCATGGTCTCGAACACGACTCTTAAGCATGTCACAACTGCGGCTTCTGTGTCGGTTGCGTTCACGCTCACCGCCCATCTTCAGATCTTCGTCACAATTTTACAAGTGGTCCAGAACAGGGATACCAATAAGGTATGTTTTCATTATTATGGTTGCTATATAAATGAAATCATGAAAAATACTTCTCGATACTTTTAAAATCAAAGAAGAACTAAACAAAATAAAAGAAACTACAGAGTTTATTGATACAAAAATTTAAAAAATTGCCACAACACAAGCAAAATTATTATCACATCACACCATCGACGTTTTTTTTTTTTTTTTGGTTCATTTCTTCCCGTTCGGGCGAATGGAAAAGGCAAAGGCATAGTACGCCATACAGCCAAGTCTTCAGTAATTTTTTTTCTTCATTAAATATCTATCCTAACTTATCCTAATTTATCCTAGCATAACTTAACCTAAACTAACTCCTTTCGTTTTACGCGTTTGGACGATAAGGAGCGGTTTAGCGTAAAGACATGATGAGGCCACTATGCTACAATATTTCACTGTTCTTTTTGAATTATTCACTGAATGCACTTTTTACTACATAAATCACGCGTTTTTATTTAGTAAACGACACTATAAATAATTTTAAAAGTCCAATGAAAAATGAGCGTGACACTCATCTTGACATTCCCGCCAAACCTCTCACACCATCGACGACTTGACGTGTTTAGAGTTTATGTCAAATTGTCAATGCTTTTTTTTTTTGTTCAATTCTTTCCGTTCTTCGCTGAACGGCAAAGGCATAATACGCCATACAGCCTAGTCTACAGTAAATATTCTCTTGAGTAAACTTCTATCCTAACTTATCCTAATTAATCCTAGCTTATCCTAAACTTATCCTAACTAATCTAACTCCTTTCGTTTCCCGCGTTTGGAAGATAAGGAGCGGTTTAGCGTCAAGAGTCAAGACATGATGTGGCTACTATGCTACAATATTTCACTGTTCTTTTTGAATTATTCACTTAATGCACTTTTTACTACATAAATCACGCGTTTTTATTTAGTAAACGACACTATAAATAATTTTAAAAGTCCAATGAAAAATGAGCGTGACACTCATCTTGACATTCCCGCCAAACCTCCAAATTGTCAATGCATCACACTTTTTTTTTCTTTTTTGGGATTTTATGGGCTGGTTTCTAAGACCTTTAAGCCATAATGCATCACACCTGTGACCTGACACCTCACACCAGTGACCAGTGGTCTCGAACGTCAAAGAGCGTTATCGATATAATTGCCAGTAAAAATCGGTATACTAGCACCTAAAATCGGTATATCTAAAAAATAAAGCTCGATTTTCAATTATATCCGTTCATTTATAAAAAAAAAAAAAAACACGTACAGATTTAACTTTTACCAATCAAGTAGGGTGCATTGACGTTCGACTGTCACACGGAGCGGACGTACGGATTGTCTAGAATTTTAATATTCGCAAAGCTGTCGTCTTGTTTTAAAATACATTCAATTGTGTTGTTTTGTGATTATCGGAACAAGTCTCTTCGCTGTTTACGATACAGAATCCGGTTTCCGACGGCGCGCTTGCGCGCTGTCGATCACTATCGCACCGGAGGAGATTTTCCATATGAGTGAGGAGAATCCATTGGACGATGTGGACATTGAGTCTGATAGTATGGATGATGAGGACCGAACAGAAGGAGCTTTTCAACAAGGCTACAATGATGAGAACTTTCACAATACAGAAGAACTAGGTTTGAATGAGAATGAAGACTGGACAAGAGTAAGTAAAAATAAAAGAAGGAAAACAGAAATGATAGATGTTAGTATAACTAGTAAGGAAAAGTTGCCAAAACATTTTGCACTAGCCAAACTATTTGATGCACAAAACATTTTAGGAATCACCCGAGTGAAATTTATTAACGCTTATAAAGTGATTATCAGTTTTGATGACGAGATCAAAGCAGAGCGGTTAATAAAATGTCAATTCTTAAAAGAAAAAGAATGGAGGATCCAAAAGACATGGGAAGTTAATTCAACATATGGCATAATTAGGAATATAGACATTGATTTATCTGAAACGGAGCTCTTAGAATGCATTAAGACCTACAATGAAGCTAACATTCTGTCCGCGAAAAGGCTAAATCGCCGAAATACTGAGTCAGGGTGGGTACCAAGCGAAAGTGTTCGGATATGCTTTGAAGGCGGCTCCCTCCCTCAATATATTAAGATTTTTAATTTAAGAGTTGCCGTGGAACCATATGTTTTTCCGGTAACGCAATGTTCCCGATGCTGGCGCTTTGGACACGGGATGAAAATATGCCCATCACTCAAAGTTATTTGCCCTAAATGCGGCAAACATCACGATAATTGTGAGTCCACCATTTTTAAGTGTGTAAATTGCGGGGGCAATCACATGTCTTTAGTGAAAACGTGTCCAGTGTACTTGAAGGAAAAGAAAATCAGAGATCTGATGGCCGAATTTAACTGCACATACCGCCGTGCATTGACCATGTATGTTCCGCCTTTTTCACCACAACCTGTTGATCAATATCCTGTTGCAAAAACTAGCACAAACCAGCAAAGAGTTGGACAAAATAAATCACCGTTTCCCATGTCATACTCAGCCGCAGTAGCTAATATGCCTATGCAAACCGATAACAGTCAAGATAAAACAAATGAATATAAAAATAAAGCTCCTAAACGTAAACATCGGAGTCCATCGAACCAATCTAATGAAGAGGAGTCGTTTTTGTTGGAGGGTCAAACAGCGGACACGGAGTCGTATAAGGTTGCTGAGATGCGCGCGACTACTGACGATACTCGGCGCAATGGAGTTGGGACCATAATAAATAATAGTAACGGTTTCACTGTCAACAATAACTCAGATATAGATGAGTGCACTAATCAACCAAATACAGAGTCATGTTCTAGTAGTAATTCATCGGAAACGTTAATTAACAAAATCAAATTGATTATATTTTCAAGCAGATTTACAATTACCCAAAAACTTAAAAATATTGTCAGAATAACTGTAGAAAGCTGTATTACTGCTATTATGAAATATGTAGAAAACTTCACTGACCTGTCTATATTTAAAAAGATATTAGAATCAATTTTTAGTTCAAAATATGGCTAATAGTATCAATAGAACTAGGACTGTCATGATTAATGTATTGCAGTGGAATGCGCAAAGTTTGTCACCAAAACGTTTATTATTTGAGCAACTATTAATTCAAAATAAAATTCATATAGCTGCAGTGAGTGAAACCTGGTTGTGTCCTGAAAACCGACTGGTAGTACACAACTACAATATATTTAGGAATGACCGAGAGGATAATTATGGTGGAATTTGCATTTTTACACATAAATCTATTAAAGTTCAAGTATGTCGTTTGGTGCATCCTAATGAGGATATTCAGATATTACACGTTAAGGTTTTTAACTGCAGTCATATTGACAATGTAATTGCTGTTTACTGTCCTCAGTGGGTACACACAAACAGAACTGATTGGGATAGTTTATTTTGTAGATTTAGCAGCAAAACCTTAATATTAGGCGATTTCAATGCGCATCATCATACATGGTCATATAAAACGGACGCTAAAGGCTCTCAAATATACGATTCCATATCGGATAGCAACGTTGTATCCCTTAATGATGGCACCTACACTCGAGTTAAATTAGTAGCGGGCAATGTGCAACAAAGTTCCCCCGATATTTCATTCTCCACTTCCGATATAGCATGTTTTTTGAATTGGCAGGTGACAAGTGAATCTTTGGGAAGTGATCACTTAGTAATTAAGATAGCTTCCCCTATGTCATGTGATCCCAATTATTTAAAAAAACGTAACTTTAAGAACGCCGACTGGAGCGCCTATAAAACAAAACTAGAAGGAAAATTTTCTAACTTCAATTTAACTGAAGACTTACAACTGACCTACGACAGTTTTGTTAATCATGTCAATGAAGCTGCTGACACGCACATACCTTTTATTAAAAATAATCTAAACCCAGCTAGCAGATTCGTTCCAAAACCCTATTGGACTCCCAATCTATCACACTTAGTCGCAAAAAGGAGATTAGCCCTGTCAAACTTCCGAAAAAATCCTTCTCCTTCAAATCTAACAATACTCAGAGGATGTATTAGTGAATCCCAAAAGCATATACGTAAGGCATCATCAGATAACTGGCACAAATTCTGTGATTCTTTGGATGAGGTTTCAAATACTAGAGAAATGTGGAGGAAGATGAAATGGTTAAAAGGAAATAGAGCAAATAATAATATATTTTCTGATAAAACTAAATGTGAAATGCTTTTGAATAATTTGTGCCCTGCCTATGTCAGTCCTTGTAAACCAATCTTCAGTTCCAACAATACAAAGTTGGAAGTCCTCATAACGTTACATGAATTAGAGACATGTATTAAAAACAGTGATACTGCGCCGGGGTGTGATAACATATCATTTTCTATGATAAAACATTTACCTATAAACGGAAAAAGCATTTTAGTCGATCTTTATAACAAATTTCTAAATACTGGATTTATTCCTACTCAATGGCGAGATATCTGCGTAGTACCAATCCCTAAACCAGGCCGAGACCCCACGCTAACGTCATCTCTGCGTCCTATTAGCTTAATGTCCTGCGTTTCTAAAGTGTTCCATTCAATTATTAACAGAAGATTGGAATGGTACTTTGAAAATAATAGGTTCTTTTCGGCCGACATGGTAGGTTTTAGAAAATCGAAATCGTGTTTAGATAGTTTGGTTAAGCTGGTCACAAGGATACAATCAGGTTTCTCTCAAGATTTGACTACTTTAGCGTGCTTTCTGGACATAGATAACGCGTACAACAATATTAATATTTGTTCATTACTTGAAATTTTGGATGAAGCTGGCGTTGGCTTTAGGATATGCAATTATTTGTGGAATTTTCTAACCATTAGAAATTTAAAAATTAGACAAGAGCATAGTTTTATCAACCGTCATACTGGCCAAGGTCTAGCACAAGGTGACCCTCTATCACCCCTATTATTTAATGTCGCAACACATTCAATTTGTAAGCTCATACAAAATGTATTTATTTCTCAATATGCAGACGATTTTGTCCTGTATACCTCAGATAAAAACTTAGAAAATGCCCGTAGCTCTCTCCAAGCTTCATTAGAAATTTTAGTAAAGATATTAGAAAATCTAGGCTTAAGTGTGTCACCTACAAAAAGTAAAATATGTATATTTCAAAAGGGTAATAAGAGAAATAGTATTTGCATTTCTATAAATAATGCGCCATTACAAGAAGTAGCAAATGTCAAGTATTTAGGTATGTGGTTCGATCGTTCGCTGAAATGGAATAAACACATTAATGAGTTGTATGAAAAAACAAATAAATTCTTAAATGTTTTTAAAATTTTAGCAGGCCCTGGCTGGGGTGTACATCCTAAACATTTAAGGAAACTGTATATATCGATTATCAGAAGTCGATTGGATTTTGGTAGTTTTGTATATGGTAATAGCTCTCATTCAAACTTACACAAATTGGACAAACTGCAAAACCAAGCAATGCGTATTATAGGTGGTTTTGTTAAAAGTACTCCCATTGAAACCATGGAGAGTGAACTTTGTTTACAGCCTTTACGAATTCGTCGAATATTTCTCGCCGGCAAATTCTGGTTTAGATCCATATCTACAGCTAACCACGGTACAATTAAAATTATTAAAGAATTAAGTTTGCTTACCTCTCGTAGATATTGGAGACGTAAACAACTGCCGGTAATGATTCAAATATATTCAAAATTTAAAGATAGTGACGTTCACTCTGTGGAACAACTGGATATGTTCACTTTGGACTATTGGATGAATTGGTACAACTTGACGAATACAATTAATCACCAAATTATAGGTATAAAACAGGCTAAACGATACTATGATATAACGCATCTTAAAAACATATGTTCACTATATTTAGAACAATATTCAGCCTACTATAAAATTTTTACCGACGGCTCTATGGATACATCAGGCAATATCAATCATAGGTCAATGGGTGCTGCATTTTTTGATCCACAAATTAATTCATCTATAAAATTCAAAATTTCCTCCAGGGTGTCCATCATGTATCTAGAATTAATTGCTATTCTGGAAGCCTTATCCTACATAAAATCAGTTGATTCTGACAAATTTGTTATTTTGACTGACTCGAAAAGTTCTTTACTACATGTGGCTCGCTGCACATCTTGTTTAAGAGGCACCCCGATAGCTTACAGTATTATTAAGGCAATATTTGAGCTGAAGGAAAATTCAAAAGAAGTTATTCTTCAATGGATTCCTTCACATATTGGGTTAACAGGAAACGAAAGAGTGGATAAATTAGCAAAAGAGGCTTCTTGTGATGGCGTAGCTATTGATATTTATCCGTACTTTACCGACTATATTCCTCTTGTTAAGGAATTTTGTTATGAAATGTGGAATACTCATTTTGATGAAAGATCTGTGACGAAGGGAATCTGGTATAAAACACTACAAACCGAACCTTGGAAAGTGCCGTGGTATGAGCAATTAACAGTAAACAGAAATATGTTAATCACTGCGTTTAGACTTCGATCTGGTCACATTCCACTTAATAAATTCGCTTTTTTAATGAAAAAGGTCCCATCCCCACTTTGCGCGAAGTGTGGGATAGTGGAAGACGCCTTTCATATTATGGTGGAATGTGACCGGAACGCGGACATCAGATTTGTATTAACCGGACTAAGGTCTAATGAGGTTGGTGCATGCAATAGTGTTTTAGCATTTCCTTTATCTGATAAAGCAAGGATGCTTTACAAAATAGTTGAGGTTGGCTTGCGCCGTCGGGCGGAGGCTCGGTGACGAAAGTGTTTTTGATGTTTTTTGTATTCTGTAATTTGTACTTAGCATGTAGCTGTATTACAGAGCGACATCGTCACTGTGTGACAAAGCTCTTAAAATAAGGATTAAAAAAAAAAAAAAAAAAAAATCAAGTAGGGTGTTTTCCAAAATATTTTGCATTAAGTCCGTCTATAACGCCGTAATATACAGGATTCAGAAAATAAAAAAGGTTGCATGCCAGAAGCGTAATATCGGTAGAAAAATCGTACATTTCGGTGGAATCGATAGAAATACCGTCACCGCACACCCTTGATTGCAAACTACCGCGTAGTTCGCAACGACAGGCTGCGATGTCACAAAGGTGGTACTCTCATTTATTTCAAAAGGGCTCTATATTGCATCCCATTGGACCCCCCACCCTTCTCACGACTCGAAGTTTCAATGTGCCGCATGTCAGGCCACCAACCTATTACTATAGTGTCGGCCTACCTCCCACCCACCTCCTCTGCAGAGAATCATCAACTCCGAGCAGACGACATCGCCCTACTTCTTGGGATGAGTGACTCTGTTATAATAGCGGGCGACCTCAATGCCAAACACACTGCCTGGAATAGCACCAGGATCAATACCAGAGGCAGACTCCTGTTTGACCTCTCCACCCAATTAAACTTCGATGTCGTGGGGCCCATGACCCCCACTCACTTCCCCTATGACCCCGACCACTCCCCAGACGTCCTCGACGTGGCGCACCTAAAGAACGTTAACCTACGGTTGGACTATATAGAAGCACTATCAGAGCTATCGTCTGACCATCGCCCAGTCATCATTCGACTGGCTCCCCATTCTGGCGTCCCTGACCCAGGCCAAGCACCCTAGACAAAAGTGGTAACGGACTGGAGGAAAGTAAGCGATCGGCTGAAATCCACCACATACCCCCACTTGGACTCCATACCTGCACGCCTCGACTCTATCTCGACACGACAGCCGCGATCGACTCGTTCACGGATCACATACAGTCAGTCCTGAACGAATGTTCAAGGGAGGTCACAGCGACCGAAGACTGTCGCTGGAAACTCCCTGCTGACTTGCGTGAACTGCTGACCGAGAAGAACGCGGCGGTCCGTGCCTACAGCAACTTCCCCTGCGCGGCTAACAAAGCCCATATGCGCTATTTACAGAGAACTGTAAAAAAACCGCATATCGGAGTGGCGTGAAGCCGGCTGGAATAGGATGCTGGATGAGTTAGAGCCGACTCACTTAGCCTTCTGGGAACTTCAGAGGAAATTAAAATCCAAAGAA
This sequence comes from Sesamia nonagrioides, assembly GCA_017933935.1. NCBI lineage: Eukaryota > Metazoa > Arthropoda > Insecta > Lepidoptera > Noctuidae > Sesamia > Sesamia nonagrioides. Next base: position 9,583 of record JADWQK010001620.1, on the reverse strand, counting down.
GTCGCCACCATACCTCCTCTGGTTCGCCCTGACAATTCCATCGTCTTCGACGACGATGACAAGACTGAATGCCTTGCCTCCTGCCTAGAAGCCCAGTGCTCCCCCAGCTTCCTACCAGTAGACCAAGCTCATCTCCTTGAGGTTGACGCTGAAGTCGAACGTAGAACCTCCTTCCCGCCCGTTGACGACCCTGAGGATCCCCTGCCTCCCATTACTCCAGAGGAAGTGCAGGATATCGTCAAAGGTCTTAAACCCAGGAAAGCGCCCGGGTCTGACGGCATCACCAACCGAGTGGTCCACCTCTTCCCAGCCCACCTCATCATCCTCTTGACCACCATCTTCAATGGTGAAATGGGGAATAACATATTCCCACAAACGTGGAAAGAAGCCACAGTCATAGGCATTCCCAAGCCGGTAAGCCTAAAGCTGAACCGACCAGTTACCGTCCCATTAGCTTACTCAAAGTTCTCGGTAAGATCTATTAGAGGCTTATATACAAGCGACTCAGAGCCTATGCCGAGAACAAGGGCCTCATTCCTAATGACATATATACAATACATACAATATGCCATTTAGCTTGGACGAGTTGAAAGCCGTGCTATCTCACGTCAAGGACTCCGCTCCGGGAGTGGATGGATTCCCGTACTCCTTTATTTCTAAAGCTAGACCAAAAACTCACAAATATTACCTGGACCTGGCTAATTTCTGTTTTACTTCTGGCTTCATTCTCACAGAGTGGAAGGTTCAAGTTGTCATCCCGATTTTAAAACCAGGCAAAGATCCGAATGATCATAACTCATACAGACCCATTGCCCTATCGTCCATACTTATCAAACTATTGGAACATTTAGTTAAAAACCGATTAGTGTGGTTGGTGGAAAACAGGAGACTGCTTCCAACGACTGAATTTGGCTTTAGGAAAGGTCTGGGCACAGCTGATAGTGTGGGTATCCTCACGTCAGAGGCCCGGCTGGCCCTTAGTTAGCAGAAATGAGTCTGTGGTTGCTGTCTTTCTGGATATGATTCCGTCCTCCTCCCTAATCTCAGGCAAAAGTTGCACGAGCTGAGAATCCCGGCTAGGATTTGTCGCATCATTGGTAGCATTTTTACCAGTTGCACCATTCAACTTAGAATACCAGGGGGTGACTCTAAATAAACATCGGTCTGGAGAGGACTACCTCAAGGATCAGTTGTTAGGTCCGTATTACAGAACGTCACTCAAGCATTGATCTCTACTTAAACATTACTTAAAAATAGTTTCAACCAATGAAATGGCTTCAAACGAGACTTAAGTAGAGCTTGAGTTTTGAGTGACGTTCTGTAATACGGACCTTAGTCCCCATTATACAACATCTACACAGCTGACTTGCCCTCTTCCCTTAATTTCGATTGTAATATCCTTCAGTATGCTGACGATATCGCACTAATGGTGTGTGGCAGTTCCATTCAGGATGCCGCCCGTTCATTGAATGTCTCTCTGGCCTCATTAAACCAATGGCTACTTGACAATGGTTTGTCCTTAAGTGCGCCAAAGAGTGAAGCTGTCATTTTTACACGCAAGCGTTCTGTTCCTCTCATAGACCTAAACGTCAATGGTCAAAGTATTCCAGTCGAAGATAAGGCTAGGTTTCTGGGAGTAACCTTGGACTCCAAATTGTCTGGGGTTGATCACATCAGCAACACGATCAAAAAATGCGAACGTTCCGTGTCGGTCCTTAAGGCTTTGGCTGGGGTGTGGTGGGGAACTCACCCCTACACCCTTAAACTGGTCTATAATGCTCTGACCAGAAGCGCTATGGATTACTGCAGCTACCTACTTGAGCCTTGCAATAAAGAAGCGCTAAAGCAACTAGATAGCATCAGGTCCAAGGCCCTAAGAATTGTGATTGGGGCTATGAAATCATCTCCTATAAACGCAGTCCAAGTGGAATGTGCTGACCCACCCTTACATCTTAGGAGACAATACTTGGCAGATCGATTCCTAACTAAAGTATTCTTCCTCTCATCCCATCCCTTGCTCCCAATTTTAGAACAAATTGACCTCTCTTTTAATAATTCATCCTATTGGAAATGGAACCATAAAACAGTTCTCCTATTGATAGATAGGTATAGAGAGCTTAATCGGCTCTCTGTGCCTATCTGCCAATACCCATTTCTTCCGGTCTTCTCCGCCGCATACGAGTCGATTTATTGTGAACCAAAAGTCGTTTTAGGTTTAGGTGTATTAAAGAATTCTCAAAACGCTAGAGAGGACTTCGAGTCAGCTGTCAAGCGTTATTGGGAAGGATGGAATTTCTTTTTCACTGATGCTTCAAAATTTTCTGAAACTGAATGTACTGGGGTGGCAGTTTATTTTCAAAACTCTAAAATAGCTTTACTTTTCCAATGTCCACCAGAAGCATCAGTCTTTACAGGAGAGTGTGTTGGTATTTTAAAAGCCTTACACTATATTAAATCCCTTCAAATAACTGTTGAGGTTGAATTTCATTATTGTCTCTGGCAGCTAACATTTATAAAGAAATTAAATATATTTAAGTTTGGAAGACAGATTCGGGAGACAAGAGAAAAATATGTTGTTGTTTTAGTAGTAGTAAAAATGTTGTGATAAAAGAACGGTTCGTATATAAAGGAAATTATAAGATATGTTTTTTATAACCCTTTATTTAAAGAGTCTTGTTTTAAAATTGAAAAATATAATGTGTGAATGAATTATATGTGATTTAATTTTGAATTTTTACAAAAGGACCCCAAGAGGTACTGCATCCCATTTTTTTCATCTACAACAGGTTATGGGCCCAGAATGGGTGCAGCAGTAAGCTAGCTTGAATGGAAAATGTGACTATTTGAAGAAGATATTGATTAGGAGTTTGAGAGGGGAAGTTTAGAAAGAGAAAATGAAAATTTTGATGTGAAAGAAACAAGAGAGGACCGATTTTTCTAGAAGAACAAAATAATGGTGAAGAAAATGAGGTCTTTGAAAATTATGTGAAGAGCTAAATGAAGACATTTTATGGAAATACCGATGGAATACAATTTTGGTGAAAATAAAATATGTATATTATAGGAAAAGAAATTTATTTGGCAATATTATATTGATGATGGAATTCTATAATAAATATTGGAAAGAATTAAAAGATTTAAATAATTATTGGAATTGATATAGAGGTTATAGAGAAAATTATTTAAAAATTTATAAGAAGTTTTACACTGAACAATGAATGAAGAATTTTGGATACGGCAACTTGAAAGGAAAAGTATTTCCGAATATTTGAATTGATACACATCAAGAGGGGAAGAATATTAGTGTTGATGTGATGTGGAGGAGGAGTTTTCTACTTTTGAAGAAGAACAACAAAATGGAAGAATATTAGTGGTGTTGTGCAGTAGGCAATTGATGTGATGTGCATAATTATAGACAACTAGCTGACCCGGCGAACTTCGTTCCGCCTTAAAGGGCTTAAAGGGCTCACATGACTACTTTTTAAATTAGGATAATTTTAAATAAATAAATATTATTATTCAATGATTCTTTATTTGGGAGCACAATCCTGGCGGTTCTCCGGAAATCTTTAATGTGCTACAATACTCGCAAACAACATCCATTAGCCCAATGCGAACGCCATTGCGCTATATTATATGCGTATTGAAACGCTGTCCGATTCAACTCAATATTTGATGAATTTCTTCTTGTACTTCGTAAATTATCTAGCGCTTGATCTCTGAGGTTTGCTCGACAATTTTGCATTGCCAACCGAGCCGTTTCACGGGCTGCCGTGCTGTTTGCTCTGGTGAGTGAGAAGCACGAAGTCGAGCCATACTAAGGCTGCGCTAAAGTACTCTGTGGCTGCGCTCTTCAAGTGCAATTTCTTGCTCTTCTTCAGTTCTTTTTTTTTTGTTTTGGATGGGAAATCATCAAATGACCTCTCCCGCTCTGGGCGGAGCGGAAGAGCGTGTCAGACTTTTATTGACTAAAATCCACCCGTGTTCCTTCACTTGCCTATGCAACGACCAGTGCCATGGTTTCTTTTTTAACCAACCCGCAACCCTGTGGACCAGTCCTCGTGGACCCCGTCAAGGTGTGCTCACATTCACATCTCTTTGAGGCGCGTGTGAAACACAACGTGCCGTCAACCCGGGCCTGGTTCTTACCAGGAGGCTAGCTGCCTATCGCTCGCCACCCGCAAGCCCGCGCCTACGGTGGTCGGAAGTCCGATATTGCCTCCTGACCAGGGCGCTTCCTGCGGCGGTTTGAGGCGTGAGGGTAGTGGGATTTCCGCTCCATCACGCGCTCCGCCTCCTCCTTTGCCAGCATCACTGCTTCACAGAAGGAGGTGAAAGCTTGCCATGTACTCTTGCTCCGGACTATGGCCCGGACCAGGGTCGGACGCGAGAGATCGCAGTCGATCGCCACCACGAAGACACGGCTGGGCTTTACTCAAGCCGGGCAGACCTCCACCATTTGCTCCACCGTGTCCTCAGGGGGAAGCACACAGTGGTCACCCTGGCGTTTCCTCCCGCCTTATACGGAACAGGAACCTCCCGAAACAGCCGTGTCCGGTGAAGACGTACGTCAGTCGGAAGGTGAGGACGCCGTGGCGCCTCTCTAGCTACTCCTCAAAGAGAGGATTTTGATGTTTGTGGCGTGCTCAGTGCTGGATTGCGACAATCACATTTTCCATGTCTCTGTCTGCTGTACTGCGATTTTTGGCGGCAACGGAGTTGTGCCTCCTCTCGTTACTCCCACATGTGGGCGAGGGATAGTGTTTCTCCACAATTTCATGGATGTTATTATACATATAAAAGTTTCTTTTTAATTACTCTATCTATTAAAAAAAAACCTTATCAAAATCTGTTTCGCAGTTTTAAAGATTTAATCATACAAAAGGACATAGGGAAAGAGAAAGTAACTTTGTTTTGTAGTATGTAGTGAAATGATAAATGGCACAGCAATACAATATTAGAAATTTTGAAGTTGAAGTTTGCTTTGGGGCTTTTATTAAAAAAATTAAAACAGCAGAGAGTATTTATATTCCTTGCTTTAAATGAATGCATCAACATTCAACCAGTAAGACTTTTTTTAATATGCTGAGTAGTGCAGCAGTGTGTTTGTACCATTTTTTAGCAAATGAACCGCTAACTTATATTTTGACTGAGTTGTTTTGTTATTCCATGTCAGTTGCGTTTGTTATACCATGTCTTATGTCACGTCACACGGGAACGACGGGAAAAACGGGAACGGGATAAAAAGTATCCTATGTGATAATGTGATATGTCCTTCTCCCAGTTCTTCTCTACCTCCCTAACATATTTGAGGCATACTGGTTAAGCGGTTCTTGAGTTATAAATAGAGTAACTAACACGACTTTCATTTATACAATATGTAAAGAAAACCCTGTCCGACCCATAAGGATAACAAAGGTTAGGCAATCACATGACCAAATAAAATTTGAAATTTTGCATAATCATCATAGTAACAATACTAATCAATTTTAAAACTATCTTTTTTCCCCGCGAATTTACGCTAACTTCCCCAAAATTTGGTGTTTTTAAAAAAATGACAACACCATTTTAGGCGGTATAATTGTCGGCTTTCCTTTTAATGTTTTGTTAGATTGTTTATTTCTTTGGCGGCGTCGCGCGTGAGCTTTGTCGGCGACGTAAAAGAAATAACTAGTGATGCACTAATTTTTGCGTAATAACGTTTTTTTATCGCTATTAATCGAAACTTGTATCTGGTTGAATGATTTGTTAAAAACACAGATTACCCAATGGTAAAAGTACTTTTGTTTGTTTATCGATTAATTACCTACTAATAACATTATTATAACACAAGTATTAGTAAACAGAAACGAGAAGGACTTATGAAACACAATTTTAGTAAAATTTTACAAATATTTTAACGGTCAATATCATCGATTTTGAGACAGAAACTGAAATTAAAAATTTGGCATGATTTTCATTTACAGCAGTGTATCTAACTAATTTAAGTTTTGTAAAAGTTCTAAACAATTCCATGCGATGTTGAATCTAGAATGAGAAACTACAATACTAAATCGATAACAAAAATAGACGAGTAAATTGTTTCCATCGAAAATCAATATTTTGATTACTTACACATCCTTACTCAAAGGATGCCGCGAGGCCCAGCCGCGTAGGTACAATTTTAAAAATAAAAATCATTTTTACTTTAAATTATCAGTTACGCGTAAACATCGCTCTAGTGAAGACTATTCGTGTATTGTGTGATCATGTCGTTTCCTAATGTAGTGTAATGTAATATGCTGATGGAAGGTAGCAGCAACTGCTGTGTTGTGATCAGGTGATTGTGGTCAATGTGGTTCCAGTATGACGGTGCGTCACCATATCTTTGTCCTGTACGTGAGAACCTCCATTATCAGTTCGGCAAGCAGTGGATTGGTAAGGGCGGACCAACTGTGGTCAGCGCGGATTTGACACCACTTGATTTTTATTTGTGTGCATGTCCGTGCTAATCTCGTGCGACGGTACCAGCTGGACCTGTATCGTTATTAGTGAACGAAATTTATAAATTAATTTTTTAAATTAATATGGAACAACATCTCCGCCTCAGCGATTATGCTCATCGAATGAAATGATACATTTGGAGAGTCAGACGACCTTCCTACTTAAAAAAAAAGTTCTTTTCACGAGCTGCCTCATCATTTGTTTCGAGACTCGATAAACGTGGATAAATTACCTATACCTACATGCATGAGGTCAACTGAGGTTATGAACTGTGCCTGTGTTGCCATGAAATTACCTATTTATTTTATTTAAGTTATTAATTTTTTAGGGGGAATTTTTTTTAAGTTTAGCCAGGTTTTGTAGGTATTAGTAGAATCAGTTATCGATACCTAATAATACCTTCACGGGTCGGACAGGGTTTTCTTAACATATTGTATACATAGATTTAGGAGGAATTCAGTGACGTACACACGTACAGCAGATTTAGGAATATACCCATGGAAAGCATTATCATCTACATTTGTAACAAAGATATCATGCCTCTCTCTACCCTAGAGCTCTTGTTTCAGTCTCTTTAAGTTAAATAAAATATCTTAAATATTTATTTATTTCTATTTATTTTTTCTCTTTTAGTTCATAAGTACAATTTTAGTTAAATAAAAAAAAAACATATTTTTTTTATTTTTTCCCCTTTTAGTTCTTATGTACAATTTTCTTTTTAAGTAACTACAAAAATTAAAAAAAAAAACTATAAACTTGTCTAAAAACAAAAAAAAAAGAAACTCCTGATTGGCCGGGTTTGAACCGAGGAACACCAGCCATCGAGAGTAGACCATATCGACTACGCTACAGCCGCTATGTCAAGCCACGCGAAATTAGCGCCCATATTATGCGTGTAATATTGCGAAAAAGAAAACTCGAAAACATTCGCTTCCCCAGACTTAAGACTGAGCTAGATCGATTTCTCGTCCTCGAAAACCCCCACATATTAAATTTCAGCGAAATCGTTAGGGCCGTTTCCGAGATCACATGCTTCTTTAAGCGATCAGCGCCATCTGCCGGGCTGATTTGTGAATCTAAACCATCCAAGTCACCACTCAAACGCATACAGAAAAATTCATTAAAATCGGTCAAACCGTTTAGGAGGAGTTCAATGACATACACACGTACAGCAGAATTATATATATAAAGATTGATAGGGTCTATATTATATTTGATAAATAAAACTGGACCAGATGTATTACGGGTTTGTTAGTTGGTTTTACAAATAATAGAGATGAGTTGGGATCATGCAAAATTGGAAGTTGTGTATTCAAGAGTTGTGACATTTTAATAAAAGTGTAATAGTTATTGATCTGTATTTAGTAACGGTGTAACAAAAGTGTAAAGGTTAGTGATATTTATGAAATTGAAGGTTATGTGAAGACTGCATTTTAGACAGGGAGTTTATTTTAGATATGATGTGCTCCCATCCGGCGTAGACGGGCGGGGCGAAGAAGGCGGGGGACGAACCCCCGTCTCCTTTAGCCCCCGAGTGTGACCAGCGTGTGTGGGTAGCTCCCGCACGCGCATTGCACTGGTCACCACGTCTGGGGATTATCCGTTCCCGGGTAATCCTCCCTAGGCGCGGAAACCGGCCTAAATTAGGCCGGTAAGCCCTGAGAGTGGCCCGGAGTCAGATCTTCGGGCCGAGCCCGGGTCACTCTCAACGCAGGGCTCGAGGGAATCGAGTGTTTTTAGTGGGTATTCCCGGCTCCGGCCGGGCGAGTCCCACACACGCCTGTCGCCTAGCTAGCGGCGGGTACGGTGCGTAACGCATTTTCACTCGTATAAAAAAAAAAAAAAAAAAATGATGTGTTTTAGTAGTAGAGTTGAGGTTAGATGGTGTGTTTTGTAATAGTTGAAGTTTTGGGTAGGGTGTGTTTTCTAATAGAGCTGAAGTTTAGATAGGGTGTGTTTTGTAATAGTTGAAGTTATAGATAGAGTGGAGTTGGAATAAATTCCCGGGAAAAAAGGATTATTTCAAAATTCATTAGTATTGTTACTATGATGATTATGTAAAATTTTATATCATATTTGGTCAAGTGTTTACCTAACCTTTATTATCCTTATGGGTCGGACAGGGTTTTTTTTACATATTGTATAAAGGAAATTATAAGATATGTTTTATATAACTGTTTATTTATAGCCTTGTTTTAAAATTGTAAAATATAATGTGTGAATGAATTATATGTGATTTAATTTTGAAGTTTTACAAAAGGATCCCAAGAGGTAGTCTGCATCCCATTTTTTTCATAACTACAACAATAACAAGGTCAATAATTTTTCAGATTCCCGTAGTAGTATTCAGGCCCTTAAAAAAAATCAATTTCACAGCAAAATTAATAGTCAAATCATTATGGATATAAAGAACTTGTTATTTGATTGCCACCAAAATGGCTTGGACGTTGAGATAACCTGGATCCCCGGTCACTCGGGTATTGCTGGCAATGAGTGCGCTGATTCGTTAGCAAAGTATGCCACATCGAATCCGGTTGATCAAAAGTACTACCTACGTAGCGCATAATTACGATTTGCGGAATGGTGCCAGACACAAGTTATTTAACTCGTGGACTGAAACATGGAAGACAACTTCTAAAACCAAGGGCATCTACTACGCTGCCATACAGCCTGAGGTTCAGCGTAGGCCTTGGTTTTATAAATGTCCTAAATTGTCGAAGAGAACTGTTTCCTCATTGTGTAGACTTAGACTCGGATATTGTTGTAGCCCAGTGTTCCTGAAAAAGATCCACGTCCGGGAATATTCCCGGTGCGAGTGCGGTCTTGACGATGCCACTTTAGACCATATTTTCTTTTCTTGCTCCCGTAATAATAAATCTTTTGACCTCTATTCAAAAATTCCCAAAGTCAACATCCCTTTTTTTTTTTTTTGTTGACGCTGTGGGAATGCATTTACGCACCTTACCCCGAAGGGCGTGTGTGGGACTCGCCCAGCCGAAGCCGGGAATACCCACTAAACCCACAGCGGCACTCCGGCATCGCCATAGTGGCGGGGGAGTGGGAAACTAGCGCAGCCTGAGCTACCTCTCCCCCGCCGGCG
>JADWQK010001205.1:0-143983 GCA_017933935.1 Sesamia nonagrioides | reverse complement strand
CAACTTCGGCCGAGAAATTAGACTACCCATAGATGCACTAACCGGAACACCTCCCGATGCTCCTATCCTAGCCGTCGACTATGTGGCCGACCTGCGGCGTAAATTAGATGGAATACATGAGCTAGTGAGAAAGAATGGTCTGAAAACCAGTGAGAAAATGAAAATCCGATACGACCGCAAAGCTAACGTGCCCGGATTTGAAGAGGGAACTTTGGTATGGTTACATAATCCCATAAGGAGAAAAGGAAAGAGTCCGAAATTTCAAGCCAAATGGGAGGGTCCGTACACGATAGTAACCAGAATAAACGATGTCACCTACAGAATTAAGAAAGGGCCTAGAGGGAAGCTGAAGATCGTACACGTAGACCGCCTAGCTCGCTATTATGGATCAAATCATGCTCGGGACGAGCATGACTAAGAAAGGGGCAATGTTACGAATGGACCTTATGTCGATGGCATAAGGTTCAATATCGCGTGACATGCAGTGTGTCACTTTTAAGTCCTATTCCTCCAGATCTAGACATTTTCTAGGTACAATAATAAAACGCATTGCTAGACTTAGGACGGCCTATCGAATGGTACAGGTCTCAACAGTTTTGTCAACAAAGTGTCCACATCGAAATTTCTAGAAACCCGTTTCCGGGAATTACCGTAGGTACTTCCGAGTGACCTCGAAGTTATGTGCTATTATTATTACGTCTAGAGGAATCTGGAATGTTCGATCAGCTGGACTATATATAGCACCGTGACGCCCGCACAGAGTCAGTCTACACTCGACTAGCGATACGAAAACAGCGACAGTTAAGAAGCGATCTTAAAGAAGACCTGCTGCGACAATTACAACGAGAACTTCGAGTACTACGTGAAGTAACATCTGCAGCGTTATTGTGTGTTTACAACACGGACTTCGTGGACATAAGGGAAGACTTCGGTACAACATCAGCCACGTTCTACTTGTCATTGCCTACGATCGACTGTACCTTCGTTGCTAATAAACTTCGTAACCCTTAACCGGCGTTTAAGTACCCCTAGCCCGTAACAATATTTTAATTTCATTATCATCATTCTTGTAACAGGTACAACTCGCGCGAGTTAACGCGGCACCTTGCTTTATGACGTCATAGGGACGGTACCGTTTGTAAAAAATGAGAATTATGTTAAAAAAATATAAATTACATATTTTTTTATGTTAATAAAAGGTCGTTTTGATGATAAAACTTCATAATACTGGGTAATTATACTAATGACGTTTTGATGACATGATACATATATGGACTGAAATAACTATAATGTTGGTGCAACCAACAGGCTTCACTAATGCGTCGAAAATGCAAAAAACAAAAACGAAACTTAATAAAAAAAACATAACAAAGGAGACACTTCACAGAAACAGTAATAACAACAGGGGATTTAAACTGTATTTAGACAATTGTAACAAAGATGTTGTCGCTACTCAGCGCTTACGGCGCATGCGGGGCGGCGCGCGGGGAAGCGAGAGAATGGGCGCATTCCAGCGAGGTGCACAGTTAACTTGCGCGAGTGTATCTTATATGTATAGAGCGATAATCAGAAATGAGGAGATCCGCAGAAGAACCAAACTCATCGACATAGCTCTGCGAGTCGCTAAACTTAAGTGGCAGTGGGCAGGGCACATTGCTCGTAGAACCGATGGCCGATGGGGCGGTAAGGTTCTGGAGTGGCGGCCACGTACCGGAAGACGCAGCGTAGGAGGCCCCCAATAAGGTGGACAGATGACCTGGTGAAGGTCGCGTGAAGGCGATGGATGCCGGCAGCACAAGACCGGTCATCGTGGAAAGCCTTGGGGGAGGCGTTTGTCCAGGATGCGCGCGCATCAGAGGCGTTGCACTGGGTAGTTTCTTAATTCGCCTAAAGCCTTCTTGGATTAATGGGCTTTCCAACGTAAAAAGAATTTTTCAAATCGGATCAGTAAGTAGTTCCTAAGATTAGCGCGTTCAAACAAACAAACTCTTCAGCTTTATATATTTGTAAAGATTCACAATAAACCTTTGCGTTTTGGAGCAATCAGGGTAACAGGCTATCAGGAGCGATGGGTTTTATTTGACAGTTGAACAACATTCATTATGGTATTTGAATTGTTGAGCAGACATTATTTTGTAAAGAACTGACGTGGTCCGTGGATCATAATATCATCATCAACCTTTTTACCGTCCCACTGCTGGGCACAGGGCTCCTCGCATACAAAAAAAGATTGAGCGTAATAACCACGCTTTCTCAATGCTGGTTGGCGATTTCAGACTTTAAGTCCAGGTTTCCTCAAGATATTTTCCATCATAATATAGCATTAATAAAATCAAACTAATAACGTGCAAAAAGTACGTGAATTGAAGGAAGAACCGCTATGTTGGCGAACAGAGCAGGCTTTGGTTTTTAAATTACAATTTATTTTTATTTTGTTAACAAATATGGAGTAATCTGAAATAAATGAATTATTATTATTATTACCTCTTTATTTTTCCGTGTCTACATATCGCTTTACATTTTTAAATATTTATATAAAAAACATACAAAAACATTTAAAAATGTAAAAAAATAGTGTTCCACCGATGGCGGGAGCAGAGTCCAAGCTACTGGTGGTTAGGGCTCCAGAGACAGGAACCTCCTCACGATGCGGGCCGTATCGACGAGTACTGCCTTTTGAATCAGGCCCTTGATCCAACTGCCTAACGCGAGCCTCAATAGATGTTGGTCGAGGCTCTTGGCTATCAAACCATTGGCCGATACGACAATCGGTACAATGACAGCCGAGTTCACATTCCACATGTCATGTGTTTCTCTTTCTCAGCTTTCACGAGATTCCCGATTATTATTATTATTATAATATTTATATTGTCTGGCCGCATCCGTGTGTTAAATTATTGACGCATACGGCACTGTGCCTAAAGTGAGTCATTTGATAATAACATATAATTTTATATTTTAGCCGTACATTCCTGACCTGTGTTCTATTCCTTGCAAGAGGAATCATAGCTGGTCTGTTTCAAGCTGCCTACGTTTACACACCAGAGGTATTGCTTTATATATTATTTCTTTGGTAATATTATTTATATCATATCCTTATATTAAAAAAAAAAAAACATTTATTTCGTAGGTATAACCTATGTTTTTTTTTTTAACTGCCCCACACTAGGAATTTCTCCTGTATCGTGAGTGCTTTTACAAACATATAAACTCACATATACAAACAGCCAGACCCGGAACAACTACTAGTAGGTCATACAGATATTTGTTCCGTGCTGGAATCAAACCCGCGACACGCAGCGCAGCAGTCAATAGCTTAAGCACTGCGCTAACCGTGCACTGTATTATAAATTATACAAAGTAGTAGGTATTTACTTTCTGAATAATGTGGATATGCCTTTTAACTAACAATTATATAAAATACTAGCTGCGCCACACGGTTTCACCCGCGTTTTTTATTATATACCCCGCTCCTATTGGTCGCAGCGTGATGTTATATAGCCTAAAGCTTTCCTGGATTAATGGGCTATCCAACGCAAAAAGATTTTTTAAAATCGAACCAGTAGTTCCTGAGATTAACGCGTTCAAACAAACTCTTCAGCTTTATATACATACTTTAGTTTTTATATAAAAAATGACTAAATACCTTATTATACGCCATCTGGTGGTATTTTTAAAAATATATTTTAACTACGTGTACGGAAAGGCATATCCATATTTTTCTTGCGGTAAATCAAGTTTGGTTATTTAAGGGCCGGAATATACGACCTACTTTAGTTTTTATATAAAAAATGACTAAATACCTTATTATACGCCATCTGGTGGTATTTTTAAAAATATATTTTAACTACGTGTACGGAAAGGCATATCCATATTTTTCTTGCGGTAAATCAAGTTTGGTTATTTAAGGGCCGGAATATACGACCTCTAATCATTAGTCTAACAAAATAAAAGAAATGGATTAGCCTGTAAAATGGTTCGAATTGAGATTGATAAAATGATACGCAATAAGAGTGCCGATTATAATTTATGCCATGTGACTTTTAGGTGTACCCAACAGCTCTAAGAGCTACTGCAGTGGGTGCGTGCAGCGCCGTGGCGAGACTGGGCGCCATGGTCACACCATATGTAGCACAGGTGATCTTTTTGCTTCTTGTTTAGGTGTACCCAACAGCTCTAAGAGCTACTGCGGTGGGTGCGTGCAGCGCCGTGGCGAGACTGGGCGCCATGGTCACACCATATGTAGCACAGGTGATCTTTTTGCTTCTTGTTTAGGTGTACCCAACAGCTCTAAGAGCTACTGCGGTGGGTGCGTGCAGCGCCGTGGCGAGACTGGGCGCCATGGTCACATCATATGTAGCACAGGTGATCTTTTTGCTTCTTGTTTAGGTGTACCCAACAGCTCTAAGAGCTACTGCGGTGGGTGCGTGCAGCGCCGTGGCGAGACTGGGCGCCATGGTCACACCATATGTAGCACAGGTGATCTTTTTGCTTCTTGTTTAGGTGTACCCAACAGCTCTAAGAGCTACTGCGGTGGGTGCGTGCAGCGCCGTGGCGAGACTGGGCGCCATGGTCACACCATATGTAGCACAGGTGATCTTTTTGCTTCTTGTTTACCACGATTATCGCTAACGTCCTTATTCTGGCCTTTTTTATGTGTAATCATCAAATGACCTTACTTTGCCTTGACAGCCTCCGTGGCGTAGCAGCAGCGAACGCGGCAACTGCGCAAGGATGCGCGGGTTCGATCCCCGCGCAGTGCAAATATTTATATGCATGAATATGAATATTTGCCATGGTCTGGTCGTGCCTCGGAAAGCACGTTGATCCCGGTTGCCATACGAACATCTAATGGCAGTCGTTACGGGTTGTTGGAGCCCTCAAAAGTCCAACAATTGGTCTAACTGCAATGTTTTGATATCGCCTTCGGCTGGTGGAGGTCAGACGGCAGTCGCTTCACGGAAAATATCGATGTTTAGCCAAAATCAGCAGTTAGACTGCTAAAGCGAACCCCAGACTCCAAAGCTGAAAAAGCTTCGGATGCGACTGGGATTAACGCTGGGATGATGAAGATCAAATGACCTTACTGTGGTGTTATGAGCAGTGAGGCCCAGAGTTAACAGACCCGACCTACGAGACGCAGGTCGTGAATCCGAATCCAGGCACGAGCTTTACTATGTTCAAATAATTTCATTGCCACTGTTCTCAAAACACTGAATAAGCGAATTGCACTTGAGCGATGTGTTTCTCTTCCTAATCCTTAATCATCATAACAGCGTTAATCCCAGTCGTATCCGAAGCCTTATTCAGCTTTGGAGTCTGGGGTCCGCTTTACCAGTCCAACTGCTGATATGGCTAAACTTCGACATTTTCCGTGAAGCGACTGCCGTCTGACCTTCACAACCCGAAGGCGATATCTAAGCATTGCAGTTAGACCAATTGTTAGACTTCTGAGGGCTCCAACAACCCGTAACGACTGCCACGAGATGTTCGTAGGGCAACCGGGACCAACGGCTTAACGTGCTTTCCGAGGCACGACCAGACCAGTACAAATATTCATATTCATGCATACAAATACTTGCACTGTGCGGGGATCGAACCCGGGCCACCTTGCGCAGCGGCCACGTCCGCTACCGCTACGCCACGGAGGCTGTCTTCCTAATCCTTAATGTAATGATTGAACGTGATACATCTTTTTTTATCTGTTTCCCGCGCTGTCATTGCAGCCTATTGTCTCGATCACAAACTAAATTTAAGTTAAGTGCTTGTTAAGGTTTTTTCTTTCTATTTAATTCATCGATCACTTATACACTAGATTCAAAATCAGCTTAAAAAAAATGGTTGAACTGTACAAGCGCATAATACAATACAGCACTTGGGTGCTTCTTTCTGTACTTACCTACTTTATAATTCTGACTTTAATTCATGCGTGTAAGGTTGAATTTAGTTTGATGTACCACAGACCGGTCGTAAAAAATAATGGCCTTTTTTATAAGAGTTTTGTTAGAGACTGTGTAACTACTGTATAAGTGATCGATGATTTCATGAAGTAAACTATAGAATATGACATTTTAGTTTAATCCTGTCACATTAAGATACTCCATAGACAGTTTAGCCGCGATTATAAACATGGCGACCAAAAGACGTCAGTTTATGTCAGGAGCGGACTAATTTGACAGGTCTAAACTATCATTTTATCTTCTGTCCTTTTCTTAATGAAATAGAAAGATATAGTTACACTGAGCTTAAATTTAATTGACTTTGTGAACAAAGGAATCGGAGCCAGTGTTAGATTTTTTTTTTAATTTAGTTAATAAAGAAAGAAATAAAGCTGATGTAATCCCATCGGTTTTAAATATGTAAAGCGGGCCATAACAAACGCGTGTGTTATCAAAGCAAATAGTTAGGTAAATTATAGTTCATACAAATTCCATAACAGCATTATTTGTCATTTCAAATAATTATGGAACTGATCGCCGCCGCGTGGCTCTAGCAAGTGAACAGCGCGCTGTTCCATATTTGAAATGGCAAATAATAATACTAATGGCGGGAAAGCAACAGTGTGCATTCACAGATTGAGTTTATTTAAAATAACTGATGTCCTATTTGAAATAAACAAATTTGTATTTGTTTGTATTTAAATGAGTATTTGTAAAAAAAAAACAGTTTATTCGGTAATTTAAAAACTTGACTGCATGCTCTAGCATCTTTGCCAACATTTTCACGCAGCTACGGCAGAAAATAAACCTCGCGCCATTTTTCTCAAATTTTCTTTTCTTTGTACTTGTATTCTGAATATCTTTTTTTCTGTTTCCTCGCAAGTGTGTTAAAAATGCCGTACGATATACGTGCGTATTGGTTATAACATGCTCGGCTCAGTTACACCCTCGCCTTCGGCTCGGGCTGAAATTCCGCCTCGCATGTTATAACCATCATTACGCACTAATATCGTAATGTACTATAACGTTATTAATCAGTCCACGTCTAATTCCAGGTGTTGTTGAAAAACTCTATAGTGATAGCAACAAGCGTGTACTCCCTAGTGGCCGTATTAGCAGCGGGAGCATGCCTCGCGCTACCCATAGAGACCAAAGGACGGGAGATGAGGGATACCGTCACGGTTACGAACTAAACCAAATCGCGATCTGCCGTGAGCTCGATCAAATGTATTATACATTTATATTTTTATTTATAATAGGGCCCACTTGGAACACAAATTACTTATTGTGTTTAGCGCCCAACATCTTTCTGTCTCTGTTCTAACAATTGACAGAAACAGAACATTGTTTGAACCTTAAAGACTAGGCAGTCTATTTAAAAGGTGCATAAAGCCTTAACATAGATCTAGAGACGTATATAAAAAGAGCCTGTAGACTAAAATAAACCTATTTATTTTTAAGGTTTGGATGTAAAATAATAATCCAAACTTAAAAAAGTAATCTGACATTTCATGACAACTGACAGGCTATAACGTTAAAGCAATCGACACGATTCCAGAGATCACAGGCAAAATACTGACTTTTTAACCGACTTCAAAAAAACTTCTCAAATCGACTGTATTTTTTACGTTTGTTACCTCAGAACTTATTAACGGATTTTCATTAATCTTTTTTTATTTGAAACCTGGTGCTTCACGTGTGGTCCTTCTTCACTTTGGTCCAGTTCTGACAATGGCAGAAATTATTGGACAATGTTTTAAAAACTAGATGCCTTTTGCATTTCTTAGCTGATTGATCTGTAAGAAGAATGCCGAAATATAGTCGTGTATTTATTAATTTGTGATACAAGCGGGCCTTGTCATAGACAGACTTTATACTATATTTTGTAATTGTAATTGGCAATCTAATTAGCGTCATCATACTCAACTGTGCCTTGTATAGGTTCGTATTTTGCTACTTAGCAGCAGTAATGAGTTTGTCTACAGGATGATTGCGTAACACACCATCTGTAGCAATGGGTTTTATTTGGAAAATTCAAAAACATTCAATGGCCCCAATTGTTTACAAAGAAAATCTTTCGGAGTTTTGGCGGGAAAGTCAAGCTGAGTGTCACGCTCATATTACATTGAACTTTTAAAATTATTGATAGTGTTGTTTACTAAATAAAAGTGCATGATTTATGTAGTATAAACTGCATTCAGTTTATCCTACTAATATTATAAAGGCGAAAGTTTGTAAGTATGGATGTATGGATGTTTGTTACTCTTTCACGTAAAAACTACTGAATGGATTTGGTTGAAATTTGGCACAGGGGTAGATAATAGTCTGGAATAACACATAGGCTACTTTTATCCCGGAAAAATATGCAGTTCCCGTGGGATACGAAAAATATTAGTCCACGCGGGCGGAGCCGCGGGCGAAAGCTAGTAATTCATAAAGAAAAGTGAAATGTCGCAGCATAGTGGCCACATCATGACTTTGTCTCAGACCTCCCTCGTAAGACGCTTCACGCGGCCGTCTTTTCGACATGAATAATTCATTACGTGACATTGGCTAAATGCACAAACCGTGCGAAGCCAAAAAAGAAAGAAAGAAAGAAGCAAATCTTTCTATTTCATTAAGAATAGGACAGAAGATAAAATGTTATTTTAGACCTGTCTAATTAGTCCGCTCCTGACGTAAATTGCCATGTTTTTGGTCGCCATGTTTATAACCGCGTCTAAACTGTCTATGGTATATCTTAATTTGACAGGATTAAACAAAAATGTTATAGGAGTTTTGGCGGGAAGCTAAGATGAGTGCCACGCTCATTTTTCATTGGACTTTTAAATTATTTATAGTGTCGTTTACTAAATAAAAACGCGTGATTTATGTAGTAAAAAGTGCATTCAGTGAATAATTCATAAAGAACAGTGAAATATTGTAGCATAGTGGCCACATCGTGGCTTTGAACCAAATCTTCCTCCGTGTTCGGTCCGCGCGGCCGTCTTTTTCGACATGAATAATTCATTACGTGACATTGAGTAAATGCACAAACCGTGCGAAGCCATAAGAGAAAGAAAGAAGAACTTTTGAAGATTTTTATTTTACTTGACATTGGCACAAAGTCATAACTAGTGCCACATTACAAAAAAAAAAGTGTTATCTTCTATCCTTTTCTTAATTAAATAGAAAGATAGAGATGCACGTAACTTAAAATTAGTTTGTGAACAAGAGAATCAGCGCCATTGCGTTGTTTACGTTGATATGCAAACGCCTGTTTCAAACACATTGAGCCTTAGATCAGAGTATGAGTGTGGGTATGCTATTAGGGTGCAGTTTAATGCTATAAATACGTAATACATGTAAATGTGAGTTCAATGATCGTCCACGTTGCAACTTGCAGCCGTCATTTTAAATACGGAGGAGTTTAATCTTTGGCCACATCCCATTGTACAGATACCTACATAAATGCTTGTGAGAAACCAAATTGCATAATATAAAAGATCTGTTTCATTTTATTTTATACATAAACCGCCTGTGTCACCTACCTTTTAATAAAATGTATGAGGGATCAATTTACTGTTATGTTTTTTTAAATATTTAAGTCAAAGATTATAGCTGTAAGGTCTTTACCAATAAGGATAGACTATAATTATTATTTCATGAATATTTTAAATACTCTATGGATCATATTGAGTACAATCGCTCAGTATGATCCTTAAAGTAATTACACAGTTATTTTACGTCTGACAGTAGCAACTTTAATGTATCGATATTAATCGAATCTCTATGAATCTCAAACTGTCGAAAGACGGGAACCGAAAATAATCCTTATTGCAATGGTAATAAAGATCACTTTGATTGTGATAGTAAATCTACGAAGAAGTAAAATAAATTATCAATGAATGAATGAACTGTAGATATTTGTGCACTGACCAGCCCCTTGACTAAAATTTATACTGCGATTATGGAAACAGGCAACACTATTGCAGATGTTGTCATTTTATAATCTAGTTTTCAACTAACAGTGTTCTTAGATCTTAATTCTTAACTCAAAAGACTGCCTTTGAGTAGCTATGTATCTAATTTTAATATTTTGTAATGCAACCTAATAATCTAAATGCAAATTGTACTTAAATACTCAATACTAATAAATACTCAGAAATGTATCCGTCCTATTAGCGATTGTTGTCTTCCACTGAAACGTCAGTATTCATATTATATAACTGTATTATTGTATTATTTAGTCCTCAGACATACGATGCATTAAAAGACATTTATAAAGTTATGCCAATTTAGCAGTGGTGGCCCGGTGGTAACTTACTAGTCGTGGTCGTGGGTTCAAGCGCGTCCCCAGGTTTTTTATAGGGGAGAGGATTAAGATAGTCTTGACTATATTGTTTTAAAAAAAGATAATTTAAAATTACTTGACAAGTATCTCCGCGGTTCTTGACAAAACCTAAACACAGCCGTCCCTACTCGTACCTCTCTTCGCCCATGCGTGAGTTGGAACCCAGTCAAAGGGCATTTTCTGTAAATAATGTTATCACTACTGCTCTTGAAACGGTGAAGGAAAACGTAGTTAACTGGCAGGACCAACGGCATGTGACATGTGCCAACACGTACCTCCCGAACACATGTACCTAGCCTGTTGCCAACATTATAAGTACGCTGTAATGCCAATTTCCTATTAAAATAATTGTCCGAGTAGGATTCCAACAAAAACCCCACGCCAGGCTAACACGATGCCATTAGATACTTACTAGTTTTATATAAAGTCAGTTAGTCAATGAAATCAATCGTATGCCTGAGAACTCTCTCGTTACATTTTGTAATTAATTAAGGTTGTGATATTATACTGTACTTAATAGACATGGTGCTGTGACGGTACTTTTGAATGAAATAATTATAATAATTATATCGGATACGAGTCAACTTTTAAGAATCTGTTTCGCAAACTTAGGTATTATACACTCGTTCTCCAAAACCTAGCCAAATTATATTTTTTATACATGTTTGTACAATTTTCATGTTCGTAAAAGTCATTAACGGACAGTGTGTGACCTGACCGAAAATTCGTAAGGCGTGGGAGAGAGAAGTAATATCCCTCCCTTTCTAACGCACGGCGAAAATATATGTCTGCCCCTTCGTTCAAGCGACGCAGGGCGCTTGCGCCAGTGTCTTCGTGGACAGCCGTGGCAGTGGACAGCGCAAGAAATTAATAATTAAATAGTGCAATTCTTGTGAAATTATTAATTCTTAACCATTCCAAAATATTCTAAAATGCACAATTTCTTCTTTTTCTTCAGCCTATTGATATCCACTGCTGGACAAAGGCCTCTCCCAAGGCTTTCCATGCCGACCGGTCTTGTGCTGCCCTCATCCATCGGCTTCCCGCGACCTTCACCAGGTCATCGGTTCACCTTGTTGGCGGCCTCCCTACGCTGCGTCTTCCAGTGCGTGGCCGCCACTCCAGAACCTTACTGCCCCATCGGCCATCGGTTCTACGAGCAATGTGCCCTGCCCACTGCCACTTAAATTTAGCGACTCACAGAGCTATGTTGGTGACTTTGATTCTTCTGCGGATCTCCTCATTTCTGATTCGATCGCGCAGAGAAACTCCGAGCACAGCTCTTTCCATTGCCCTTTGTGTGACTCTGAGCCTTCGTATGAGGCCCATTGTGAGCGACCACGTGCACAACGTTGATGTTAAATTTTTACTACTGTCGGCACCCCGTTGTAACCTGTTTTATTTTTATTATGGCACCAACAAGACAACGTTAAGATAATACAAATGGTAGTTTTCTTATAAATTGTACATGTGATGAATTCATGGTCTGTTCAAAACTTATTTAGCTACTATGATGATAATCCTATTCCTAGCATGGAAATAGCAAGTGTTTAACCAATATTTCAGTAGTTGTAACTTGTGGGTAATGACTAAACTACTGGATGTAATTGATTTAATTATCATTTGCAGACTGGGAACGACACTAGATATAAGCAGTTTAATTTATTGTCGTCTCTATCTTGTATTTAAACTGATTGGTAGGTATGTCCGTTTACGATTTTTCGTGGGCATAGGTACCTAATGTAAGATTTCAAGTATGTATAATTAGGTACCCACTTAACTTTTTAGAATTTTTATGGTGATGTAATCACGGATGTAACACCAAATATATTTATGCTTATTTACATAATTTGATAATGTTAAGTTTTACACGATTTTAATAAATAATACTTATGCACAACAAGCTTTTTATTTAAAGATAATAGCTTAAGCTTTAAAGGTTTATTTTTATAAATTGTGTTGATCAATTTAAGAGATATTTAAACACCAAAATGTAAGGTTCATCATCATCAACCTTTTATCGTCCCACTGCTGGGCACAGGTCTCCTCTCAAACAGAAAAGGATCGGGTGTAATCACCACGCTTGCTCAATGCGGGTTGGCGATTTCACTTATAAAGTCCTGGTTTCCTCAAGATGTTTTCCTTCACCTTCAGTCATTGGTGTCCAAGATATACCTACTTAGAAAGTGCATGATGATGTTCCGACCGATATCGGCCACGGCGACCACTTCGACTCCTAGCCGATGATTTGGCGCTCATGCGCCCGAAGATGGCTTATGTAGCCTATCTTGGCGGCGAAACTTCGTGCACACTGAGGGCACGTAAGCACGCCGTCGACGTAGTTGTATGTGATGGCAGCAGGTGGGCGAGCCTTTAATTGTCGCGTTTGGCATCGAGGTCAGCTTTGCGCTGCTCCTCCAACTCGCGAACTTGTCCGTACAGCATTCTGCGCCATTCTGGCAGTTTTGCTGCCAAACGCTCCCATTCAGAGGGATATTGCATCTCTCCATGTGCCATTTTAAGACTTTCTTGAACCGGAGGAGTTGTCCGCCATGCTTTCGCTTGCCCTTCTCCAGCTCAGAGAAGATGCGCTTCGCCATCCTTTCGTCCACCATACGTGATACGTGCCCGCACCACCGAAGCTGTCGACGCATTGAGCCTCAATGCTACCGACATTGGCTTACTACATTGGCATTGGCAACATTGGCTTTATATAACTTTAGAAAAGTTACATTGGTACTTGCCTGACCTGGAATTGAACCCTTACACTCATACTTGAGAGGCTGGTGTTTTAACCACTAGGCCACAACGGTTAAACAGCCGCTAATCACTTTACTTTCAGCAACTTCTAAATGAAAAGGTAAAGGTTAAATAAAAACCCACTTATTAATATAAGAATTTAATTATTTGTAACTATATCGAAATTAATACTCACACTCTTAATTATTTTTCGTATGTCAGAAGGAAATAAAATTTTGGAATCACAGTTTAAATCACACAACTCAAAAATAATTTACTACTTACATTTCACTGTTCATTATTATTATAAAGAACTAAATACCTAAGAATACAAGCAATCAGTCAAAAAAATGGCGGACATGACATTACTATTATGTGAACATTACATAAGATTAGGTACAGTGGTGTATTGATGTCAATTCTTTCACAATTAATTAGTGGACCTTATTCACAAATAATAATCCATACTAATATTATAAATGCGAAAGTATCTCTGCCTGTCTGTCTGTCCGGTTTTCACGCCAAAACCACTCAACCGATTGTAATGAAATTTGGTACACAGATAGTCTAGAGACTCTAAAGCCTGAGAAAGGACATAGGCTATAACATCCCGCTTTGACCAATAAGAGCAGAGCAGTAACAAACAATGTTGCGAAAACGGGAGCTAACGCAGACGTACTACATATTGCTCCATTATTTTAAAAGGCGCTTATTTTATATCAACTGAGATCTTTTTAATTTACAGAAACCACCGCGCGCTATAAATTAAGTCCACGCGGATGGAGTCGCGGGCAACAGCTAGTCCACTATAAGTGAACTTTAAGCACAACAAAAATGAAAGTGAGCATTATCTAGCTCCTGTTAATTATCATTAACTCAAAAACAGTAAACACTGAACTGTTGTATAATCCCCAACAAAATAGATATGATCTAAACTTTTGGTTTTATTTTAATCTATCACCAAGAGCATAGAGTCCTATTTATAGTGGTCATATTATAGTAAAAGCTGGTGAATCTTAATAAGCTATAAATAAATATCCATTTGGCTACTTTCTTTTCAGAAATAAACACACAATATATAACTATAATCATTTCATAGCCTGTATATAATTTAACATTACCTATATTTTAACAATCGCATTTACTCTCAAAACATTTTCACAATTATCTTCCAATTTAGTTTTAATCAATAGCTGATTAAGTAAATACACCTTACTACTGACATGGTCAACCTTTCTCTTTATGCATTCTCAAACACTATTACTAAAGGGTTTAACCAAGTAGCCCTCAGATTAATAAATATCCATGGAAGAGACACTCTGTAATGCTACACAAAGTATGCAGGATACAATATAAATATGGTAGGTATTCTAAGACAAGACCTTCCTATTCAGATAATGCACATAGTGCATAAGTAATCACTGCAACTGTTTTTATCAAATATCTATTTTATTTGCATTTGATTTATCGGATACACACCACTATAAATTACTTACTATATCCAACATTTATCAAATGTGTGTGATGTTAACATGTTTCAGTACAGAAATTTCAACATCATAAATACATAATAATTTAAGCCTGATATATTTGACATGAGGCTAAATTGTGCATGTGACTACATATTTATAATGCCGATTGTTTGAGATCAACACAACTAACAATACAACCCATTACTTGTTACATCTACTTTCATTTACTGAGTTAAGATTTTAACAAGAACTTTAATATAAGTGCTTATCTATTAAAATTTTGATACATCTGAATTTAGTTTCAGTTAAAATTACAAGTATGCCTAGGTATCCTATCTCCTACTAAAATTGAAAGTTCTAAGATATTTTGTTACTTTAGGTACACTGTATAGATTTGCATGTGCACATACATTTATGTTAATTACTTAGAAGGAACATTTAATTGCAAAAATACTTGAACAAAATTATTACTGAGCTAGCTCCCAAACATTTGGCTCACACTGTAAATGAATGAATTTATTCAACTGGCATGCTGATAAGAATAAAAAAATAACAATTACTTGAAAACTAAAAAATCTTATCATTATGATACGGTGGGAAATCACTACAATAATTCATTATAACATACCTACTTCAACGTGACAAGAAATGGAAAAATTGTATATTTACATACTTCTTCACAAATGTTAGATAGCCTAATCACATCTCAAATATACATTATATTCTTAAATTATTTAATAAGAATGTTCATAAATATCAAATATTAATATGCAATGCAATTAAAAATAACCTTTTTCTCATCATACAATACAAAATAGAGAATATAGCTAGGTAAGTAGTTACCTGCTTTGTTTATATTCTAATAAAAAAAAACAGATATTTGAATAAAAAAATTATATATACCTTATTTAAAGCTGCCTTATATTGTGATGAGAACATAATATATGTGGTAAGAATGTAGGTATGTTACTTATTCAATACATATTTTTATTTCCAAGTAACAAGTTACATAATAAATGGGATCTTGTTTGTACTAAACCAGTCTGATCCTAACTCAATCATCATCTAATTCTATAACTATTGGTTCAACATTTTCTGTTGCTTTTGTATACTCTTCCTTCAATTGTGCCAAAAATGCACACTTTGGTATTTTTAATTCTTCTGCTTCATCTATCAAAACTTTTAACTTTTGAAGTCTTCCAATGTCAGGAGCAGTAGGTAGTAGTATGTTCTTAGTTTCAGACATCCATTTGTCAAAACTATTGACTCTAAAATCTATAGTCTGCAGCATAATGTGCAGCTCATCCATATCATAACGGTAGTTCAATGTCTTTTTCTCCAGTGGGCATTGACATAAGTCATCTGCATGTTGCAAGCAAACCATGTGTTTACAATCACTACATGACACTGAAGATAGGAAACATGTTGTTTTACACACTTCACATAGCCGTTCATCATCGCCAAGTAATTCAAATGCAGTCCTACGCACACTCTTAAGGCCTTGCTTAGCTATTAAAGCTCTCAGTGATCCTTCTTCTGCTGTGGCTTTAACTAATTCTTTTTGCGTTTCTAGTGCAGTCTCCAAATCTAACCGATCCCCTTCCAGTGCCATTTTACAAATCAATTCATCATGAGAGAAGACACAGAATCTCTTGAGATTTTTGTAATGGATTATACAGTCACGTCCAATTTTTAGCCAGTCAGGTGGAGCGAAATTAACAGCTTCAGCAAAGTTATACCCTTGGTTAAAACCAGCATGGTACGCTCGTGGAAAAGTGACCACAAACTCTCCAGCATGCTGATCTGTTCTATAAATTGGCACCCCTGCAGTCATCAAAATATTTGGATTCATTATTGTTACAAGTTGATGTAATAAATCCGGTTGTGATTTAAATAGATCAGGTGCTGCTGCCTTCATAGCAGTTTCTAATAATTCCGCACCACTGCCTGGCACTCCATACCAAGTTTTGGCCTCACCCCAATGTAAATAATTAATTGAATAACTCCAATGGTCCTCATTATGCCAACAAAATGCAGAAAAGCACATACCAACATACATCCAAGGCACAGTCATGCCAGATATGTCTGCATTTATAAATCTTAAGACAGACCCATCCAGAACAGGCAGGTTATTTAAATTCCATCCAGAGTCTACATACTCTTGATCGCCAGGATAAAGATTTAGTGAAGATTTGGTTGGAAAACCTGATCCATGATCCATTGAGTGAAGATCAGCACCATATTCTACAGTCACATCTTCCTCCACTGAAGAAATAATTCTCCAAAACTCTTTTTCAGCCACTGTTGTCGGAACTAAATGTCCAGACATAGCAAAATAGTCAGATTTGAATTTATCTGCCATTTCTCCAAATTGTTGCAATGTGTATTCTCTTTCTGCCTGAGCAAATCCAAATGCTTCAGCCGGTTTATGAACTTCCTCAGAAATACAACAAGGGCAACGCCAATCTCCTTCTGGCACCATAGACAGTGGAGGTCTTAAGCAAAAGGTATGATAGGTTTCAGAGCAACCGCTGCAAATTAAAAGCAAATCATCCCGATGGTCCTGTTGGCAAATTGCACACTGATAAACTGCTAAGGGATCAAGATCATAGCGAGGCCTTTTCCTTGATTTGGTAATATCAAATTCTTCATCATTTAGACCAGGCATTTTTGGTCCAGGTCCATAGCAAGCTAACCTTCTTAGTTCTCTGCTGCGTTTTATCTCTTCACTCTCAATTCTCTTACAGATATCCATATCTGGTTTGATATCAGATCCTGTCTTTGTTTTCTTAATACTTGTGTGAGGTTTCTCCTCATATTCTACTTTGAACTTTGTTATGCTTTCTATAGGTATTTCTGTAATCTGAGGTTTACCTACTTCATCTTCTTTTAAATCAAATTTTGGTTCAGTCTTCTTAACAGTTTTTAATATATCTGCTTTACTTTTTTCAAATATTTCGTAAGGAAGCAAAATTTTTTCATAATTACTTTTAAGAAAATTCATAGTAGTCATGTGCTGACTATAGCCCATCGCGTTTGCAATCTTACGCCATTTTTTAGGAGAGTTACAAGCTTCGAAGCCGCCCTCTTCATCTACCCAAAATTTGAGACAGTACAAATCCAATGTTTTGTTTTCAATCATTGGAATTTTTAATGGCGATCCTTGGAGATCCCAAAATTTTAATATTTTCTCAAGAAACAAAAGTTTTAGAC
Organism: Sesamia nonagrioides; assembly: GCA_017933935.1. NCBI lineage: Eukaryota > Metazoa > Arthropoda > Insecta > Lepidoptera > Noctuidae > Sesamia > Sesamia nonagrioides. Next base: position 126,287 of record JADWQK010001205.1, on the reverse strand, counting down.
GCGTGATGGCTTCCAACTCGTTCAGTTTTTGTATTCTCGGGACAAATTTTAGTTTGTCCACGTCTAATGAAAACGGTGGCTGCCAGCGTGACGGAGGCTTTATTTTGCAGATGCCCGTTTTCTCTGCTACTGGGCGGATTTTGGCAATGTATCCGAGTGGATCCAAAAATTCTTCGACCGTAGGTTCAAAAACGGGTGCTTCAGGCGGTGGTGTAAAAGTGAATTCTGCACTTTTATGCATGGCATTTTTCTGAATATTCTTGCTATCCATTTCCGCTAACGAAATAAAGCCACACTGATCAACAAAATATTTATCTCACAATATCTCATTTACGTGAAACATTTCACTCGCAGTAAAAGTCTACGTGACTTCTCGCCATGTGTAAATGGCTCCTTAAATGTAGAGATAGTAAAATACACTAAAACACTGCCATTACTATATTCCGCATTATGACCTTATGATACGATTTTAAATGCAATGAATAACACTGATTGCCATAAACACTAGCCAAAAGTAATATTATCAATAATGAAACAAAATTAGTATTGATTATACGATTTCGTTCACAAAAGCTGGCTAGTCACAATCTCACAACCAGCCAGTTACTTGACTCACTCGACCACGATTCGTTCATTGATGCCTCGTTCAAACGCAGCTAGCTCGTCAAAAATATTACGCACACATGCACGTTAAAATAATATCGCCGACTTGCTCTTCGGGTCTTCCTCAATCCCATTGGTCATTACGTCGGGATGCTTGCTTTTGCTTCGATCGAACGGCGAGGCGAGGGATGTATTACTTACTTATGGTTATTATAATGTAATCTTTTTTTGTTAGAATTTAACTTGGTATCATTTTTCTTTTAATTAGTTTAAGTCAATGGTACAAGGAAGAAAGCGGTTCATAACCCAACACACAAACAGCATGATGTTTTCATAGACTATTTATTAAAGTTCTAGTAGGGGATCAAGGGATTTTCGATATAATGAAAATATAAAAGTAGGTAGAAACAAGATAAAATGGCGCAGAAATTAGCAGAATATCAATTATGAATAGGAAGTGATGGCGATTTAGGCTTAAATTTATATGCGCATGGGGCCGGTGGGTCGTGAATTCGTGATAGTACGTTGCGTTTACCAAAGAAATTGCTTGGCCTTTACTTCAAAAGAAGAATCCGTCCCTTCCGTGTAAAAAAAGATGGCGGATCGACCCGACTGTTGTGATGCAATACATTTGGATTGGGATATGTGCTTTAATACATTACAGGATTAACTCACCTTCATTTTTTAAGAAGCCAGAGCCTTTTTAGGTACCTGTCACTATCTTATATTCATGAAAACTTATAATGGCACTGGTCGCTGACCTTTGATAGCCCTTGACCTACCTAACATAAAAATCGTTTTTTTTCTCTTAGGATACGTTGCATAACAACATTAATTGACCTAATCAGACACATTCTATAATTTATCTTCTACAAAATAGGAAAAATGCATTTCTATACAAATAGATATTGTGTACCTAAGTGTATATTGTTAAATAAACGGGAAGGATCTTAACTGTTGGCTCCATAGATTTATTTGCCATTCTTTCGTGCTCAATAGGCTATTTGACAGTATTCAATTATTTGTGATTTTTTGCTTTAATTGCATAAAATGAGGGTTCTTTATATCATTTACAAGAGTTTTAATAAAAAATAATAACAATTATTATATCCAAAACACAAAAATATGTTTAGCTTTTTGTTTCTCGCGCCACACATTGTGAAACGATCCGGATTGGCTAATGTCGCGATGACGTCATACGCGCATCATCGCTTGTTTTCGGCAAACTTATAAACTGTTTTTCGGGGGTTTTTTATCGATTTATTTGTACAACCCAGTACAGCACACCACTTGTAAACCATTTTATTAGATAACAACAGCAAATAATAATTAAAAACAAACACCACTGAGAACCGAAAACCGCTTGTGACGTCACTTACCAGGCGCAACGCCATATTGCTGATTATATCGTTTTCGCGGCTTATTTGAATTTTGAATTTTTATTTGCATATATCTTACGAAATACGTATTTAAAATTAAAAAAAATACTTTGGGTGAACTTCTTAACCGCAACCAAGTAATTCAAGATAAAAATTATAAATCTGTCAAATAGCCTATTCCCAATAACTGCGTAAATTATGACTTAGGTACGTTGCTTCTTAAACCAACCAATGCGATTTTAGGAAACTAAAATTGTATTTTGCTAAAGAAGGGCCTATGACCTAAAAGCATTGCGTAACAAGCAATATGTAAGTCTGTTATCTTTCTAACTGGCGCGTGGGTAAACGAAATAGGTAGGCGTATATACATTTATGTTGTGTAAGGTACCTATTGATTATTTTGTGTATCTACATCTTAAATAGTGTATCTTTACACTAGGTAGATTAATTATCACAAAAATTTAATAAAAAAATTGGATTGAAAACCAATACAACGCAATTCACTTTATTTAGGTACCTATGTATGCGTGGACACCCACTTACTTATTAATCTGTTTTGACTGTGCATATTTCTTTGTTTATGTTATTATGTATAACTTAGCTTAATCAGATTATAAAATTCCAACCAGTATTACCATAATCTTTGATTCCCACTGTAGGGATAGGTACATGTGTCACCCAATTGCGTAATACACTATTACAATGAATTTGAATTATTTTGAAGCACATTGCTAATTCATTGCTCCATATATTCGAAATATGTGTCTCTTCAGTACCTAAAGTCAATCCTAACACACTGGGGGGTTACTATGACGCGTTAAAACCATCATGCATGGTTACGGTGTCAGACAAAGATCACAAAGACGGAGCTATATAAGTTTAATACCGCTATCCTTTTTTCAAAACGATTTAACTATGGTTTTAACACGTCATAGTAGTGACGTAGTGTCCCTGAATGTTGTTGAACTGTGCCTGTGTGCCTGGGGTAAAGCGTAAAGCCCACAAGTTAGAAAATCAGGTCCGTTCCTGTGCACCGCCAATGAAGTCGAACAATGCCAGGACCTATAAAAAAACTTTTTTACAAAAAAACAACCGACTTCTAAAAACCACTACAAAGTGAAAAATAACTAATTTCGGAAGTCGGTGTCTTTGGTTTTTGTATTGGTATTAGTTTTTGACACCGACTTCCGAAATTAGTTATTTTTCACTTTGTAGTGGTTTTTAGAAGTCGGTTGTTTTTTTGTAAAAAAGTTTTTATTTTACACTTTTTAGTTGTGAAAAGTAGGTACTATGTATTCAGTTACATCCGGTCAGACTGGAAGCTGACGCAAATATAGTTGGAAAATGACGTAATTTTGTTTACTTTAATTTTTACCCGTAATTTTGAAGAATTCTCTCGACTGCCTATGGTCTTAATCATCAGATTTAGGTACTGCAGACCATTATTTTAACTCAATGGGTGCAAAGTTCTCATCAATATAAACGAATTAAAACCAAACACAAAGTAGCTACTGCAAACCGTTGAGGAGTTCCTGGAACTGGCCTTTGTCTTCATCATCAGAGCTCTTATGACAGTCACAACCCATCTAGGTGTAACGTTCTTATCAATACAAATTAATCAAGCCCAAACACAAGGTAGCTGCTGTGAATTATTGAGGAGTTCCTTCGACTGTCTTCCGGCTCCATCATCAGATCTACTCCAGACCTTTATCAAATTGTAGTGCTTTAAATACTTATTGAAAATACTAAGAAATGCACTAATCGCCCCTACGATTTTTGAAAGATCCCCTTAATTTCTCTGGTCTTCCATCATCAGATCCTGATGTCCTTATTATGGGACCACCTTGGGAATGTCTTCTTTCCAACAAAAAAAGAATTATCAAAATCGGTTTATAAACGACGAAGTTATAAACAAACAAAAAAAAAAAAAAAAAAAAAAAAAAAGGATATATACGGTCGAATTGAGTAACCTCCTCCTTTTTGAAGTCGGTTAAAAACAATTATTGTACGGACAACAGCAAGCCAAGCTACCCAAAATTGTCAAATATTCCCAATCAATCTTGAGCCGTAACGCTTATGAGATAAAGTTGAAAATCGAATAAAGAGATCTGACAGACTGTAGTAGCTTGATGTGCTGTGGCCTGTGCTCTGTACATACAGACGCCAGCGCATAAAGTTACTGCTATCTTTTATTACATTTTCAACTTTAACGCTAAAGGAGGGTTCAGCCCCTCTTTCATGTATAGTCAGTATAGTCTATTCACACTTCCATTACCTACCTAGTAGTATAAATTTTTTGGTCAGCAGCTGTTTACTAGATCTGTGTTTAATGAAACGTGTTAACACTGTATTAAGGACCGTATTACAGAACCTTACTCAAGATTTAAGCATTACATAAAACTAGTTTCAAAAAATCAAATAGCTTCGGACCTAAAACTGTTTCAAAATCATTATCTATAATATCTGTCCTCCTGTCATTGTCAAAATTAAAACATAACCTCAATCTGTCAATCAATGTTTTGTGGTTAATTGAATTTTATCTTGCAATTTGTAAATTATAATTAAACTATGTTAAATACGTATCGTGGAGTCTGGACAGCCAATGTTCAGTTACAACAGATAAGATTCGCACATAGGATAAGAGGCAAAGCTCCTATTTTCTGTCGCACAATAAAGGAGCGTTTGGATGAACTAAATTATAAAGATGAACTGTATACAACTAGAATTGATATCGGACTCCCTCGAACCAAGTGAGTATATTTTAAAACTGAAAGTTATTTTAGTTCATACTTTAATTACTTCTTAATGCATGTAACTTTGCAGATTCATTGTTGGCTTTATTTTCTTATTTCAATCCCCACACTCTTGTGTCAGGACATTCATACAAGTTACTTGTCGATATACTTAGTACTTTTTTATGTTATGAACTAGTGCTTGACTGCAATCCCAGCCGATATTGAAGCAATGAGCTTACCACCAGGCGGGATTGTGTAGATGAACTAAACGTAAAATGCACTGGTTTGTTAAGCGCCTATTCTATTTTAGGAAGACATCAGATGGCAGCCGTATTTCAAGACTGGAACATCTTAAAAGCATAAAAGCAGATAAGAATATAGAACAGCTTGCGAGGAATCATAAGTTAGAAATTGACTTGGAAGAAGTAAAAAAGGAATGGCTTCAAACTTTAGGTCCCCAGCACAAAAAAGAAATTGCTGATCACTATGGCATATTTGAACATATGTATGGAGAAGGGTACTTTTTACCATATTTGAATTTGGAAGTGTTCTATGATTTGAAAAATGGTTCCTACCTCCCAATTTACACTGGAAATGATATAAAGCCAGCAGAAGCACTTGAGTATCCTATTGTTAATTATGAATCTGATGCAGACACATTATGGACACTAGCTCTAACAAGTTTGGATGGTCACTTAACAGAGAGTGATAAGGAGTATATACATTGGCTTGTGGCTAATATTCCTGGAAACACAATTGAGAAAGGAGATACTCTTGTGGAATATTTGCAACCTATCCCATTAAGGGGTACTGGATATCACAGATATGCTTTTGTTCTCTATAAGCAAGATGGAAAAGTATCTTATGATGTGACAAAAGGTAGTATTTTGTAAAAGTAAACAATAATCTGTACAATCATTATGTTATTTCTAAAAAAATGTAATTATTTCTAGTAACTTCATCATCACCTCTGGAAGATAGAACATTTGTGACAAGGGAATGGTATCAAAAATACCAAGACAACATCACCCCTGCAGGATTAGCATTCTACCAAACTAACTGGGACCATACAGTTAGAGATTTCTTCCATAAAGTGCTGCAAAGAAAGGAGCCAGGTAACTAGAAGCACAACGGCCCCCATTCACTTGTTTAAAGTTCACTGCATCTCTTTCTTTCTATTTCATTTAGAAAAGGACAGAAGATAAAATGTCAGTTTAAACCTGTCATATTAATAAAATGTCAGTTTAAACCTGTCATATTAATAAAATGTCAGTTTAAACCTGTCATATTAATCCGCTTCTGATGTAAATTGGCATATTTTTAGTCGCCATGTTTATAATCTCGTCTAAACTGTCTATGGAGTATCTTAATTTTGCAGGATTAAACTAAAATGTTATCTTTTATCTTTTTCTTAATTTTCACATAACTTAAGATTATGTTTGTAAACTAGAAAATCGGCGCTAATATAAGTCATGTCCTATCCTATCAGTTATACATTGATGAATTACCTTTTCTTTTACAGTTTATGAGTATGACTTCCCTAAGCCCTACTTGAGGCCTCAAGAATGGTTCCCACGAAGAAAACCATTCAACTTATATATGGATAAGTACAGAGATCCAAAACAGATCAATAAAGAGTATTTATTACGCAAGTTGAAGAATGAGGACCCCTTCAAGGCACCTCCACCACCACTTAAGTTCCCCAATGCTCAACCATTCCCTAAGAATATGCCATCATGGTTGAAACTACACGAGCAGAAGATTAGAATGGGTTGGGGCAGAATAAATGAAGTTTAGAATTAATAATGTTTAGAATAAATAAAAGTTATAAGTAGTATTTTCTTTTGTTTTTTATTTATTTTTATTGTGATTTTAAATAATAAATAATATATAATAAGAAATATTATAAATTCTTTTCAGTGATAGACCTTGAGAGGTCTTTACTAATTATCCTGTGGTTGTCTTAAATGAATTTAATGCCTCCGGACAGGCCAGGAGCACTTAGAAACTAAGCGATAACAGGCTAAGCCCCTTTGGGGTACGAACCTCGGCTTAGGGCGTCGCTGGAGAAATAAGCAAGGGACTACTGGATCGAAATTTTTATTAATTTGGCATAAACTGGTAGGAACATGGTTTGATAGCTCAGATTTTGATAAGACAAAGACAATTTACAGTATATAAGTATTGTTTGTGTGACGAATGTACAGGTACAAAAGTGCACAGTGTACAGGTACAGAAATTTGACTGTGCTGTCGTCTGTACATGCACAACTCACAAGTCATGCCATGACCTTTTTTTTTTTCTTTTAGACTTTTGTTTTCCGAGTGTCCGTGTCTGTGTAGGACAGTCCCGGATTTGATTTTGAATGACCTATGATCCTTTTTTTTTTTTAGACGTTCTTTCCGAGTGTCTTTGACGACTGTCCCGGATTTGGTAACTTCCTATCTGGCAACCCTAATTCTTAGGGATGACGAGGCATGCTTAAGCATATATCGAGCTATCCCAGTGTTACCTCGCTGCGGCGGGCGACGGCATATCGAAGTATCCATTATTACCATGAGGTTAATGTATAATGCTTTTTATCATATAAAATCCTCAGCCGTGCCGGTGCAGTTAACCTTTTGAACGCCCATCTATACAACGTGTAACAAAAAGGGTATATACATACCAAGAGCATGGCATCTTTAGATGATATCAAATGATATCGGAAGGGTTTCAACTCAAAATAAAATACTCAAAAAATTGGTACCAAATTTTCGGTTTCGTGTGTTTCTTAAAATCAAATCATAACAAACGTGGCAGCACACTACATACGTTAATAACTACTCGTTACCCGTCACGTTACTTGCCAAAATCCGATAAATGTCTTCAATATCTCTGTGCGACTAGTATGATAGTAGCCTATCACAGGCGGTGTTTTTCCTCATAACTTCCTAACATAAAGAGATAGGATTAAAAAACCCTTCCAATATCGTTTGATATCATGTAAAGATACCATGCCTTTGTTATGTATATACCCTTTATGTTACACGTTGTATAATACGCGATGTGTTCTGCGCCACGCTACAAATGTATAAACGTAGGGATGGGATTAATGTCCTATCGACAAATAATATTATACATTTAATGTTTATTCACTAATTTACGAAGCTAAATAAAAATTGTAACTGTATTTTCATATTTTATTTCATTAAAAAATGTATATGAAAACCTGGATATATTTCCCATAGTAAAGAAAAGAGTTGTAAATTTATTAGACGTGTGTCATACGTGTGTTCTAAAAGGCACATCCCCATTTGTCTCCAAATGTAGTCCTACTTCATATCAAGTCGTTGGCGCTCGAGGTACGTGAAAATCCTTTCTGATATAAGGATGTCTACATTTCTTATAGTATTTATTTTTTATTTTCACTGTAGTCGAGTTACACGTGCATAAACTCAACCGATTCCTGTATAATTTATGTCGTTTACTTACAACAAATACAAATAATAGGAGCTAAATACGTGGTTTTCTACGTTTTTTTTTTTCAAATTGAAATGGAGGGTACCTAAGTGTCTGTTTTACACAGATGTTATAGACCTTTTTTTTAAAAAGGTCTGTAACATCTGTCTAAAATTCCTGAAACGGAAGTTGACGACTTAACGGAATGTCAAGACGACGAACTATTTCAAAATTCTGATTCAGACTTGAACAACTCGCAATAATTCGTCATATTCACTGTTACATTTTTTTTGTAAGAACACGTGCGTCAACTCAAGATCTAAACCATAGAATAAAGAGGGGAAGTAGGTTATCTGCGACCCAATCCGCGATTTAATTGCCTACTGTCTTAGGGTTGACGACTGTCCGCGCTTCGTCGGTTACGGTTGTCGCCCAAACCGCTAACAAATATTTATAGACTAAGAGCTTATGTTTAAATTATTTGCTTAGTATTTAGTTTACATATACTAGTCAGTTTTTTTTTGTAATTTTTATTTTTAGTTTTGTACACATAAAGAACCATATTTATTTTTATTTAATACAAATATAAATAATACAAACATAACATCTATTGAATCACACATTTAATACAAAATTACAAATTAGCTACAGAAAAATACCTACTTTCTTCGGTTTCGACTATTACGAAACGCGTTGTTATTAAACTTTAATGTGTAATATATCCGTATCCTTGTAAATAACTTTTAGAAATATAATTTGAAAAATATAAGTCTTTTATTTGTTCATAAATAGACATACCAACTTTGCAGTTTATGTGATCATTTTTTAAAAGCTAATGTGCCGAAAAGCCGTGACGCGCGAACCTCGTTCCGTGCTAGCCGCGACTAGCGCAGTCATAGGCACTCTAATATTGTGTTTAGGTGTGCGTGCGGCGACGCATAGATACTATGGCGCACACATACAAGCCGCGCGCGGTCCGTTTGTATGAAGATAACGTACTTCCCTCTCTTTATTCTATGTCTAAACATGCACTCCACTAAAATGCACAAAGTCACTATGACCTTGAAACCCGTCCGCTTATGACGTCACAGATTTACTTCTATACAAGTTGGGTGAATAAAACCTTATAGTTTACAATATTTATAAAATATTATTTAATCGTCATTTCCTTGCAATAATAATATTTATGATCATTTCGACGAGATGAAATATAGCGAGGTCTCCATCGTGTCCAATCACTGGCTTACTTGATATCAAGTATTTGGCGCTGGGGGCATTAAAATATTTTCTGGCGTTTTTGTTTCTATTGAAAATAAAACAAATTAGAACTTATTATGTGTGAAAAAGTTAAAAATATGGCCGATAACGGGGCAAATTTCCATAAAAACAATATCAAAACAAAAAAGACAAAGGTCTTGTCGTAAATTTATTTTATACTGTGATTACTTCTAAACAAGCAGTGGCGCTGAGGGCACGAAAATCTCGAACTTGTATAGAAGTGATTGGCGTTCAAAAGGTTAATTGGCGCCTGGCCTATTAAGGAGACAGACATGAGACAACCTATTGCCACTATTTGGCAAGAATCTAATACTATTGTAATTGTAAAAGAGAAAGTATTGGGAAATTGATAGAAGATTGAAGTGATGTTTATTAATTAGATGTGTATATTTATTGAAACTAGTATGATACAATTCACATACATATTTATTATAGTCTATGTAAATAGTACACTGTAGACTGCCTACATTATCTCTCTCCTTCCTAAGGAGGTAAATTAGCCCCACTAGCCCAGATATATTAGGAAAAGAAATAGTGAGATAAAAACACAGGTTCCTTTACGTACTTTTATTAAATATTAAAACATAAAACTAACTTTCTTAAGTCAGACATTTTTTTAAACATAGTGCAACGAATTTGGTTTTTCTCTGAACTTGATATCGAAATTCTACATCTAAAAAACCCTATGCAGTCTATGTATATCAAGTTTGCTTATCAATTTACAGAGTGACATTGAGCAGACCTTTACCTCAAATACAGAAAAAGTAGCTTCATAAAAATAATATTATATAAAGATAGATCCTTTGATCTATTACAAAAAATAATGCAATTCTTTGCCTTTTAAGCTTAACAAGACGTAATAATATGGCAAACCGAAAATTAAATAAGTAAATTACCAGAACACCTAGTTACAATAAATGCAGTAAAAGTAAAATTCTAACAATATATCTCAAACCATTCATTATTTGATGATTCTCAAAAACACAATGTGTTAATTTCATTGCTAATGAAAGAGTTTATTTGGAGAGCTTTCCTTGATAGCAAGTCTTATTGGTGATATCAGAATATAATATTTACCATGAACCTTAAAATGGCAAGTAGCAACTAGATTTGTACCGCTAAGGTGTAATAAAGTATTACAAAAAAATCCAATTGTAAATAAACATCGCAAAAGTGGACATTTTATGAAATAAAATTTCATTATTTTAATGTTTGAAATATACACTTATGGGTTCATGTTTTCACGTATATAATTATAATACCCACTCCATATTATACATGTGCTATTGTATTTGCAACTCTTAATTTTATATCAAAAATTGCATGATAAATGGTGCAATCTAGTCAAGGCCAACGTCGTCATCCGTGGGAGCTTTAGGTCCACCACCAGGTGCAGCGCCGCCGAAACCTGGAAACATTATTATTTTTAAACAATTGTAAAAAAGGAGGCCCTCGTCGAACGAAAAACGATCAGAAGACTGCCTCCTAGTCGAAGCAGAGGTCTTGGGATCCCCGGTAGATAGTAATAAGTTTGCACCTTATTACATGAAACTAAACCCATATCTGGTGAAATGTATGTATACTGTACATACAGTGTGTTTACACATGTATACGTATCTCATTGGGGATTTAAGGTAAACAAACATAAAAAAAAAACAAAATGAAAATCATTAAACATAAGAAAACCGACCCAGGACTGTCAGACCGCCACAATAAGTATCCCCACAGTTAAAAATGGGCTATTTATTACAATGAGATGACATACTAGGTACGGAAAACTATAATACTAATCCTGCAAGTCTTTCGTAGAGATTATACGTTAGAGACAATGGACGAATTTCAATGTCAACGACAAACCAACCGCACAATTGGGCTGTATCCTAAAAAATAATTTATTGTCCATCAGATAGATTTATAAAAAATATTGAACACGTATTTTTTATATTTTCCTCCATTCAAATACTTCGAAAGATATATATGTAGGTCTCCTCTCATACAAAGAAGAATATACGCCGTGGTATATTTAGTACTGTTACGGGCTAGGGGTACTTAAACGCCGGTTAAGGGTTACGAAGTTTATTGGCAACGAAGGTACAGTCGATTGTAGGCAATGACAAGTAGAACGTAGCTGATGTCGCACCGAAGTCTTCTCTTACGTCCACGAAGTCCGTGTCGTAATCACACAATAACAGTACAGATGTTACTTCACGTAGTACTCGAAGTTCTCGTTATAATTGTCGCAGTAGGTCTTCTTTAAGTTCGCTTCTTAACTGTCGCTGTTTTCGTATCGCTAGTCGAGTGTAGACTGACTCTGTGCGGGCGTCACGGTGCTATATATAGTCCAGCTGATCGAACATTCCAGATTCCTCTAGACGTAATAATAATAGCACATAACTTCGAGGTCACTCGGAAGTACCTACGGTAATTCCCGGAAACGGGTCTCTAGAAATTTCGATGTCGACACTTTGTTGACAAAACTGTTGAGACATGTACCATTCGATAGGCCGTCCTAAGTCTAGTAATGCGTTTTTATATTGTGCTTAGAAAATGTCTAGATCTGGGGAAATAGGACCTAAAAGTGACACACTGCATGTCACGCGATATTGAACCTTATGCCATCGACATAAGGTCCATTCGTAACATTGCCCCCTTCTTAGTCATGCTCGTCCCGAGCATGATTTGATCCATAATAGCGAGCCAGGCGGTCTACGTGTACGATCTTCAGCTTCCCTCTAGGCCCTTTCTTAATCCTGTAGGTGACATCGTTTACTCTGGTTACTATCGTGTACGGACCCTCCCATTTGGCTTGGAACTTTGGACTCTTTCCTTTTCTTCTAATGGGATTATGCAACCATACCAAAGTTCCCTCTTCGAATCCGGGCACGTTAGCTTTGCGGTCGTTTCGGATCTTCATTTTCTCACTGGTTTTCAGACCATTCTCTCTCACTAGCTCATGTATTCCATCTAATTTACGCCGCAGGTCGGCCACATAGTCGACGGCTAGGATAGGAGTATCGGGAGGTGTTCCGGTTAGTGCATCTATGGGTAGTCTAATTTCTCGGCCGAAGTTGACTTTCGCCGGTGTGCAATTTGTGCTATCATGTATTGCAGAGCGGTATGACATTAAGAAGAGTGGAATGTATTGGTCCCAATCCCTCTGGTGTTCTTCCACTACTTTGGCCAAATGATTCTCTAGCGTCTGGTTGAATCTTTCGACCATTCCATCTGACTGAGGGTGATATGGTGTTGTACGAGTCTTATGTATCCCGAGTAGTTGGCAAACCTCTTGAAATAGCGAAGACTCAAAGTTTCTACCCTGGTCAGAGTGTAACTCCAAGGGAACGCCAAATCGACAGAACACCTCGTGAACTAGCTTTTTGGCGACTGTACGAGCTTCTTGGTTAGGTACTGCAAAAGCTTCTGGCCATTTGCTGAAATAGTCTTGCATGACGATGATGTACCTATTCCCTTCTTCAGTAACAGGGAATGGCCCAGCTATATCGACAGCAACTCTTTCCCAAGGTGCACCAACATTATACACTTTCAGCAGACCTCTGGCTCTCGTTTGCGGTCCCTTTACTGAGGAGCAAGCTACACATTTTCTACACCAGTCCTCAACGTCTTCGCGGCAATGCACCCAATAGAATCTTTTTCTCACCTTCTCCAGGGTTTTCTTTACTCCTAGATGTCCTCCGGATACTCCGTCGTGCACCTGTCGTAGTACTGACGCGACTTTATCGCAGGGGACAACTATCTGTAAGGTGACCTCCTGTCCACTGGGTGATTCCCATTTCCTCTTGAGAACTCCATTATCAATTATCAGGCTATCCCATTGAGCCCAGTAACTTTTCGCTATTGGGCTAAGCGCTGATATTTCACTCCAAGTGGGCCTTTGGCCACGTTTCTTCCATTCGATTACTGCCTTCAGGTAACTGTCTTCTTTTTGTGCGTCTTTCAATGATTGATTATCCCAGTCTTCATCCAAAGCGTTTACCCGGATAATCTTTACGTTCTCTTTCTTTTCCTGTTTGGCACAATGTCGGCAAGATTCTTCGCAAGGTCGTCTAGACAAAGCATCAGCATTATTGTGTGACTTGCCTTTTCGATGTTCAGTGACAAAGTCAAATTCTTGCAGCTGCTCTATCCACCTTGCTACTTGTCCTTCTGGGTCTTTGAACTGGAGGAGCCACTGTAAGGCAGCGTGATCGGTACGAAGTGTAAACTGCCTCCCAATCAAATATTTCTTGAAGTGTTGTAAGGTCTTAACAACGGCTAGAAGTTCTCGGCGGGTAACACAATAATTTCTTTCTGGCTTGGAAAGGCATTTGCTGAAATATGCGATAACGACCTGCCTATCTCCTTGTGTTTGAGAGAGAACTCCTCCAATACCCACATTGCTGGCATCTGTGTCTACCAAAAATCGGCCTTCCCTACTAGGGTAACCTAGTACAGGAGCCTCACACAAGTGAGTTTTCAGTAGAGCAAATGCCTGTTCGCAGTCAGAGTTCCATTCAAATTGACACTTTTCCTCTGTTAAACGATGCAACGGTTTCGCTAACTCGGAGAAGTTCTTCACAAACCGACGGTAATATGCACACAGACCCAAGAAAGAGCGTACCTCAGTTTTATTACGAGGGGTAGGCCACTTCGACACGGCTTTTATTTTTTCAGGGTCTGTTCGAATTCCTTGCGCCGAAATAATGTGTCCCAAGTATCCAACTTCTTTCTGGAATAGTGTACACTTACTAGGACTGAGTTTTAAATTCGCTTCACGCAGTTTCTGGAACACTTTCTCTAAATTGCGTAGGTGTTCTGCGAAGTTTCGTCCCATAATGATGATGTCATCCAAATAGACCAGGCATGCATCACCAAGCAACCCCACCAAAATGCGCTCCATTAGGCGCTCGAATGTAGCTGGAGCGTTGCACAGTCCAAAAGGCATGACATTGAATTGCCAGAGACCGTTCCCAGGACCAGTGGTGAAAGCGGTCTTTTCCTTATCCTGCTGACAGATTTCCACCTGCCAGTATCCACTTTTGAGGTCAACTGTGGAGAACCATTTCATGCCACTTAGCAAGTCCAAAGTGTCGTCTATACGTGGCAGAGGATAACTATCCTTTTTCGTGGCATCATTCAACATCCTGTAGTCAACGCAAAACCTTGTGCTGCCATCCTTTTTCTTGACTAGGACTACTGGAGATGACCAAGGGCTGGTGGATGCTTCTATAATCCGGTTTTTCTCCATATCTCTTAACATTTCCGTGACTTCCTGTTCTCTTGCAAAGGGGATACGACGTGGTCTCTGTCTTATCGGCTGTGTATCACCCGTATCTATATGGTGTTTGACGAGCCCGGTCCTTCCCACGTCACTGTCGGTCTTAGAGAAGATGTCATGGAAGTTATGCAACAGTTGCTTAACTTTGTGACTTTCGAACTTGTTTAAATTGCCCTTACAATTTTCGAGTAGTGTAGATACATGTTCCTGCCACTTCTTATCACGTTCCTTTTCGTGCGCCTCTGTTTTTCTCAACGATGCTACATGGTCGCACACACCCACGATGCAATTCTTTTCAAGAATTATTTCTTGGTTACTAACGTTGATAATGCGCACTTTTGGTTTATCGGAAATCATCATCAGTGTCCTTGCTGTTATCCAGTCTGGGTGATCTCCAGAATCTTCTATTATAATGCAACGTTTACGGCATCCTATTGGTGATAGTCTAATATCTACTAAGGTTTCTGATCTTGGTGGTAATACCGTTCTCCTTAAACAGTACACTGACCCTTGTTTTCCGCCTTGAAGAAATACTTCTTGTTCTGGGAAACTCAATACTCCTTTTGCTACATTAAGGACGCACTGCTGTTTCTTCAAAAAGTCCAGTCCTATTATGCAATCATCTGTAATATTCGCTACTAAAACAGGGTGCGTAAATGTCTTATCACCCATTCTCAAGGTCACATTCGTTTCACCAAGGACGAGTACTGGTTGGCCAGTGGCGGTTTGTAATCGGCATTGTGAAGATCCTCTTTTCCATACTATGGTCCGAGGAAATAGCTCCGGTCGTGCAATGGTTCTTGATGCACCAGTATCCAATGTGAAACTGCAGGATTTACCATTCAGTTCTCCTTCTATAATGAGACTGTTTCCGTCACCCACTTGTGATACTGTTATAATGGGGGCTACATGTCGACCAGCCAGTACTCGCCCCATAGCCCTGGCTGTTCCTAGTTTAAATCCTCGGCTTCCACCTGTGTCCCAGAAGTGCTTCTTCCCTTAGCCTTCCTGGGACAATTGATCCGAATATGCCCTTTTTCACCGCACTCATAGCATGTTGGCCCTTGTCGGGGTTTCATTTGTGCGGTTACCTCACGAATACGGTGGTGTGGTCGGCCATCTTGGCGTACTGCTTCCACCTCCAGAGCGTGTGTCAAGGCTGCCTTCAGAGTCTGATGGTGCCCCAGACGAACCGCAGCCCTGACTTCCGCATCTCGAATTCCATCAGTAAAAGCTTGCACCGTAGTAGCATCAATTGCTCCCGGCGTTGAAGCATACGCCCTCCGAACAATACGTTCTATTTCCGATGCCCATTGTTGCAAACCCTCACTGCTTTTCTGTGTGCGGTCGCGGAGTTGAGCCCTGTAGACATGTTCCAGGTGTTTCTCTCCATATCTAGACTCCAACGCTTCTAACAGACAGGCTAGGGTATTGCAATCGCCGGAAATATTTTCGAGGATTTGGACCGCCTCACCACGCAGAGCAAGCGTAAGGGCGGTTACGGCTTGATCGTCGTCCCAATTGTTGCCTTTTGCGACCTTTTCAAACTGTAGACGGAAGGCCACCCATGACGTTGTTCCATCAAAATGAGGTACCTTGAAAGTCGGCAAAGCACTGGGTACCGGTACCACACCTTTAATAACGCCTTTCTGTACCTTCTCCTGCAAAAATTCTACTTCCTTCCCAAACTCCATGATGGTACTGTTTAATTTCTCCATACGCGCATCTTGTTTGTCTATGCGCGTATCTTGCTGGTCCATACGCGTATCTTGTTTGTCTATGCGCGTGTCTTGCTGGTCCAGACGGGCATCTTGTTGAGCTGTTTTTATTCTAAGTTCATTGACCTCTTCTTTGGTCTTTTTCCACTTTTCATTTAATTGTAATATCAGTTGCTGGGATTCCTTTATTTGTGACTGGGTTGCTGCCTGGGATTGTTTTATTTGAGCCTGGGTTTCAGCCTGGATTTTTGCCTGGGATTCTGCTACACTTTTAATTTGTACCTGGATTTCTGCCTGGGATTTTGCCTGGGATTCTGCTACACTTTTAATTTGTGCCTGGATTTCTGCCTGGGATTTTGCCTGGGATTCTGCTACACCTTTTATTTGCAGCGTCAAATGAGCCAGCAACGCCGATAAATCGCATCCACTGCTTCCGGGAATAGTGGTGGTAGTAGGCGCACTCACATTCGTCGGTGTTACGCCGGCCGCATCTACTCCGGGTGCAGAGACACCAACCGATTCTTCCTCTTGACGCGCCAAATCCATCGCTGCTTGTCGTCGCGTGCGAACTCTTTCGTCTTCCCTTGGCGTGACCGGCATGCCGCTTCTGACACCAGTTGTTACGGGCTAGGGGTACTTAAACGCCGGTTAAGGGTTACGAAGTTTATTGGCAACGAAGGTACAGTCGATTGTAGGCAATGACAAGTAGAACGTAGCTGATGTCGCACCGAAGTCTTCTCTTAAGTCCACGAAGTCCGTGTCGTAATCACACAATAACAGTACAGATGTTACTTCACGTCGTACTCGAAGTTCTCGTTATAATTGTCGCAGTAGGTCTTCTTTAAGTTCGCTTCTTAACTGTCGCTGTTTTCGTATCGCTAGTCGAGTGTAGACTGACTCTGTGCGGGCGTCACGGTGCTATATATAGTCCAGCTGATCGAACATTCCAGATTCCTCTAGACGTAATAATAATAGCACATAACTTCGAGGTCACTCGGAAGTACCTACGGTAATTCCCGGAAACGGGTCTCTAGAAATTTCGATGTCGACACTTTGTTGACAAAACTGTTGAGACATGTACCATTCGATAGGCCGTCCTAAGTCTAGTAATGCGTTTTTATATTGTGCTTAGAAAATGTCTAGATCTGGGGAAATAGGACCTAAAAGTGACACACTGCATGTCACGCGATATTGAACCTTATGCCATCGACATAAGGTCCATTCGTAACAGTACTAATTAGATTAGTGATTGTGATAAGTTATTACTCTATAACTTTAATACGCTGTATCTCAGTAGTTTTAGGTAATTTAAGACAGACTAATTAATTATTTTATTGATTTTCATACCTTGGATACATCCCTATTCGATAATTTAATAGCTCATACATACCCGTCCCGACCCCATCACTCAGGAAAAACCTTAAAAGCGCGAAAAGTCCAAAGCACGGCGCCATCTCTCGGAAATTGAGTTACTAATTTACACAAACTAGCCGGGTTATACATGTTGGATTTTCGGTGGTAATTTTGAATTTTCTGAACCGATTTTAATAATTCGTTTCTTATTGGAAAGAAGATACGTCCAAGACATTTAAGGTTAAATTACAAACTTTGTTCAGTTCAACCTATCAAATTCAAAATATTTTTTCTTGAAAGTCTAAACTTTTGGAGCGATGATTCCCCAAAATTATTAACATTAACAAAAATTTATTTCAGTAAACGCCTATTCATTTTTAAATAACTATTCAACAATATATTACGATGAGTTTCCACCCTTACGTTGTTGACACCACAACGATCCGAACGAAGCGTTTTGCCTCGTCTTTTATACCGCATACCTACATCGAGGGATTGGAACGTTGGCGTAAAAAAAAAGCCTCTTGTACACGTGTATGTTTTATTAGGGAGGGCACCCTTTTTTTTTTTTACGAGTGAAAATGCGTTACGCACCGTACCCGCCGCTAGCTAGGCGACAGGCGTGTGTGGGACTCGCCCGGCCGGAGCCGGGAATACCCACTAAAGACACTCGGTTCCCTCGAGCCCTGCGTTGAGAGTGACCCGGGCTCGGCCCGAAGATCTGACTCCGGGCCACTCTCAGGGCTTACCGGCCTAATTTAGGCCGGTTTCCGCGCCTAGGGAGGATTACCCGGGAACGGATAATCCCCAGACGTGGTGACCAGTGCAATGCGCGTGCGGGAGCTACCCACACACGCTGGTCACACTAAGGGAGGGCACCCTAATAAAACATTATTTTCACTATTTATTTTACCAATTTGTCGACGTGTTTGATATACATATTGGTATCAAATTTTAGCTTTCGAGTGCTAACCATCACTGAGCTTATCCGCGGGCGGTCGAACAGACAAACTTGGCGAAAGGGATGTACCTAGATTACTACGGAACCCTAAAAAAACAAAAGGATACTTTACGTCTTCTACTTGAACTGTACCTTTTAATCCTCCAAATGAAAATTATAATACTCATACATATTAAAATAATACTCCAAATAAGTACCTGGAAAGCCGCCAGATCCACCCTTTCCGAGCTTGGTTTGCAGTTTTTCTATAACCGCCGCAATTTTGGGGTTATTCTGGTACTTCACGAAGTTTGCTGGGTTAGACGATACATCCTGGAATGCTGCAGCGACCTCTGGGTCCTAAAGTTTGAAATACATATTATTGATTATTTTAGTTTCACAATTATAACTACTCGACAGAGATGGAATAGACAGGAGACTTCTGTTTCCATTACGATTTAAAAAAAAGCTAAGTAACTATGGGTGCCCGTCATAAGGTCTGTAATTTTAAGTAGTAAAAAATTAACGATTGCATCACTGCTTACCACCAGGCGGGATTGCGGTCAAGTGCTAGTTAATAATTTGTATAAAAAAAGAAGTGGTAAAAACAACAATTTTAATCATCAAAATCAAATAAATAAGAGTAATAATAAATCATTTTTATTTCGGACATAAAAATCCATAGAGTGTTAGTAACATACAAAGAAAAACAAAACTTATTGCCTAGTGTTAGTAATTATTCAAGTGTGCACATTTTTTTTAATTATTGGAGAGCCGAAGCTCTGAGCTACAGTTTTCAGGATGCTGTTCCGACTGTCCCTCACTCTTCTCACCAACGACGCGGTCTTTTTGCGTATGATTGCATAAAAACCGTCGGTACGGGCTTGCGCAAACATTTCCGACGCACTACAGTAACGAGGTAGTCTCAACAACATCCTGAAAGGACGGAAGGGAAATGCAGGACGTCCAGCGATCTTTTAGTACAATTGACCCACAGACTGCCCGTGTACAGGAATTACGCTTTTACAACTAACAGGAGCCTATGTGCGGGTTTAGGTACCGGTTTGCTATAAAAGGATATAAATTCTTCTACTATTATATTAATTAACGCATAAATTGGTTGACGAAACAGGAGTAAACTGAATGTTGATAAAACTTTAAATTAATATAGTTTTTAAATGAGACTTTCCTAAGATGTGTAATTGTGATTGTGTTAGGTGTACAAATAAGTTTCCGCCGTTTAACAAAAGATGTCCTCACTAAGAAGTTTCGTTGAAATTGTCACTTGAAATCTGGTAATAACATACACTTACGGGTATTAGTCGTACAGTCTCTGTATCAGTATCACATATTTATTTTTGTGCAAAAATGTCAAGTGTTGTGCCGAATAATCGTCATTTGCAGGAACTTTTGTTACTTCATTAATTTGAAGAAATCTGCAGCTGAGGCCCATCGATTGCTTGTAGAAGCTTATCGTGAAGCTGCTTTAAGCGAGAGAAGTTGTCGTGAGTGGTTTCAAAAGTTTAGAAACTGTGAAGACGAAGAAGGTAGTGGAAGACTGAAATCGCACAGACACGGAATTGGAAGCATTATTGGAGAAAGATAGAAGAGGAAAAACGCGTCCATTACTACTGGAGATAAGACAAAATAGGCTATTTGACAGTATGAAATTTTTTGTGATTATTTATTTACTAGCTTTCCGTCCGCGGCTTCGCCCGCGTGGAGTTCGGTTATATCGTGCTTTTTAGATTTCCATCGGGAATATCAACATTTTCCGGGATAAAAGGTAGCCTATGTCCTTTCTCAGGGTCTAAAGATTGTTTGTGGCAAATTTCATCAAAATCGGTTGAGAGGTTTATGCGGGAAAGCGTAACAGACAGAATTACTTTCGCATTTATAATATTAGTATGGATAAATCCATACTAATATTATAAATGCGAAAGTAACTCTGTCTGTCTGTTACGCTTTCCCGCCTAAACCTGATTTTCCTGAGATTGATGTTCCCGAAGGAAATCTAAAAAGCGCGATATAACCGAACTCCACGCGGGCGAAGCCGCGGGTGGAAAGCTAGTTTATTTATACAGAGCAGTCTTGCCAGAAGGTTACTTTTGTAACCTTTTAGGTGATTTTTGAACTACATTGGTTACTTTTAGGTTACACTAATGAAAAGGTTACTTTTAGGTGATTTTTGAACTACATTGGTTACTTTTAGGTTACACTAATGAAAAGGTTACTTTTAGGTGATTTTTGAACTACATTGGTTACTTTTAGGTTACACTAATGAAAAGGTTACTTTTAGGTGATTTTTGAACTACATTGGTTACTTTTAGGTTACACTAATGAAAAGGTTACTTTTAGGTGATTTTTGAACTACATTGGTTACTTTTAGGTTACACTAATGAAAAGGTTACTTCTAGGTGATTTTTGAACTACATTGGTTACTTTTAGGTTACACTAATGAAAAGGTTACTTTTAGGTGATTTTTGAACTACATTGGTTACTTTTAGGTTACACTAATGAAAAGGTTACTTTTAGGTGATTTTTGAACTACATTGGTTACTTTTAGGTTACACTAATGAAAAGGTTACTTTTAGGTGATTTTTCGAAATTTGTAGAATTGACTCTTAATTTTTAACATAAAAGCAACGGTCGAGTCGCTGTCGCGTAGCCGTAACTGACGGTTGGTTTAATAGCCCGCTACTGTGTTTATAAGTTTAGCGATTTGTGTCACTACATAAACAATTATTTAATAAACAATGGAGAATGCAGAAGATGAAAGTGGAAGTGTTATGGATAGTTCGCCGAATTGCGAAAAAGATTGTGTTGTTTCGTTGGAACCTAACATTGTGCGAGCCGTAATACATAAAGAAAGTGAGAAGAAAACAGCGGAGAAGAGGAAGGAGAGAGAACATGAAAGTAGTGATGTTGATAATGATAATGTTGTTTAATTATTAACTTTCTTTATTACTAGTCTGGAACTAATGTTTACATTGTATTGTTTAGCTGGGCGTCGATAGCTGCGCCACAGTTTTAACCTTTGTAGCTATCTTCGTTTCTCTTTGTAAACTTATGTCTTAAAACTTCCAAATAAACGATTATTATTATTATAATTCCTTTATTCTTCTATATGTACATATTGTTCTAAATTTTTAAACATTTATATAAATGCATAAAGAAACATTTAAAAAATATAAAAAATAGTAGCCCACCCGTATCGAGAACAGGGTCCAAGCTACCGGCGGTCAGGGCTCCAGAGAGAGGAACTTCCTGACGATGTGAGCCGTGTTCAGCAGTACCGCTTTCTGAATCAAGCCCTTGATCCAGCTGCCTAACGAGAGCCTCCTGAGGTGTTGGTCGAGGCTCTTGGCTATTAAGCCATTGGCTGTCACGACTATCGGTACAATGATTGCTGAATCCACTTCCCACATGTCGACAACCTCGTGAGCCAAATCAAGATACTTGATTTGTTTATCTTTCTCAGCTTTCACGAGGTTCTCATCATGTGGGATGGTTATGTCAACAATTATTGCACGCCGCTCTGATCCATCTACCAGCACTATATCAGGCTTATTGGCAACAATAGTCCTGTCAGTGATGATGGATCGATCCCAGTACAATGTGATATGGCCATTTTTGAGGACTGGGTCGGGCATATACCTGTAGTACGGCACCTCCGATTCCACAAGTTTGTATTTGAAAGTAAGTTGCTGGTAAATTATAATTATTATCAATTATTTTATTAACTTATAATAGGTACCTTTCAGTAAAAAAATATGAAAGGTTATTTTTTTATACAAAAAGGTTACTTTTTTTATATTTTAGGTAATTTCTGACATGACCCTACTGGCAACACTGATACAGAGTGGTGCTGACAATACGACAATAAATGAAAACACAGATTGTGCTGGTTCATAGGGAAAATCCTAAACCATAGAAAAAAAACTGGTTGCCTGTAAAGTCGGTATACGGGCGAAAGTTTTACGTGACAACGACTTTGAGTGGTAAAATAATTTTAATGTGAATATTCATTCGACAAACTGACGAGCTGTTTTCGAGAATTCTGACTAAAATTGGAGATGGACTTAAACTAAGTGTCAATAACATCAAACATATCCTTCCACATCATGTTTGCCTAGTAGCTCCGAAGAAGCTTCTTCTTTTTTTTTATGCACTTGCGTGCCTTTCACTTTTTATTTATGTCTGTCTCTCTCGCTCTTAGGCGGGCTAACCATGCCCGAGTGGAAGGGACGCGTGCCTCTCACTCGCTCTCATTGTGAGCGCATAACGTGAGCGGGGAGCGTAACGCAGTTTCTTGAAGTGTCACCCGGCAAACCAATTTATAGGACGTTGTCACGTCAAAACCTAGCATACAAAAATTAAAAAATTAAAATTTCAAACAAACTAAATCGCATAAAATTGCAAACGGAATAGAACATCTTTTAAAATATTGGTTCAATGACCTCCGATCAGCGGGCGACAACGCTGGCGTGTATCGATTTGCTTTTTCGCGCCATTATTATTAAAGTTTAGTACCGCTGGATGCGGCGGTCATTAACCTGTAAGCGCTTCGTTATCAACATGTACATCATGTAGAATATGTGAAAAATGATTTCCTGTGACTAAACTAATTGATATATTTATATGATTTTTTTATGGGTAGACGGAGAATGTGTTGGGGTACACGATGTTTAATTTATTGTCGTATTGTCAGCACCACTCTGTATATTCTTTATTGTACACCAATCAAACATCGAACAACATACATTCAACACATAAACATACAATGGGCGGTCTTATCGCTAATGCGATCTCTTCCAGGCAACCAAAGAATGGACAGATACTCCCGAACCACAAATGGGACTGTGTTTTATTTGCTTTAAATGCAGAAAATGAGGGTTCTTTGTCATTTACATGAGTTTTAATAAAAATAATAACAATTAATACATATTATACCAAAAACATAAAAATATGTTTGGCTTTTTGTTTCTCGCGCCTCATATTGTGAAACGATCCGGATTGGCTAATGTCACGATGACGTCATACGCGCATAAGCACTTGTTGTCGTTCTATGTGTTCTCAGGTGTTTCAGCGTTTTTATAAAGTTTTTAACTATATTTGGAGCGACTTGTGGTATGTTTTTCTTTTCTGACTTTCGTTTTCCGAGTTTTTTTTTCGAAATGGAGAGCAATTCTATTAAACTAGACTGTTTTATAATAATTAGTGAATTTTGTAAAAAATGGTTATGTTAACAACGTAATAATGAAATTAACAAGGAAAGTTCTAAATTACGCTATTAGAGTTTTCGGTCGACAGACAAAAATTGAAGGTTCCGACCAGTTCAGTCGTCGAGGTTACATACAGAGGTTTTTGACAACTAAACTACTATCTATATACAATGACTTTTTGTCATTTTATTACATGAATATAATATTTTTGTCTCTAGTACGAAATTATAGCATGTTTACTTACACAGAAGTGGTCTTCACAGAAAAAAGGAGTTGTTTTATCCGAAATATCTCTAGGATTTTTGCGGGCAAGCTGCATCCACTTTTTACGAAATTTCTGATGTTTTGGCAAACTTATAAACAGTTTTAGGGGGGTTTATATAGATGTATTTGTACAACCAGGTACAGCAGGTGTGCTGTACCTGGTTGTACAAATACATCTATATACAAGTGGTATACAAGTGGTGACTTGTATACCATTTTATTAGATAAACCAACAACAAATAACAGATAAACCTAAACACCACTGCGGAACCGAAAATCGTTTACATGCAAGTGACGTCACTTACAAAGCGCGTCGCCATAATGCTGAATAAAGCGTTTCAGCGGCTTATTTGAAATTTGAATTTTTATTTGCATGTTTTTTACGAAATACGTATTAAAAAAAAACCTTCGGTGAACTTCTTAACCGCAACAAAGTAATTCAAGATAGAAATTATAAATCTGTCAAATAGCCTATTATTCTCTTACGTGATAATGCTCGTCCGCATGTTCAAAAATGGCGGAAACTTGATATTTATGTAAACCTATTATTTACAAAGATGTGGAATAATTTGCAACCTACATGCGAGCGAAAAATATTCATAAGCTAGTAAATGAGATTTCAAATTACCTGGAATGCCGACATGATTTCCTGGTCAAACAACAAGTTACTGAAGTCCTGCGGGTTGAGTCCGGCCGGGAAGCCACCGCCGCCGGCTCCAGGAAAGCCGCCGGCTCCGGGAAAACCACCGGCCCCGGCTTGGAAACCGGGCGGTACGTTAGGTGGTGCGCGGGCGTTAGCCTCCGCCTGTTCACGAGCCGCGCGAGCCCTCGCCTCCTGGGCTTTGCGAGCTCTGCGCAACTTGGCGCGATGCTGAAATAGTTTTTGAAAAATATAAGTACAATAGTTATGTATGCCACTGTCAAGCAAATCGCATGTATCGCAGCAGTCAATCACTTAACCACTGCGTCAACCGTGCCATAGTCACAGATATAGCCAAGCCTACCCAGTGCCCACTATGAATCCTTTTTTTGGATGGGAAATTATCAATTTGACTTCTCCGCGGAGCAGAAGGGTAATGACATCCCGCGGCCCTGGAAGGCATCGGTCCTAGCGGACACCGTCGACCTAGGACTGTAGGGTAGTTGCGTAACACATTATCAGTATTCATTGCGTTTTTTAGGTTATTGAGAGACACATTTTTCCAACATGTGGACCAATGGACTAGCAACATGCTTAAAAATCATTCCAACTGATAGTAATAGTGTGTTACGCAATTAGGGTCCTTAACGTGTTGGGTCATCCTTGGATATTTAATTCAAAATTGACTGATTTGATTAATAGCATTATTTATTTATTATAGTACCTCTTTTTCTTCCTTCTTGCGTTGACAACTGAGCTTGTGTTGACGCAGTTTCTCCGCATTGGGTTTGACCTCGGTCAGCCATTCGTTGGTTTGATCATCATAATCAATTTTCAGAGATTCACAGAGATCATGAGATGCCTCTTCAAATTTACCCAGTAACCTGTTCAACAGTTTCAAAATAACACAATGATACTGAGATTGCATATTAAATGTAAACAAGAGTGAAAGATTTTGTACGCCTTTGCTGCGACCACTACATTGTTTATATTAATCAATATTAAGGTGAAGGATGATATGTCTTTTATACCGCGAACATAGAGGGACTCGAACAAAGTATCTAAAGGTTTTAATTTAAGGTTAAAGTTAATAGGTTCTTGGATGGATGCGGGCAGCACAAGACCGGTCATGGTGGAAAGCCTTGGGGGAGGCCTATGTCCAGCAGTGGACATCTATAGGCTAAAGAAGAAGAAACTAGTGCGCTTTACCATCAACGATTGCATCACTGCTTGAAAAAACACAAAAGAGTAATATGTGACTTTTAAATTATTTAAGTTAAAGTTGTAAAGACTACACAAAATAACATGGTCTAGTCGGGGAAATTTATACAAATGAAACTCCAACAACTATTGTGCATGTATATAGTAAACTACATGTATATAGGATACAATGCATCAACTTTTAGCATGGACTCCTCATGGGGCTCGCGAGTCCGTATACTCAGCGGAGCTCAGCTCATCGGAGCGCAGGTAACAGGCGCGTTTGTCATGTGTTTGTTAAACACAAAGTATTTATTTATACTTTCGCACAAAGAAATGTACAGAGGCGGGCTTAATGTCTTAGGCATTCTCTACCAGTCAACCATGGGTGAGAAGAGATTAGATGGCAGGTGATTTAGTTGCCAAAAATTAAAAAAAAAAAGAAACTCTTAACACTAGTTAAACAAATACTTAAATAAGCTATATACAGATACATACTATTACCAGAATATATACTTATAATATATACCTACAAAACTATAGGATATGGAGTAACTTAGGATACTTTAATTTAAAAAAAATAAATATGGACCGCAAATGCACAGCTAGGTTCATGCATTTGTTTATTTAGAGACAAAACCAACCTGTAAGCTCGTCCACGGAATTTATACGCAGCGGCACTATCGCAGTTGAGTTCTAGAGCGCGCGTACAATCCTTGATGCATGCATTTGGTTTGTTCTGTTTCAAATATATCTGTGAAAAACATAAATACTTAATAGTATCATATAGGAAGAGAATGAGGTATTTACAGTGCATCTGACATCAATATTGAAACCCAACAAGTTCATGCTGATAGTTATGAAATTGACAAAAAGAAGTAGCTAAGATAATTTGAGAATAAGAAATATTGGTAAGTCCCCTCTTTGCGGAGTGGCTGCTTCGGGAGGTTCCTATTCCGTATAAGGCGGGAGGAAATGCCAGGGTGTCACCACTGTGTGGATCGTCCTGAGGACACGGTGGAGGTCTGCCCGGCTTGGGTAGAGCACCGCCGTGTCCTCGTGGCGGCGATCTCTTGCGTACAACTCTGGTCCAGGCCATGGTTCGGAGCGAGAGTCCATGGCAGGCCGTCATCTCCTGCGAAGCAGTGATGGTAGTAAAAGAGGAGGCGGGGTGCGTGATCCGGGAGCGAGAATCCCAGCGCCCTCAGGCGTCTGGCCGCCGCAGGAGATGCCCTGGTCGGGAGACAACATCGAACTCCCGGCCATCGTAGGCGCGGGCTTGCGGACGGTGAACAGTGGGCAGCTCGCCGCCCGGTAAGGACCAGGCCCGAGTCGACGGCGCGTTGTGTTTCACGCGAGCCTCAAAGAGATGTCAGCACATCGTGACGGGGTCCACAAAGACCGATGCCTCCTGGGTCAGGATTGCAGGTTGGTTAAAAAAGAAACCGTGGCCCTGGCCTACAGGCAAGTGAAGGAACACGGGTGGGTTTTAGTCAGTACTAAGTCTGACATGTCCTTCCGCTCCGCCCACAGCGGGAGAGGTCATTTAATGACTTCCCATCCAAAACAAAAAAAAAGAATAAAAAATATTATTTAAAAATGGAGGCAATGACACATACCTGTCCTCGTTTAGCAAAAAGTAAGGCACTCTGAGGATTGAGTTGTATAGCTTCAGTGTACAGTTTAATGGCGTCATCATATTTTTGCTCTGAGAAAGCCTTCATGGCTTCAGACCTCTTCTCATCAGATTGGTCTCGTTCCTCATCTGTCACTTCTTTTGATCCATCACCCATGATCTGAGAATCATCCACTTTGTCTGCTTCTATGACACCTAAATGCAAAACGAAAATTTGTATTCATTATAGACCCTCGAAAACGGCTATTCATTAAATAACTCTTTTAACTTATCCCATATGTATATTTAACACGGCATTCTGATAATGTTTTGTTGCAATGCATGTCCTGCATTAAAAATAAAAAGCATGAATTTATTATGCATATAAAATGTTATTAATATTTAGTAGTAATCATAATCAGCATCTTTCAGTGCCCTGAAATATTCTGAAAAAAAAAAAACAGTATTTATGTATGGCACAATTTTATTTTTTCTAAATATGCTGCTGAACAGCTTTCCAGTGACCCACCACCATTTTAATGTTCCAAAAATAACATGTTACACACTAGTCATTGAAAGGAAAATAACAATAATTTTTAGTAGTACGATGCGGTACCACATACTTGGCTTACGAGGGTGCTGGAGCTCTAGTCTGCATTTTTTTAAATTTAAATTTGTATGTATTAAAAGTTGTTTGTCAGTGTGCTAAAAGTTCGTAATCTGCTAAATTCATAATGATCGATCAACCGTCTCGTAATGCAATGGTGATGGAATGTCAATGCCGTATAACCATTATTATAAGACACGTTAGTACAAATGATTTTTAAAAAAAATACTACTCAATTTGAACATTTATAAATACGGAAAGGAGTGTCAGTGATTGACCACCGGAAAGTCATAAAGACGCCCATTCTACTATCATTATGAGATCATTAATCGACCATTCTGACAATATTGTAATAGCAGACTAGGGCCCCTGGAGTTGTACATAAACTCTTGCTCGCAGTCTCGAGAGAATATTTTTTAAAACCGGAGTGGGAATGCACCGTGGGGATGTGGTCGCAGTAGACAAGGGGCTCACCCCGCTATCTATGGCGAAAGAGAATTGGCACAAGCCTATTATACTTGCTACTGATGATCGCAAGATGATATGGCAAAGCAAGGAACTTCACGGGCGATTTTATCGGGCTCTTCATGAGCCCGATGTAGACTTCTCAGCTTCCGTATCCTGACTACGATTTGGTGACCTTTTCGGGGAAACTGAAGGTTTCGTTTGTGCAATGATAGACGAAGTTATCTTGACGAATAAGTACCGGAGATTATATTATGAAGGACTGGACGATTGACGTGTGTCGGGCATGTCACCATCCGGATGAGTCTATCAGATATATTATCTCTGGTTGCTTTCGTCTGGCTAATGGCCAGTATTTGCATAGGCATAACCAAGTAGCTAGGACTATTCACTAGAAACTTGCTTTGAAATAAAAACTTGTGGTTTCTGAGGTACTGTATTACAAATATGTGCCCGAATCCGTTCTTCAAATGACCATGTCATGTTATACTGGGATCGGTCTATATTTACTGACAGGACTATTGTTGCAAATAAGCCTGATGTAGCAATGATAGATCAATTAGCGCGCCTCGCTGATTCGATGTCTATCTAGAAGATATCTCGAATTGGCGCACGAGATTGTCGACAAGTGGAATGTGAATACGGCTGTCATTGCACTGATTGTCGTATCGGCCAATGGTTTGATAGACAAGAGCCTCAACCAACATCTACTGAGGCTCTCGTTAAGCAGTTGGATCAAGGGTCTGATTCAAGAGGCAGTTCTCCTCGATACGGCCCGCATCGTGAGGAAGTTCCTGCCTCTGGAGCCCTAACCACCAGTAGATTGGACCCTGCTCCCGAGAATGGTGGATCCATTTTTTTTTTTGTAATATTTTGAAATGATTTGTACGTATTTTTTAGATTGAAATATTTAAAAATGCAAATTAATATGTATACTTATATTTAAAAATGCAAATTAATACATATGTTGAAATAAAGGAAATAATAATAATTTTTATCATTTATTTCTCTCTTCACAATGAATGTGTCAATTTATAGTCAGTGCTAACTTTATCGCCCTTGTTACACAAGGGTGAACAAGGATTTAATTGACACCGGGTTTAAACTACCTAATAGTTAATGAATTATGAACCTTACTGTTATAGAAATGCAGTTTTTGTATAAAACGACAGCTTAGTTCGGTACTAAGTTGTCACTTTTATTTTATTATATTATATCTAGAAGTTTAACTTAACATAAATAAAGTTCAAAATACAAATAGTGACTCAAAGGTAAAGTCTGGAACTAATGTTAGATCTCATTTTGTAATAAGGGGGTCGTTTTGTAATGTCAAAAGGTATTGGTGGTATGATAGGCTTTAAGCTAACCCGACATGTATGTGAGCATATATTTTGGCATCACTTAGGTCCGTATTACAGTACGTTACTCAAAACTCAAGCTCTACTTAAGTCTCATTTGAAGCCTTGTGATTGGTTGAAACTAGATTAAAGTAATGTTTAAACAGAGATCAATGCATGAGTTTCCTTCTCGAATATGGAGCCTAATCTATTCTGACTAATATACAAAGTGACAGAGACATTAACGTACAACCAATATCATTATGACCATGGTCATGTGATATCTTTGAGTTGAACTCGCACCGTCAGTACTGTTCGCAAGATCATCCCGCTATTACATGCTTATGGGCATCGAATACTTGGTGCAGCTTTTTGTTTTTGTTATCCTGTTTTGTTGTTTTTTGTTACATGTTACCCGTAGAATTCAGTAAGATGTAAGATGAAATTAATTAGAATTAGAAATTAATTGGTTACAAAAAAAAAAAAAACTTAAGGATAGTAATAAAAAGTTACTCATTCCCTTGAAATTTCATAATGAAATGAAAGTTTATTTGTCAGAATATGGATGAGTAGGTATAAAGAGTGTATGTATCATAAAATACAAATAAACCCATTACCCTAGCTTATTAACTTTGTATTAAAAAATTTTTGCTAGCTGTCCTTTTGTGCGACGGATGACGTCACGCAGCTGTTATTTTATTATTCTCACATGGATAAATCCAACAGGAATGTTTTAATCAAATATTTTATAACAATTTTATTAGTTTAAAAGAAGTTTCTTGCCCATATTTTTCCATAGAGACCTACTCTTTGGAATGGTTTTAGCTTACTGACTAACTAACCCTTTGAGAATTCAATGTACCTGTAATTGGTTTATTGAAAATAATTGATTTTGGAAAAAATAAAATTACTTTTCTCTAAGTAACCAAGTTTTGCACTTTTGTATGAAGCATAAGATATTTTTTACTTCATGCTACATTTGTGGTTACAGTTTGTGTGTCTATTGTCCTTACCACCCTATATGTGGTAGGATGGGACAATTAGAATGGGTTGGAAACTTTCTTAGGTACATATTCCAGAAGGAAACTCAAGCATTGATTTCTGCTTACACATTACTTAAAACTAGTTTCAACCAATCAAATGGCTTGAAACGCGACTTAAGTAGAGCTTGAGTTTTGAGTGACATTCTGTAATACGGACCTTAGACTTAAGATGTAAGTGTTACAAAAATTACCATCCAAATCCAGCTCAACATTTGAATCTTCCGAACTTTCGTCCTCTGATGATGTTGGAGTATTATCACTTTTTGATGTATTGCTGAAAATTCCAATATTTATTAGAAAAGTTATGTACTGTCAGGAACACTAATGTGTCAACACTTGAGAAACTTTTATTGATTTTCGCGTGAAATAACGTAAACAACAATGAAATGACATAATGTGAAAACCAATGGGTTCTATTATACTGTTTGTAGCAATATAGCATTATGTCAAAAAGTAAAATCGGAATGGGGCTGAATATCAGCTTCATCCGGTCAGACCTGACAACTATAACATAGCTGTAGAAAAGACTAGGCTGATGATGGCAGAAAATGTGAAATTATTTGGTGTATGTATCAATTCAAAATTCAAAGGATTCTACCGATTTAAGTAAGTTAATACTTACGTATCGCCCGAAGGTGCAAAGTTCTTAGCGCTCGGCATTGGACCTGGAATGGTAACACCCAGAGCAGACAGGTATTCTTTGAAAAAAGTTAATTTTGGGTGATGTATTATCTGCGGCTCTGTTTTGCAAAAGTCGACGAATGCTTTCAACTGATTCAGTTGCTCCTCGTTGAATGGGCAATTCATTTTCTTGATTATTACTACGAGAGCTGCCGGCAAAATGAATAATTAGCACAATTGAAAAGTAATGTCACGATTAGTCAAATATCGATTATAATTTGAGTTACGTAAAACAGAGTAGAAAATAACGTTGTGACTTATAAAATAATAATATATTCTCACTTTCTAATAAAATGAAGTATACCGCACTGCTAGAGATAAGACCACATAAAACAAATAAATTGACACTTCGTCGTTGAGCAGGGTCGGATCTATGGAAATGGAAGTTTCTCGCTTCTACAACCACAGATAATATTATAGAAACGTCATAATATAAAAATCATTTCATGTTTAAAATAATTATGTTTTTCTGCACATTCATTGTTATTGATTTACAGTCTAATAAAAAAATCTTATCCCACGGGATGTATGTTCTATTTATGTGCACAAATCAAAACATTGAAAATAAGGAACAGTGATGGTTAATAATATTTTACGGTGTTGCAGCGTGCTTCGTAAACTGAAAAAGTAAGTTTGGCCTCAAAGACAGCGGGGAGACAGGCGCGGCGGGTCTATATTAAACAAAGAGATTTAAGATGGAGTTTTTGACGGGAAAGCTAAAATGAATGGCACACTCATTTTTCATTGGACTTTATTTTTTTTTTTATATATTGTAAACTAGCGCTTGACCGCAATCCTGCCTGATGGTAAGCAGTGACGCAATCGTTGATGGTAAAGCGCACTAGTTTATTAGGAGCCTATTCACTCTAGCCTTGAAGACACTCAAATTGTAGTCCGACGGAAACACCGCCGCTGGCAAATTGTTCCAGTCCCTCGATGTACGCGGTATAAAGGAGGAGGCGAAACGCTTCGTCCGGATCGTAGTGGTGTTAACAACGTAAGGGTGGAAACCAGCCGTACGACGGGTCGTCCGCTGGTGGAACGGAGATGGGGGAATTAAATCATGCAATTCCCTCGCACACTCCCCGAAATGCATCCTATAGAACACCGAAAGGCTGGCTATTCTACGCCTGTGCTCTAGGCTTTGGAGACCAACTCGAGTTAGATCAGGGTCACCAATCAGCCTCTTTGCACGTCTCTCCACTGAATCCAAAGTTGCCAGGTGACACTTGGCAGCACCAGCTCAAATGTGGCTGCAGTACTCCACACACGAACGGACCTGTGCTTTGTATAACATTAGAAGCTGCCCAGGTGTGAAGTACTGCCGGACCTTTGCGATAACGCCAAGTTTCCTGGCAGCCACCTTGGCCTTGGACTCAATGAACCGCCCAAAGTTAAGGTTCGAGGAAATCTCAATTCCCAAAAGCTGAAGGCGGTCGGAACACTCCAAGGACACATTTTGAAAAGTGAACCAAGGTGAACGGGCTCTTTTGGCGGTGAAAAGACACGCCTGTGTTTTGGCGGCATTGAATGCTACAAGATTGGCATTGCCCCATTCGGAGACTGCCTGCAGTGCAACACTCGTTCGCTCAACCATGGCCTCTCTTTCGGACCGGATTGATTCCCTACTAGCCTGAGCATCCGGCAGGTATCTCTCTACAACTGTGCATACCCATAGATACCGGGCATCAGCAGATCGTTAATATGCAGCAGGAACAGAGTTGCAGAGAGAACAGACCCCTGAGGAACACCGGCATTAGTTGAAATGGGCTCAGAAGAGCATCCCTCGACAATAACTCGGAGGGACCGTTCAGTCAGGAAGTCTTTTACCTAGCCAGTCAGGTTAGGGGAAATGCCGTACGCTGGAAGCTTACTCAAAAGGCCAGCGTGCCATACCCGGTCGAAGGCCTTCGAGACATCAAGGGAGACAGCAATTGCTTCCCTACTCTTCTCGAGGGCCTCGCCCCACAAGTGAGTGGCATACACTAGTAGGTCCCCAGTTGACCGATTGCGGCGAAACCCGTATTGTCGGTCACTGAGGAGATCGTTACCTTCCAGGTATGCCAAGAGGCGCGAGTTCAATACACGCTCCATAATTTTGCAAAGTATTGTTACGAATGGACCTTATGTCGATGGCATAAGGTTCAATATCGCGTGACATGCAGTGTGTCACTTTTAAACCCTATTTCGCTAGATCTAGACATTTTCTAGGTATAATAATAAAACGCATTACTAGACTTAGGACGGCCTATCGAATGGTACAGGTCTCAACAGTTTTGTCAACAAAGTGTCGACATCGAAATTTCTAGAAACCCGTTTCCGGGAATTACCGTAGGTACTTCCGAGTGACCTCGAAGTTATGTGCTATTATTATTACGTCTAGAGGAATCTGGAATGTTCGATCAGCTGGACTATATATAGCACCGTGACGCCCGCACAGAGTCAGTCTACACTCGACTAGCGATACGAAAACAGCGACAGTTAAGAAGCAATCTTAAAGAAGACCTACTGCGACAATTATAACGAGAACTGTAAGTACTACGTGAAGAAACATCTGTAGCGTTATTGTGTGTTTACAACACGGACTTCGTGGACGTAAGAGAAGACTTCGGTACGACATCAGCTACGTTCTACTTGTCATTGCCTACAATCGACTGTACCTTCGTTGCTAATAAACTTCGTAACCCTTAACCGGCGTTTAAGTACCCCTAGCCCGTAACAATTGGTGTCAGAAGCGGCATGCCGGTCACGCCAAGGGAAGACGAAAGAGTTCGCACGCGACGACAAGCAGCGATGGATTTGGCGCGTCAAGAGGAAGTATCAGTTGGTGTCCCTGCACCCGGAGTAGATGCGGCCGCCGTAACACCGACGAATGTGAGTGCGCCTACTACCACCACTATTCCCGGAAGCAGTGGAAGCGATTTATCGGCGTTGCTGGCTCACCTGACGCTGCAAATAAAAGCTATGGCAGAATCCCAGGCAGCAACCCAGGCACAGATTAAACAATCCCAGGCAGAAACCCAGGCTCAAATAAAAGGCATAGTAGCAGAATCACAGGCAAAATCCCAGGCAGAAATCCAGGCACAAATAGAAAAAACCCAGGCGCAGATTAAAAGTGTAGCAGAATCCCAGGCCCAAATAAAACAATCCCAGGCAGCAACCCAGTCACAAATAAAGGAATCCCAGCAACTGGTATTAGAATTAAACGAAAAATGGCAAAAAACCAACGAAGAGGTCAACGAACTTAGAATAAAAACAGCTCAACAAGATGCCCGTCTGGACCAGCAAGATATGCGCATAGACAAACAAGATGCGCGTTTGGACCAGCAAGATACGCGCATAGACAAACAAGA
This sequence comes from Sesamia nonagrioides, assembly GCA_017933935.1. Classification (NCBI taxonomy): domain Eukaryota; kingdom Metazoa; phylum Arthropoda; class Insecta; order Lepidoptera; family Noctuidae; genus Sesamia; species Sesamia nonagrioides. Next base: position 91,135 of record JADWQK010001205.1, on the reverse strand, counting down.
TGCTCGTATAGAGAAACTAGACAATACCATACTGGAGTTTGGGAAAGAAATAGAAAGAGTACAGAAAGGAAGTATCAAAGGTGTGATACCTGTACCCAGTGCTCTGCCGACGTTCCATGTACCTCATTTTGACGGAACAACGTCATGGGTGGCCTTCCGCCTTCAATTCGAAAAGGTCGCAAAAGGCAACAACTGGGACGACGATCAAGCGGTAACCGCTCTTACGCTTGCTCTGCGTGGTGATGCGGTACAAATTCTCGAAAATATTTCCGGCGATTGCAATACCCTAGCCTGTCTGCTAGAAGCGTTGGAGTCTAGATACGGGGAGAAACACCTCGAACATGTCTACAGGGCCCAACTCCGCGACCGCACACAGAAGAGCAGTGAGGGTTTGCAACAATGGGCAACGGAAATAGAACGTATTGTTCGGAGGGCGTATGCATCAACACCGGGATTAATCGAAGCTACTACGGTGCAAGCTTTTACCGATGGAATCCGGGATGCGGAAGTCAGGGCTGCAGTTCGTCTGGGCCACCATCATACTCTGAAGGCAGCCTTGACACACGCTCTGGAGGTGGAAGCAGTACGTCAAGATGGCCGACAACACCACCGCATTCGTGAGGTAACCCCAATAATAAAAACTCGGCAAGGACCAACCTGCTATGAGTGCGGCGAAAAGGGGCATATTCGGATCAATTGTCCCAGGAAGTCTAAAGGAAGAAGTACTTCTGGGACACAGGTGGAAGCTGAGGATTTAAACTAGGAGCAGCCAGGGCTATGGGGCGAGTACTGGCTGGTCGTCACGAAGCCCCCATTATAACAGTATCACAAGTGGGTGACGGAAACAGTCTTATTATAGAAGGAGAACTGAATGGTAAATCATGCAGTTTCACATTGGATACTGGTGCATCAAGAACTATTGCACGACCGGAGCTATTTCCTCGCACCATTGCATGGAAAAGAGGATCTTCACAATGCCGATTACAAACCGCCACCGGCCAACCAGTACTCGTCCTTGGTGAAACGAACGTGTCCTTGAAAATGGGTGATAAGACATTTACGCACCCCGTTTTAGTAGCGAATATTACAGATGATTGCATAATAGGACTGGACTTTTTGAAGAAACAGCAGTGCGTCCTTAATGTAGCTAAAGGAGTATTGAGTTTCCCAGAACAAGAAGTATTTCTTCAAGGTGGAAAACAGGGGTCAGTGTACTGTGTAAGGAGAACGGTATTACCACCAAGATCAGAAACCTTAGTAGATATTAGATTATCATCAATAGGATGCCGTAAACGTTGCATTATAATAGAAGATTCTGGAGATCACCCAGACTGGATAACAGCAAGGACACTGATGATGATTTCCGATAAACCAAAAGTACGCATTATCAACGTTAGTAACAAGGAAATAATTCTTGAAAAGAATTGCATCGTGGGTGTGTGCGACCATGTAGCATCATTGCGAAAAACAGAGGCGCACGAAAAGGAACGTGATAAGAAGTGGCAGGAACATGTATCGACACTACTCGAAAATTGTAAGGGCAATTTAAACAAGTTCGAAAGTCACAAAGTTAAGCAACTGTTGCATAACTTCCATGACATCTTCTCTAAGACCGACAGTGACGTGGGAAGGACCGGGCTCGTCAAACACCATATAGATACGGGCGATACACAGCCGATAAGACAGAGACCACGTCGTATCCCCTTTGCAAGAGAACAGGAAGTGTCGGAAATGTTAAGAGATATGGAGAAAAATCGGATTATCGAAGCGTCTACCAGCCCTTGGTCATCTCCAGTTGTCCTAGTCAAGAAAAAGGATGGCAGTACAAGGTTTTGCGTTGACTACAGGATGTTGAACGATGCCACGAAAAAGGATAGTTATCCTCTGCCACGTATAGATGACACTTTGGACTTGCTAAGTGGCATGAAATGGTTCTCCACAGTTGACCTCAAAAGTGGATACTGGCAGGTGGAAATCTGTCAGCAGGATAAAGAAAAGACCGCTTTCACCACTGGTCCTGGAAACGGTCTCTGGCAATTCAATGTCATGCCTTTTGGACTGTGCAATGCTCCTGCTACATTCGAGCGCCTAATGGAGCGCATTTTGGTGGGGTTGCTTGGTGATGCATGCCTAGTCTATTTGGATGACATCATCATTATGGGACGAAGCTTCGAAGAGCACCTACGCAATTTGGAGAAAGTTTTCCAGAAACTGCGTGAAGCAAATTTAAAACTCAGTCCCAGTAAGTGTACACTATTCCAGAAAGAAGTTGGATACTTGGGACACATTATTTCGGCGCAAGGAATTCGAACAGACCCTGAAAAAATAAAAGCCGTGTCGAAGTGGCCTACCCCTCGTAATAAAACCGAGGTACGCTCTTTCTTGGGTCTGTGTGCATATTACCGTCGGTTTGTGAAAAACTTCTCCGAGTTAGCGAAACCGTTGCATCGTTTAACAGAGGAAAAGTGTCAATTTGAATGGAACTCTGACTGCGAACAGGCATTTGCTCTACTGAAAACTCACTTGTGTGAGGCTCCTATACTAGGTTATCCTAGTAGGAAAGGCCGATTTTTGGTAGACACAGATGCCAGCAATGTGGGTATTGGAGGAGTTCTCTCTCAAACACAAGGAGATAGGCAGGTCGTTATCGCATATTTCAGCAAATGCCTTTCCAAGCCAGAAAGGAATTATTGTGTTACCCGCCGAGAACTTCTAGCCGTTGTTAAGACCGTACAACACTTCAAGAAATATTTGATTGGGAGGCAGTTTACACTTCGTACCGATCACGCTGCCTTACAGTGGCTCCTCCAGTTCAAAGACCCAGAAGGACAAGTAGCAAGGTGGATAGAGCAGCTGCAAGAATTTGACTTTGTCACTGAACATCGGAAAGGCAAGTCACACAATAATGCTGATGCTTTGTCTAGACGACCTTGCGAAGAATCTTGCCGACATTGTGCCAAACAGGAAAAGAAAGAGAACGTAAGGATTATCCAGGTGAACGCTTTGGACGAAGACTGGGATAATCAATCATTGGAAAGACGCACAAAAGGAAGATAGTGACTTGAAGACAGTAATCGAATGGAAGAAACGTGGCCAAAGGCCCACTTGGAGTGAAATATCAGCGCTTAGCCCAACAGTAAAAAGTTACTGGGCTCAATGGGACAGCCTGATAATTGATAATGGAGTCCTCAAGAGGAAATGGGAATCACCCAGTGGGCAGGAAGTCACCTTACAGATAGTTGTCCCCTGCGATAAAGTCGCGTCAGTGCTAAGACAGGTGCACGACGGAGTATCCGGAGGACATCTTGGAGTAAAGAAAACCCTGGAGAAGGTGAGGAAAAGATTCTATTGGGTGCATTGCCGCGAAGACGTAGAGGACTGGTGTAGAAAATGTGTAGCCTGCTCCTCAGTAAAGGGACCGCAAACGAGGGCCAGAGGTCGGCTGAAAGTGTATAATGTTGGTGCACCGTGGGAAAGAGTTGCTGTCGATATAGCTGGGCCATTCCCTGTTACTGAAGAAGGGAATAGGTATATCATCGTCATGCAAGACTATTTCAGCAAATGGCCAGAAGCTTTTGCAGTACCTAACCAGGAAGCTCATACAGTCGCCAAAAAGCTAGTTCACGAGGTGTTCTGTCGATTTGGCGTTCCCTTGGAGTTACACTCTGACCAGGGTAGAAACTTCGAGTCTTCACTATTTCAAGAGGTTTGCCAACTACTCGGGATACATAAGACTCGTACAACACCGTATCACCCACAGTCAGATGGAATGGTCGAAAGATTCAATCAGACGTTGGAGAATCATTTGGCCAAAGTAGTGGAAGAACATCAAAGGGATTGGGACCAATACATTCCACTCTTTTTAATGTCATACCGCTCAGCAACACATGACAGCACAAATTGCACACCGGCGAAAGTCAACTTCGGCCGAGAAATTAGACTACCCATAGATGCACTAACCGGAACACCTCCCGATACTCCTATCCTAGCCGTCGACTATGTGGCCGACCTGCGGCGTAAATTAGATGGAATACATGAGCTAGTGAGAGAGAATGGTCTGAAAACCAGTGAGAAGATGAAGATCCGATACGACCGCAAAGCTAACGTGCCCGGATTTGAAGAGGGAACTTTAGTATGGTTACATAACCCCATTAGAAGAAAAGGAAAGAGTCCAAAGTTCCAAGCCAAATGGGAGGGTCCGTACACGATAGTAACCAGAATAAACGATGTCACCTACCGGATTAAGAAAGGACCTAGAGGGAAGCTGAAGGTCGTACACGTTGACCGCCTAGCTCGCTATTATGGATCAAATCATGCTCGGGACGAGCATGACTAAGAAGGGGGCAATGTTACGAATGGACCTTATGTCGATGGCATAAGGTTCAATATCGCGTGACATGCAGTGTGTCACTTTTAAACCCTATTTCGCTAGATCTAGACATTTTCTAGGTATAATAATAAAACGCATTACTAGACTTAGGACGGCCTATCGAATGGTACAGGTCTCAACAGTTTTGTCAACAAAGTGTCGACATCGAAATTTCTAGAAACCCGTTTCCGGGAATTACCGTAGGTACTTCCGAGTGACCTCGAAGTTATGTGCTATTATTATTACGTCTAGAGGAATCTGGAATGTTCGATCAGCTGGACTATATATAGCACCGTGACGCCCGCACAGAGTCAGTCTACACTCGACTAGCGATACGAAAACAGCGACAGTTAAGAAGCAATCTTAAAGAAGACCTACTGCGACAATTATAACGAGAACTGTAAGTACTACGTGAAGAAACATCTGTAGCGTTATTGTGTGTTTACAACACGGACTTCGTGGACGTAAGAGAAGACTTCGGTACGACATCAGCTACGTTCTACTTGTCATTGCCTACAATCGACTGTACCTTCGTTGCCAATAAACTTCGTAACCCTTAACCGGCGTTTAAGTACCCCTAGCCCGTAACAGTATAGAGGTGATCGAAATCGGCCGATAGTTGGCAGGATCGGCATGACTACCCTTCTTGGGCACGGGCTGCACGTTAGCAAGCTTCCAGGACTTTGGCACTATACCAGTCCTAAATGAGGGGCGATACAAGCGCTTCAATACAGGAGACAACTCGGGCGCGCATGCTTTAAGAAAAATCGCTGGTATACCATCCGGAGCACTAGCCTCGTTCACATCCAGACGACACAGTACTCTCAGAACCTCCTTGTTCCTAATGCGAACCTCAGGCATTGAAGCTTTTTATAGTGTAGCTTACTGAATAAAAGCGCGTGATTTATGTAGTAAAAGTGTATTCAGTGAATAATTCATAAAGAACATTGAAATATCGCAGCATAGTGACCACATCATGGCTTTCCATCATCTCCTAGTAGCCGGCTCACGCGGCCGTTTTTTCAACTGTCATCATTGGCGATACCCGCCATTATTGTGATATAATTTTTTAAAAGAATTTCTATAATTTGTTATTTGTTTGTTATACAAAGCACAGGTCCGTTCGTGTGTGGAGAATTGCAGCCACATTTGGGCTGGTGCTGCCAAGTGTCACCTGGCCACTTTGGATTCAGTGGAGAGACGTGCAAAGAGGCTGATTGGTGACCCTGATCTAACTCGAGTAGGTCTCCAAAGCCTAGAGCACAGGCGTAGAGTAGCCAGCCTTTCGGTGTTCTATAGGATGCATTTCGGGGAGTGTGCGAGGGAATTGCATGATTTAATTCCCCCATCTCCGTTCCACCAGCGGACGACCCGTCGTACGGCTGGTTTCCACCCTTACGTTGTTAACACCACTACGATCCGGACGAAGCGTTTCGCCTCCTCCTTTATACCGCGTACATCGAGGGACTGGAATAGTTTGCCAGCGGCGGTGTTTCCGTCGGACTACAATTTGAGTGTCTTCAAGGCTAGAGTGAATAGGCTCTTAATAAACTAGTGCGCTTTACCATCAACGACTGCGTCACTGCTTACCATCAGGCAGGATTGCGGTCAAGCGCTAGTTTATAATATAACTAGCTTTCCGCCCGCGGCTTCGCCCGCGTGGAGTTCGGTTATATCGCGCTTTTTAGATTTCCCTTGGGAACATCAAATTTTTCCGGGATAAAAGGTAGCCTATGTTCTTTCTCAGGGTCTAAAGATTGTCTGTGCCAAATTTCATCAAAATCGGTTGAGAGGTTTAAGCGGGAAAGCGTAACAGACAGACAGACAGACAGACAGACAGACAGACCGACAGACAGACAGAGTTACTTTCGCATTTATAATATTAGTATGGATAAAAAAAAAAAAAAATGTGTTATTGGCAAAATTGTGGTATCTAACCACAGAGGCCATTGAAGAGTTGAAGTAGTATTCAATCTAAAGAAAAGAAAGAAAGAAAGAGATTTAAGATAAATAGAGAGGGCATGTGTGAAAATGGCACAGAAAAACTGTGATCCCATGGCTCAATTCCACCATCTAGTACAATATAGCAAAATTATATTATCGACATTTGGAGACATCAAATAGTAAAAATGAAATAAGTTTAGATAAAATATATCTGAATATATTTTATCTAAACTTATTTCATTTTTAAAATAACTAATTTCGGAAGTCGGTGTCAAAAACTAATATACAGAAACCAAAGACACCGACTTCCGAAATTAGTTATTTTTCACTTTGTAGTGGTTTTAGAAGTCGGTTGTTTTTATTACACGTTTGTTTGCAAATATTTTTAAATGGCAAAGCAAAAAACTGTGGTAGGGTTTGTATCATTTCGATATAAAGTTATCGATAATATTCAAAGAAGTTACTACGACGATGTTTTTTCGCAATATGATAACTGGAAACAAAAAATTAGGAAGCAGAAAAATTACTGGTAATTTCAATGTTTACAAGTTTCTTATTTAATATTTGGAGGTACACTCCTAAATAAAAGATACCGGAAAAATAGTTTAATCACTATCACAATTATAGGCGTAACATAACGCTAGTTAACCATGGTAGGAAAAACACTGGGAACGCTGAGATGAGTTGTGACAGTTAAATCTACTCTTTAATAAACGACCGCTTGTCGTAAGGTTTGTAATTTTGTATACGTACTGCTTGCGATGCAAGCCACAAGCAGAGTTATGTTTATTTTGTGTCGAAAACATTAAGTGCTGAGGGTTTTAATATTAACTAGTGTTGTGATACAATACGCCATAATCACCCCCCTATGGAGAAAATAAGAAGTAGCTATTTACACACCAAGAAAAGTACAAATTGCACATAGTACTTAGTTGCAAATACAAACAAACAGTAGGTAACAAATAAGCTTAAAAAAAATCTTAAGCTAAAGGTCTAACCTATCCTTAAACCTAACAGTGAGACCTGACTGAGTGGTAACTGGTTGTTGAACAAGAGGTCGTACTGTCGCGCGGATGACGCGGATGCAGGAGGCGCTTGCACGGCAGGCGCGGGCACTGCGGTCTGTTGCGGAGCGGTTACACGGGAGAGGTCGCTCTCATCACGTGCTATGTATGCAGGCTTCACGTGGTTGATAGTGACCGTCACGCGTTTACCTGCCATGTCGATGTCGATTAACTTGTCGGTCCGTGACATTACCTTGTAAGGACCAGTGTAGGGAGGTTGAAGTGCGCGACGAATGGTGTCGTCCCGAAGAAAGACATGGGAAGCATCTGGAGATCCTTGAAAATAAAGACGTTAGTCGCGCGTGTTGCGACGCCGGAGTTGAACGCAGAGAAGACATTTTCGCGCGCAGAGTCGTCACAAAATCATGTGCGTTGGTATGGGGTGGACTGGCTATCAGGAATTCTCCCGGTAGGCGCAGCGGCTCCCCATAAACAGCTGAACATTCGAGATCCTCCTTCAAGGCAGATCGAATGCCGAGAAGAAAGATCGGTAGGGTTCACGGGCGCAAATCTAGTAATTCATAAAGAACATTGAGATATTGCGGCATAGTGGCCTCATCATGACTTTACCTCCCTCGTAGACGGTTCACGCGGCCGTCTTTTTCGACAAAAATAATTCATTACGTGACATTGGCTAAATGCACAAACCGCGCGAAGCCAAAAAAGAAAAAAAAAACTCTTGAATACTTCAGAACAAAATCTTTACCTTTTACTTGAAATTGGCACAAAGTCATGAAATGAAATGAAATCGAAATGAAATGAAATGAAATGAAATCGTTTATTAAGCAAGTAGGATCACTGATCACTTTTACACGTCATGTTTATTTTTTATTTTATTTTTTTAACTAGATGAAGCCGGCATTTCCTAACTGACTACCTCTGAGAAGAAATAGCCGAAACAAACTCAGGGATCATCGTCTTTTTTCAAGTCCAGACATTAAAAATGAAAATTTTACAATAATTTACCTTATAATTACGCATATTGCTTAATAACAATTAACAATGCTTAACAGAGCGAGCAGCTCAGTCCCAAGCTTTTTTGTCTTCTAAATAATCTGTGATTTTATAATACCCCTTTTTGCAAAGTTTGGCCTTTATATGGTTCTTAAATCGTTTAATGGGTAAGTTTCGAACGTCCATGGGAAGCTTGTTGTAAAAGTGTATAAATTGACCCATGAACGAGTTGCCTACTCTGTGGAGACGAGTGTGATGTACAGCAAGATTGTGTTTGTTCCTGGTATTTATATTATGAATATCGCTTATTTTCTTAAAATTCGAGATATTTTTATGAACATACATAAGATTTTCAAATATATATTGTGAAGCTACAGTCAGAATGTTCACCTCTTTGAACTTTTCATAACTACATAATTACATATATTCAAATATTTCTGTGCAACCCGTTATTTTATTTGAACCTAGACTGTTTCTTCAATAAGTCCTCCAAGGAACACACACACACTACACTACACTCACTCACTTACACTTTTATCACTAGTACAATAGTTTAATCCTCACCAATCTATTATCACCAAGTCACCATCCGAAAAGTTGTAAACGTTGGCTAGGCATTTGAAAGTTACAGAGACATCTGTGATTTACCAAAGCACATAATATTGTTTCGAAATTAGCCTGTGTATCGTATTCGTAACTGGCTACTAACAGTTCGTGTTATACGGCCTTCCTAGATGGCGCTGTATCGTCTATTTAGGTCCTAAAAAAATACCTTCAATATTATCTAAAGTTCAGAATAATGATAGAATAATTGAAGGTAGTTCATTACTAGATAATCATATTGACGTATGTAGGATACCAGAAGCAAAACAATAAGAGAAACAAGAAAGAATCATTGACCGATTTTGGGCTGTAAATGCCTAGGGTGAAAGAACCATTGATGGACAAGACCCCAGTGATGGACACTTTTTACCTTCATTGAAAGAAAACAAACCTTGCACACCCATATTTTGGTATAGGAACACTTAATCTTACAGACTAACCTATTATTCGCCTCATAATTATACGTCAGTGCGATCGGCCGTTTTGTTTCAAGTTGGCGAAGTAAACATTAGACCAAGTTTGTGTTCGCCTGGAAAAATCCAATTTTACTTACATAATCGTTAAGAAGGTGAGTCTATTTTTTTTAAAATTATTTTTTGTTATTTATTGTAACTGAATTCTAATTAATTTTAAAGCTAAGCATTGAAATGAGAGATATAGTTTGTAAATATCCGTCCCGCTCATTATCACGCATTTCTTAAGGTTAAGCCAGTGTCATTAACTGGTTCCGACATAAATACATACTTTCTCCAGTAATGGACACATGTCCATAATTATTTTTTTTAGAACATTTTTGAGTTGGTACACCGTTCTGATTCCTTTTTTCGTGCAGTTTAATTGCATTTCTAAAATAAACAAATTAGAGTCCACGTATCAGTAAAGAACAAAGTGTGGATTATTGGATCTAATGAGTGTCCATTACTGGTTTTTGTATTTTCTTTCAGATGGCTCCAAGAAAAAACTATAAGCCAGAACAGATGGACCATGCCATGAAAGCTGTTCGCAATGAAGAGAAGGTTTCCATTGCTGCTAAAGCATTTGGGGTGCCTCATGTGACAATTTATAATAAAATATCTGGAAAGACTCCTTTGTACAATAGGGCCTAACAAGCTTTTTAAATGAGCATGAAGAAATTTTGGTTAGGTGGTTCTTAGACATGGCTGAAAAACACTTTCCCATTTTAAAAGATTGCCTACTAGAGAGTGTGCAAAAAATAATAAAGGATGAAATAATACTGAACCCATTTACAAACAGCAGACCTGGAAAAAAGTGTTGCAAGTTATTCCTAAAAAGGCATTCAATTTTGACTGCAAAATTGCCGAAAAATCTAGGTATCTATGACTCGGGACAACAAATCTGAAAAAGAAATAAGAAAGCGGTTTCAAGAAATAGATGGCTATTTAGAAGAAAATAATTTAAAAGAACTAGTCAAGGATCCAAACCCAATGTTCAATGCTGACGAGAGTGCATTTTTTATCACCAAAACCAGGCCGTGTTATAGGAAGAAAGGGGATAAACATCTTTACTCTGCATGTGGTAACGAAAAATAAAATCTAATAGTTTTATTTATCGGAAATGCTGCTGGACAGCTTGCCCCACCCATGATAGTTTACAACTACGAACGAATCCCGTCACATGTCGCAGTCAGTGTGCCTGAAAATTGGGCGATAGGGAAGTATGAAAGTGGGTGGATGTGCACTGTGCAGCAGCACATTCTTTTTATATGTGACTAATATCTTCAACCCGTGGCTTCAAAAGGAGAAAATACAGAAGCCAATTCTATTTTTTTAGATGGCCACAAATCGCATCTTACTTTGCACCTCTCGAAATTTTAAGTGCACAAATGGCATTAAGTTACAGACGGTATATTTAATTATCATATAGGTAACTCTTTTAATTTAAATTAATATAATGATTCAAATTGAACTGTATTAATTTATTTTTCTCCGTACAAATCCCAAATACCTACTATTATATCAGTCATAATTTATGTTATTAATTTATGTTAAGAACTACACCAATCCATGTAATGGAGAGTGAAATGTGTTTGCAACCTCTTGATATTAGAAGATTTTGGCTTGGCTGCAGATATTGGTTGCGAACGGCTTCACTCTCTAATAGTACAATAGACTTAATAGCGGAACTTGCTAGCTTAAAGGCACAATGGAGGGGGAAAATGGAACCAGTTCTGATAGAGGTACACATGCAATTAGTTGATAAGGCTATTTATAAGAGTGACCTGTTGGAAATGTTTAAGCTAGACACTTGGATTTCAAATATCAATGTCAGAGCCTACATTCACAATACATGTGACAGTATGGATAGACCTAAGCGAAGATATAATGTAACGGAGCTATGCCACAGGGTGTTGACTGAAGCTCGTGACAAATATCATGAACATTATAAATTATTTACAGATGGATCAAGGGGCACAAGGGGGGTAGGTGCAGCATTCTTAGACCCACAAAGGAATATGTATATGCAACTTAGGTTGCACGAGGATGTCTCTGTGATGAGAGCCGAGCTTACGGCGATCACGGAGGCATTATCTTATGCTAGCAGTGTAGGGGAACAAAAGATAGTTATCTTTTCAGATTCCAGAAGCGCTTTACAGCATTTGGCTCGGTGTGTCTCGGGTATCCGAGGTATTCCGATAGCCTATGAAGCCTTGGGTCTATTTCATAGAATGCAGCAAGATGATGTTTGTGTCGAGTGTCAGTGGATACCCTCCCATGTTGGCTTGTTGGAGAATGAGATTGTGGATCGACTGGCTGGGAGTGCAGTAGATGATGGCGTGGATGTTTTGAGTCAGCCCTATGGTGGGGAGATTATAAGAGAAGCTAGAAGATTATGTAGAGAGACATGGAAGATGTCGTTTAGAGAGGGCTCACAAACTAAGGGTGCCTGGTACTATACCATGCAGGACACACCGGGATCAGTGCCTTGGTTTGAATGTGCCAGCCTCTCCAGGGAGACATTGGTTGCTGCTCTCAGGTTGCGGGCTGGTCATGTTCCACTGAACAAGTTTTATCATCTCGTGGGATTTAAGTCATCGCCACTGTGTGATGCGTGTCAGGTGCCCGAAGATTTTATTCATGTGTTGGTGGAATGTGACCAGTATCGCGGACTGAGGAGGAGCCTGCTGGCAGGCATTGATCTCCATAATGGTGGAATCAATGTAGTTCTGAGCCGGCCAATGTCCGAAGAGGCCCAGTGTATCTATAGGTTCCTAAAGAGATGTATGAGAGAGAGAAATGATAGAGAGGGGCGGAGAGCGTGAGAGTAAGATTTTAAGATGTTATGTCTGAGATGTGTGGTGTGTGTGATGTGTGAGTGTGTGATGTGTATGTGTGTGTGGATACACTGGGATTGATCCCATGAGGCTGGCATAGTCACCCTGAGTGCACTGAACCTCTAAACAAAAGATTAAAAAAAAAAAAAATAATTTATGTTGTTCGGTGTCGATGACTGGGTGTCCATTACTGGGTAACTGTCGGCCACTGGGTACGGACAACTGAATCCTAGGTGTCAATAACTGGTCATTTTAGTTATTTTTTATATTTTCACAATTTTCTAATAATGTATTACTTAAACTTCAATTGTACATCATTGTGCTCATTCTTGAGAATATTTATCGTTATTTGCACTAACTGTTGTTGAACTGAGTTTTGTAGTTTATTTTTTACCACTTTTTATTACAAACACAGTCCTAAAAGTGTCGATAATTGGATCATTCACCTTACTGGAAAACGATTTAGACTTTTATTTTGTTTACAAGAGTCTGTTAGAGTGGAATAAAATAGGTAAGTACCTAGTACGTCCACTGCATTTCTATAATACTTGCACGTAAATGTAAAGATTAGTTAATGCCGTTGATGATATACCAGACAATATTTGGGAGATGCAGAGACAAACAGAGAATTACATTAACTGTTTCGTTCGATCCCTTGTGCAGCAAGTTATTGTTATATAATTATATGTGTTATTCCTTAACCTTTAATTATGAAACTGAAATATGCGATATTTATGGGTTCATTCTATAAATTATGTATATCCATTATATTAATTATCCGGTACGAAACTACGAAACGGAGTGCACCGACCGCCAGGATCCCTGAGGCGGCTCCTCCCCAATCTAGGGGGACCAAACGCCTCCTGCCGAAGGCTCTACGCGGGGGCCGTGAACCCGAAGAACCCGATGCCTCACAGCGTCCCAAAGAGTCATGGCCGTTCGGCTGGTCCGGGGATACCGCACAGTCTCCGCTGAGGCGGCGAGCCTCCTTGCCAGATTGCTGCCATGGGATCTGGAGGCTAAAACCCTTGCCCACATGTGGGAGTGGCGAGAGGAGGCAAAACGCCGGGGCATAACTCCGCTGCCGCGAGAAATCGAGGTACTGCGGACAGCGCTCCGGCTATCTCATGGCGACATGGAGAGCGCGATTGTCCCAACCCAGTGCTGGGCACGCCGCAATAGCGGCGGTAAGTACTTTGAGGAGTGGCTAGAAAGGCATCACGGCGACCTCACCTTCCGCTTGACGCAGGTCCTCACCGGACACGGCTGTTTCGGGAGGTTCCTGTTCCGTATAAGACGGGAGGAAACGTCAGGTGTCACCACTGTGGCTCGCCCTGAGGACACGGTGGAACAATCGGCTGACAAAGGAGGAGGCGAAACGCGTGAGGGTGCGGGAATACCAGAGCCCTCTAGCCGCCGCATCGTACGATGATGGAACAGAGGTGGGGGAATCGTGTAATTCCCTCGCACACTCTCCAAAATGCATTCTATTCTATAGAATGCATTTCACCGACAGGCTGGCTACTGTTCGTCTGTGCTCCACGCTTTGGAGACCGTTTTGAGTGTAAATTTGAATGAATGTTGTTCAACTGTCAACATGAAACCCATTGCTGATAGTGTGTTACGCAATTACCCTGCAGGTATTTATGTTAAGCCACCTACGGATATAGCCTCTCAACCGATTTTGATGAAATTTGGCACAGACAATCTTTAGACCCTGAGAAAGAACATAGGCTACCTTTTATCCCGGAAAAATTTGATGTTCCCGAGGGAAATTTAAAAAGCGCGATATAACCGAACTCCACGCGGGCGAAGCCGCGGGCGGAAAGCTAGTAGTTTATAATTTTCTTGTATTTTTAATTGGTACCAAATGTATTTAGATTCAGATATAGATAAAATGATAGTACCCAAATAAAATGGTGGTAATTAGCTCCGGGAAATATTTTCTCTTTCCATCAGACTTCAATTAACTTAATATGTGGTATTCCGTCAACTTCAATTAAGTAACTTGTAGGTACCGACAGTAGACAGTAAATTACCAATGATTCACTAAAATTTCTGTAGCTGTTATAAAACAACAGTTATCGGTTGTTAATGGTTGTTCTGAGCGAGTGTTAAATAGTTATAATTTCCTTGGTGTTATATTAGTTCGGTGTCAGTCATCACAATGGACATAGTGTAAATCAGTTATATACAAGTTGTTCCCGCGAATAATTAAACTAGTGCGAAGTTGATTTATTTATTAAAACTTTTTATTTATAAAATAACTTAAAATGATTAAGAAAGGACTAAATTTACGATATTGCTTTGTTCTAAGTAAGTAATCTATTGATACCTAACGTGTTACTTTATTATTGATTTCTGTGTAGGTATAATTTACTGGGTGGTATGGATGCGCCCTGTTACTTTAATTTCAGTATATGATTCTGATCACCCAGTGTTGCAATTATTTGTCGGTTATAAAAAACAACCAGCCAAGTGCTTGCCTGACAACGCACAATGAAGGGTGGGAATGAATTTTTCACAAGAGCAACAATATAGTTGAAAATCGTGTTCAACGATATATTATTGTAAATGTGAGTTAGTCGACATCATTAGGAAACTTGAAAGCCTACTTGGCTATGGTAGTAACAAAGTTTTCTATTCTGATAGTATTCCTTTTAACTTCACAATAAGTGTATTATATAATACAAGCAGCACAGCTAAGATGCGGACGGATATTATACTCTAAAAATGATTCATATTCAACGTGTAGAAGGCACACTTCTCTACATAACAGCAAGTTTTATTTTTGGAATAACCGACGAATATTTTCTAGGCTAAAATCGCATGCTGATGGTAGTCTTGCCAACTTGTATTTATTTATTGATTTTATAATATAGAAAATAATATTTCTTTCAGCATTTATCAAATTAATTGGAGCACAAGAAGTTCCTAACACAAGTAGTAATCAAGGCAGTTCCAAAACTTCGCTACAGCCGAGATTTTTCGATCACGGCGCCATGGGAATCCCTAACTTTGGCTCGGAAAGATTCGGAAATCCGACAAGTAATTATCCAACGAATTCCTTTATGCCTTACGGAAATCAGGTAAAGTTTATTTATTAACGTATTTAATTAATTGCTTTAGTTTTAGTTTTTTAAACGTGGCATAATGTAATTATGCTCTGTTAAAATAATTTGTATTTTGGAGAGAAGTTGTTTGTTTATTAATGATGATGTTATGTTAAATGTAGTTGAACTATAAAAATTACGTGTAAAAAGTCTATGTGTGTACTCAGTACTAATATCACAACAGTGAGACCTAAATACCTTCTTTTCAGGATGTCAACATGCAATGGCCTCAAGGCTTTGGTTTGAGTTATTCGACACAAGGCAATTTTCCAAATATACCTCCAGGTTACCCTATCCAACAGGGTTATCCCAATTTACAAGGCTATCCATATCAGGGTGACAACATGAGTCCAATCCCGAACTATCAAAGGCCGCAATATCCTAATCAAAACATTCAAAACAGACCGGTACAAGGGAGATTCCCAAACCAAGATGCTTCCCAGTATCAGGGAAACGGCAATACCCGATACCCGAATTATCAACGGCCTTCATATCCCAATACCCCAGACTATGGCTCAATAATGTATCCAGACGACATGGGCAGACAATATCAAAATGGTGGAATGCCGACCAGTCAGGGCGGTCCTGGACAATCATTCCAATACCCTGAACAAGAAAATCAATATCCTTCTCAGGGAAATTTTCAAGGCAAAGGCTACCCAAATGATATGAACTTCAACTTTCGTCCTGATGATGTAGGCAATTTGCCTAATACCAATTTTCCTTATGGATTAAATCAATACGATAAACCAGTTCAACGACAATTAGTTCATTTTCCAAATGATCCATCAAATTACAATTCCTATATCAATGAACAGTTTCTAACGAATTACCCGGGTGGTACAAATGGTGATCCATCAGCAATTCAGAATCCCAATCAAAGAATACCGAATACTGTAGGGTCAGGAAACGGTCTTCCAATTCCATCATTTAATATTGATCTTAATAATGCATTTCACAATCAGCATCAATTTCCCAACAATCAAGGAAGCATTCCAATTAATAATGATAATGAGACAGCGGCCATTTTGGGAAAACCTGTTATTGTGCCACCGACAACCACATTGCCCGGCCAAGTTGTGCTTGATAACAGGTAAATTGATATCATCATTAATAATAATTGTAATAAGTTGCATATCAAAAACAAAAACAGATAGACACAAAAACAGTAAAGGAAGAAACAAGATATGGAATTCGGTTATATCGCCCTTTTCAGATTTCCCTCGGGAATATCAAATTTTTCCGGGATAAAAGGTAGCCTATGTTCTTACACAGGGTCTAAAGATTGTCTGTGCCAAATTTCATTAAAATCGGTTGAGAGGTTTAAGCGGGAAAGCGTAACAGACAGACAGACAGACAGACAGACAGACAGACAGATAGAGTTACTTTCGCATTTATAATATTAGTATGGGTTTGTGTATAGTGTCTAACACTTTATTGTTGACGTCATATTGACAGACCATATTCGCAACTAAATACGGCGCCAAAACACAGACTATATTATTGACGTTGATCAAAACACCGCTATGGTGTAGTGGGACTAGGCTGGCTACGTATCCATACTAATATTATAAATGCGAAAGTAACTCTGTCTGTCTGTCTGTCGGTCTGTCTGTCTGTCTGTCTGTCTGTCTGTCTGTCTGTTACGCTCTCCAGCTTAAACCTCTCAACCGATTTTGATGAAATTTGGTACAGACAATCTTTAGACCCTGAGAAAGGACATAGGCTACCTTTTATCCCGGAAACATTTTATATTCCCGAGGGAAATTTAAAAAGAATCAAAGAAGAATATAACCGAACTCCACGCGGGCGAAGCCGCGGGCGGAAAGCTAGTGTTGTATATCCAAAAGATTGTGGTCCAAAGTAGCCCTTAGTTGGAACCCGTTACGGCAGACCCCGTAGTAGACGGCTGGACGAGCTAGAGAAAAGAAAACCACTGGTGAAGTAATTCACATTAGCCCTGAATCAAAAGAGTTGGAAGTCATGAGGCTTTAGCCGGTCAGCCGGTCGGATCAGTATCTAACACTATGATTTTCTGGTTTCAGTACTACGGATGCTGCCACTCAAAAGAAATGTGTCCAAGACTGCTCGACCACTTCAGAATATGATCCAGTGTGTGGTACAGATAATGTGACATACATAAATGCAGGCAAATTTAGTTGTGCCCAAGAATGTGGTAGAGGTAAGGAAGTTTACAAAAAAAAAATGCCTTTTAAATTATGTTACTTATATTCATTAATGGTATAATATTCAAACCTTCACGAATTTGATCTACAACAGTAGATAGTAACAGATTTGACTTTTTTAAAAATAGGTTTTAAATTTCCATACTCAAAGTATTACACGTGTCGTGATCAACACGTGTAATATGTTAGCATCAGACGATTCGCATCGTAGTTTTAGTCGATCGCAATCGTGAAACGTTTATTCGGTTTTAATCTTCATATTTATGGATCATTAAAAGGCGACTATAATGATCGATAACATTACACAAATTTGTTGGTGTCAGATTGGCACGGGTGCGTTTTTCTCTGCTGCGATATTTTTCCACGCACTGGATTTCAATGTGTTGTAACAATTTAAATGTGAGAGTTGTAAATTCAACAGAGGGGTAATTTGTCACTCTGACATGGACTCTGTTGCATTCTCAATACTCCGCCCTACACTGAGGATGGAGAATCCAGTGCGTGATAAAATCCTTGTGAACTTGGGTTTATTTATTGACCAAAACACAGTATATGAGCGACAATAACGATTGACAACTATCAAACAAATTTACAGCCTTCTTTTACTAATTAATAAAATTTACTTATTTTTCAGCGGTACACCTCCAACAGAGAGGCAGATGTCCTGGAGATATTATCCCCAATACTTTAAAACAATTATAAAATAAGAAGGATCAACAGCGGGGTAATTGCGCCACACTAATAGCACCAATGGTTTTCATTTTACCGTTAAACAGCAATCATTACTTTATTTACAATGTTGAACAGACATTATTTTAGAACATATTAAGCAACGGAATAGCAATATCCTTCAAAATCACTCAGATTGTAGGTCCTCCTCTCCTTGGTAGGTCCTCCTCGAGTGTTAGCCAATTAGGGTGCCGAACATAAAACATTATCTAAAAAATAATTACATGCGACGGCATTACCTTCAACTGAAGAGAAACAAAAATGGTTCATCAAATATTGTTAAAGCTGTATTCAGTCACGAAATAAAAAGTTTTTCGACTTGTTCTACTTTTATTTCAGCGAGACTTTCCCGCAAACAGCGTTACTAACATTATATTATGTAATACTTCATGTGAAGTCTGGGTCAAACATGGCGGGGGCAGTGGGAGACAGCATCATTTCGTTACCGTAGCTAAAAAGATTTAGGTAGGTACAAAAAGTACGTAAGTCTTTGTGAATTGTTCTTTTTCTTTTCATAGGTATATTGAAGTGGAGCTCGTGGCTAAATAATTACAACCGCACGGATCGAATAGTTATTAAGCTATGCTTGTCGCGGCCAGTCCTTAGATGGGTCCATCCTTACATACTTAGACGTGCTACAGTAAGGACGTCAAGCGTCCCGGCTGTCATTCTTTGATATTTGACAGTCGTTACGGCTCGTCTGTGGTCAAACTAGTGCGTTTTATTAAGAGAGGCGTGCGAAGAGGCTGATTGGTGACCCTGATCTAACTCGAGATGGTCTCCAAAGCCTAGAGCACAGGCGTAGAGTAGCCAGCCTTTCGGTGTTCTATAGGATGCATTTTGGGGAATGTGCGAGGGAATTGCATGATTTAATTCCCTCATCTCCGTTCCACCATCGGACGACCCGTCGTACGGCTGGTTTCCACCCTTACGTTGTTAACACCACTACGATCCGGACGAAGCATTTCGCCTCCTCCTTTATACCGCGTACATTGAGGGACTGGAACAATTTGCCAGCGGCGGTGTTGTGTACAATTTGAGTATCTTCAAGGCTAGAGTGAATATTCTCTTAATAAACTAGTACGCTTTACCGTCAACGATTGCGTCACTGCTTACCATCAGGCAGGATTGCGGTCAAGCGCTAGTTTATAATATATATATATATAAAAAATTAAGGTACCTAAACGGTGTAGTTAGAAAAATTAATGAAGCGATAAATATATCGCTTTATGATCCAGTTTGACACACTACAATTGATAGAAAATAAATATATTATGTGTAAGTTGTGAACACTAAGCACACAAGCGCATAAGCTGGTCTTCTACTTTATTATAAGTATTTCAGCATTGAATGCCCACAATCCGGCTCTCTAGAGTCCATTTATAATAGGGATTTGGTATGAAGACACAGAAAGGGTTAGAGAACTGAGGTGGATTTTGAGTTATTACATCTTTTTTTAAATATCTAGTTAAAGGAACTCCACTCATCGTCTTTAAGGTGATGAGTAGTTTCCCAAACACAAATAAACACATTGACTAGTGCATAATCAAGGTTTAAATTTATTAAGTAGTGTTTGTAGATACTTGGTTTACAAATGGAATTTTAATTTGCAGCAATAGTCTTTTATGCCCGATCGGCGCTTTACTACTTCCGAAATTAATATACTTAATCCTCTTACTTTTTGGATTTTAAAATTACTGGCTAAGGCAACTTTGTGTAGATCAATGGGCTGATCCCAAACTTCACCCCTCACCTCTTTGGACCAGGTCTGTGTGTCAACAGTAGGAGCATTATATGTTGATTAAACGTTTATACAGTGCACTGCTAGACCTGGCTTAAAAATATCCTCATATAAAGTATCCTTACTAATACTTATTATAATTCGGAAAGTCAGTTTGCTTGTTCCGCTTTCACGCCGTAACTACTGAACCGATTGCTTTGAAATTTTGCGTAAAGTTAGAAGTCTGGATTAAATAATAGGGTACTTTTTATGCCGGAAAAATTTGATATTCCCGAAGTAAAACAAAAATATTGTCAACTTCATACCAGTTGGGTGATAGATGGCGCTTTGTGTCGATTAAAACAATATAATATTTTATTTATATTTATTTATATTTTATGATACGATAATAAATCCCCGAAAACGAGGAATCTAAAAAAGCGCAATATAAACTAATATAACGCGGGCGAAAAGCTAGTTTTTTATAAATGACATTATTTTTCTTTGAAAGTTTTTTGAAGCATCTACAAATACACCGTAACCCTCGAAACTACATAGATAAACGTCTAAACGATTTTATTAGAAGTCTTACAAAATCCTTTTATATTTCTATTGAAACAATACCCTTGTGGAAAAGATTGGGCTGAGTATGGTTTATACAGACATAGTTCATATCACGAGTCTACATATGATTGCAAAGCGGAGTTATCGGTTTTACCATAACGAAATCCATGTGCTTTTTTGAATTCCGACGTCCATTTTACGTGAAAGTTGATATGTGTAGGCAAAGTGACATGTTAAGGTAAGAGAGGTAAGAGGTAGGATTTTTTAATTTTATTCCATTTATTTAGAAAAAAAAAATCCGATTGTTACAATATCTTGGCTGACCTTATAACAATTATTATAATTGTTAGTGTAGATAAATAGAAGTAATGAATTATCAAAAAGAATGATAATACAGGACAAAAAATCCCAGAAATAATATATATGATATTATTTCTCAAGGGCTTTTTTGTCGGTACTTCATACCTTCCTTCATACTTTATCAATATACATAAATGACGCATAATTTCAAAGCTTTTCTAGACAGCTACACCGGAAAAATATACAAATAATCGAGCGTGAGAATGTGTGAATACTTTGCACGGCTCAACTGGTGTCAACGTAGAAGTAGTACCCATTCTATGTATGCTTTGTTTGCAAAACTTTGTGTGATTCAAAAGCAATCGAGCATACCAAATATTGATATATATAGTTCATAGATCAGTTCGGTGAAATTATCGGCGTTCCGAATAACTTTGCCTTTGGAAAAGTAAAACAAGCCGGCTACGAAACCACAAAGTACAATAGCTAGCCGTTAGTCGGGGGCACGTTCTCAAACCATTGTCGGATACCCGCTCACTTGTAGTAAATCGGAACTGTCGTTAAGCTTATCGGTTATATGTGACTCGTTTACTTCAATGACGTCACGAGCAAGTAACGAGCCAACTTCCCCGATAACAGATAATAATATAGATATGTTGACTATTTAATTCAAATTATGGTACGAAGATACCCTTATTTTGTTCCCATATGAAAACGAAACTATTTCCGTCTATACCGACAATTTTCTTCACGCGATGATTTACCTACATTTTCTAAGCGATTCGTGGCTTTATTTACGTATGGCGCGGAATTGAATGTTATGAAGTACAAAGCTCTGCGGTCAGGTCCATTTTAGGGCATCGTTAACAAACAAAAGTGAAATCCTTTTGAATTTTTCGAATCGTCCGATAGACTTCATATGGCATTCATGGATGAAGACCCTTATAAGGCAACCGTGGATTTGTGGTATAATGAATTTAAGCGCGGTCGACTAACTTTGGGCGATGAAGGAAGAAGTGGTCGCCCATTGACGGCTGTTACAGAAGAAAACGTGCTAACAGGGAAAAGTTTGTTCCAAGGCAATAGACGAATTACATACCGGGAAATTCAGCATAAACTGCAGATTGGGTCAAGAAGCCTTTAGCAGATTCTACAGGTGCATTTTCGGTTGCGGAGGATAGTTTCACGCTGGGTGTCGTACAATCTCACCGATGCTCAGAAACAGGCACGGGTGGAATGATGCCATGATATGACATTTGAAGCAGGCTTGTCTCGGTGTGTTTACGACATCGTTACAGATGGTGAATTTTGGATTTATCAATACTTTCCAAAAACGAAGCGCCAGTCGACGGTTTGGGTGTTTCAAAACGAACCAAGGCCTGCCAAAGTGTAACGATCTAGAAGCGGGGGCAAGCTTTTTCAGTTTGACTGGATACTTGGCGTCAATTCCTTTACGAAACCAAAGAAGCATTAATGCTGAATGTTATACTTCCAAATGCTTGACAGCAGTTTTCTCTGTTGTGAACAACAGGTGATCAAACACAGGGCTCCGCGGGTTACTGCTTCACCACGACAATGCGCCTGCCCACACCGCAATCAAAACGAGGGACTTCCTGGACAGTACATCGGTCAAACTCCTAGGTAGTGACTTCTTCTTTTCTTTCTAATTCAAAAAATAAAATGTCAGCTCAAAGAGATACAATTTTCGTCGCCGGATGATGCGCTGTCAGCGTGCTAGCAGGCTGTAAACGAGGTGTCTGCGGCGGGCTTGAAAAAGTGTATGTACCTAGAGAACATTTTTTTAATTATCGCAAAACTTTCTGAGTGTCCCACGTAAACAGCCAAAACTCATTTTGAAACAAAAAAATATCGATTTTTCGAATGTGGCGGTTGAACAGTTAGTTCTTGTTATAATATAACAGTGAAGTTTTGAAAAATCAAAAGCGATCACACACATTCTTTGTTCTGATTTAAACTTGTGTTACATTTATTAATATGTCACGCCGATATTTGACAAGGGAAGTTTACAGTAAGGGTAAAAAGTGGAGTACCACTTTTGACTCTTATTGTTATCGCAATAAAGTTCAAAAGTGATAATGCACTTTTGACCCTTGATTGTACATTAGAGCTGTAAGCATGTTGGAAGCTCGCGCTATACAACGCTATACAAACTCTGCAAACCGGCCAAAATTAAATTTACAGGTTACGATCACGTTATCGTACTATAGGTTATGGTGCAGGTAGAAATCGCATCACCACTTCTAGACCGTTTTCTTCAAAATATCGCTAGGAGACAACCCAATATTACGGCTAGCAAATGGTTGAAAGGTTACAATCTAACAACCAATTGTTGGTTAGTGACCAAACTGTAGGAAGAAAATTACATGAAGCTGGTAGTTGGGGATTTTCTTTCAGGTCGTCTGGAAACCCAAGGTTGTTCGTACAATCGATTTAATTGTCTTTTTTACAATCATCATCATCAACCTTTTATATTGTTACTGCCACTGCTGGGCACAGGTCTTCCTTTCATACAGAGAAGGATTGAGCGTAATCATCATGCTTGCTCAATGTGGGTTAGCGATTTCAGACTTTCAAGATGTTTTCCTTCACCTTATCAGTCATTGGTGTCCAAGATATACTTAGAAAGTACATATAACTTAGAAAAATTACATTGGTAGCTGCTTGACTTGGAATCGAACCCGCATACTCATGCTTGAGAGGTTTTAACCAGTAGGCAACCACGACTTTTGTTACAATAGTTATTATTATTTAATACTATTGAATATACAGAAAAAACGGTGAACTATCGTCGTTGTATCAAAAAGTTCACACCAACAACAGTCAAAAGATCACTGAAAAACCGCACGCTGAGGTCATCATAGGCGACACATCACAGGCTGAGGACAGCGCGACAGTGTCAGTCGATATTATTCCTGATATGGTGCGGCTTGGTCTCGCCGCTCCTAGGTGGCGCTGTGGTCGTTAATACTGGTCTTCGTTCTCGCGGGCCACTTAGGGTGCCAGGTAGTGGAAACTGTGATTTTCTCAAATGGGTTTGGAGTTCCAACTCCATACGGCTAAGCTGATCTCAACTGTGTTTGGGGAACATAAAGTCAAAGGGATATAGACTGGCCAACTCAGTCTCCCGACATGCTTGAACATGCATGGGTCATTACAACGAAGAACTATGGTTAATTTTTCTCCAACTTTAATGACGGAAGAACAACTTTTCCTGCATTTGAAAAGAATCTGCGACCTACCGCAGCTCGATTAGGGTAATTTAATTTTGAGCATAAATAACCGCTAGCACGAGAATTCAGCTGGATTGGGCAGCGTTTGGGAAAATCAAATCAAAATCAAAGCATTTGTTTCAAATAAATCAGTTACAGGCACTTTTGAATTGTCAGAAGGTCGGTCAGTCAGTAAGGTGAAGCTAGTCGCCCATTCCTTAGAGTAGGTACCTATGGAGAAGAACGGGAAAGAAACTCCATGGACACTCTTTTAAATTATCAAGCTATTGATACAAATATTTGATTACATTATTCATTTTGAAAGCAACCGTGTGAGAACGATGCGGAAATATATTGTACGCTAAGAGCGTCCATTATGGAAAACACACAAAAAAAAAACAACAAAAAAAGACTAACCCAACAAATAGACGCTTTACAGCAAGTACGTTGTGCTCACACGTGTGCCATGCAATTATACAATACTAATAAATTGAATCTACACAACGCAAAGATAGTTTTGTCCAAGGTTCAGCAGCTCCAACAGTGTTCCCGAATACTAAGTTTAGCTCCTGTGTAGCTGCACCAGTGCCGAACAGTGAACACCCCTGTCAGCGATGCAATTCCGTAACGTACAATATGCTTGCCTACATAGTGTCTACTGGCGCTGAGTAAAAAAAAAACAAACAATTACAAATTAAAACTACAAGAGGAAAAATCAAAGAACAATAAGTGTAAGTATAGAAATCGGACGCAGCTCAAGCCCAAGCCTTTTTGTCCTCAATATAATCCTTAACGCTATAAAATGCTTTGTAACAAAACTTATGTTTAATAAAGGATTTGAATTTATTCAGGCTCAGATCTTGAACCACCTCTGGAAGTCTATTGTAAAAATGTATACATTAGCATCTAAAAGAGCCACCTATTTTCTTGAGCCTTGTTGTAGGTACAATAAATTTGTGCCCTTTCCTAGTATTTATATTATGGACATCACTGTATTTTTTAAATAATTTTATATTTTTATGAGCATACAAAAGATTTTCATAAATATATTGAGACGGCACGGTCAGTACACTAATATCTTTAAATTTCTCTCTGAGAGAGTGTCTCGGACTTAATTTATAAATTGCACGAATAGCTCGTTTATGCTAAACAAATATTGTTTGAATATCAGCGGTATTTCCCCACAACAGAATTACAAGTACGACATTACGCTATGGAAATAGCCAAAGTACACTAAACGGGCCGTCTCAATATTAGTAAAATTACGAATTGTTCTAACTGCGTATGCAGCAGAACTTAGTTTTTGACCATTTTTCTATATGTGGACCCCATTGAAGCTTAGCATCCAGAGTTATACCCAAGAACACTGTGCTGTCTTCAGATTTCAATTCTCCGCCCTTTACCAACACTTTAGTTTTCACCTCCCTAACGTGAGGTAGAGTAAACTTAATGCATTTGGTTTTTTTCTTGTTTAAGAGTAAATTATTAACATTAAACCAGTGGACTACTTTGGAGATCGCGCTACTTACATCGTCAGTAACCTGCTGCTGACGTTTAAGTTTAAATAAAAGGGAAGTGTCATCTGCAAACAACACTATATCGTGATTATCCTTTTTGAGGTACGGCAGGTCATTGATGTAAATAAAAAACAAAAAGGGACCAAGAATTGACCCCTGTGGGTCTCCCATTGTTCTTTCTTTCTTTTCTTTTATCCATACTAATATTATAAATGCGAAAGTAACTCTGTCTGTCTGTCTGTTACGCTTTCCCGCTTAAATCTCTTAACCGATTTTGATGAAATTTGGCACAGACAATCTTTAGACCCTGAGAAAGAACATAGGCTACCTTTTATCCCGGAAAAATTTGATGTTCCCGAGGAAAATCTATAAAGCGCGATATAACCGAACTCCACGCGGGCGAGGCCGCGGGCGGAAAGCT
Organism: Sesamia nonagrioides; assembly: GCA_017933935.1. Lineage (NCBI taxonomy): Eukaryota > Metazoa > Arthropoda > Insecta > Lepidoptera > Noctuidae > Sesamia > Sesamia nonagrioides. The sequence continues at coordinate 65,129 of JADWQK010001205.1, read as the reverse complement.
AGTTATTTATAAACCAGCGCTTGACCGCAATCCCGCCTGATGGTAAGCAGCGATGCGATCATTGATGGTAAAGCGTGCTAGTTTATTAAGAGCCTATTCACTCTAGCCTTGAAGACACTCAAATTGTAGTCCGACGGAAACACCGCCCCCGGCAAGTTGTTCCAGTCCCTTGATGTACGCGGTATAAAGGAGGAGGCGAAACGCTTCGTCCGGATCGTAGTAGTGTTAACAACGTAAGGGTAGAAATTACTAAGTTACTAAGGATCCGGAAGATCTTTTTCCATTAACGTCAACGCTTTGAATCCTACCACTCAAGTAAAATGTAATAAGATCCAGTGCAGAGTTCCGGATCCCGTAGTGGCGGACTTTCCTGATTAACGTCTCGTGAAGAACGCAATCGAATGCCTTGGACAAATCACAAAAGATGCCCAAGGCCTCGTATTTATCCTCCCATGCATTATAGATCTAGAGGTTCAACGCAATCAGTAGTTGAACGACCCCTTGTAAAAACAAACTGTTTGCTATGTAATAATTTATATTTTTTTTAAAAACTTAGCATTTGGTTTAAAATTAATTTCTCAAAAATTTTACTAAAGGTAGGTAGTACAGAAATAGATCTATAATTTGTGGGGCCTGATGTACTACCTGATTTAAACAAAGGTATTATTTTACTATTTTTCATGAGATCAGGAAACTCTCCACAGTCAATACAAGCAATAGAGATAACAGCTAGAGTGGGTGCCACAATATCAATAATAGACTTAGCAATTTCCACTGAATGACTCCATAGGTCAGCAGACTTTTTTATATTGAGAGTGTGAAAAATTTTAATTATATTTCTACTGATAACATGTTCAAAATATTATTCCGAATTACAAAAATTACCATTTTCTTTAAGGAAAGACTCAGTAACAGAAGGTGATGAGTTTAGGGATATAGTAGTTGAACCAGGACTATCCGAAAAGAAATTTTCAACAGCCTCAGCGACTTGTGAGTCTGGTTTTATTACGTTGTCATTAATAGACAGGCTATAGTCAGTATTTCTATCACTGGACCTTCCTGTTTCACTATTAATAATTTTCTAAGTCGTTTTAATTACATTACTACTGTTTTTTATCTTTGAACGTAACTTGGAAATATAACAAACTTGTTTAAATAATTTTGAATATTTTCTAACATGCAAATTAAATTCAACAGTGTTAATATAAGTCCTCTCATTGTACAGTTCATAAAGCCGAGTTCTACTTTTATGAATACCCAAACCCATGGTAGCCCAATCAGAGAAAGATGCATTACTATTAACAGATATAGTCTTGGGAACAAAGGTGGATTGAAATTTCTTACAGTATATATTAAAAAAATTATCATAGAGATGATTAGGATCAGCATTAACAGAACTGGATAAGACTGGTGTAGTATATTAGTATGAGTTTCGGTAGGTCTAATAACGTTATTGTTATAGTGTGAGGGTATAAGTAAATAAAGCGGTGTTCAACCACACAACCACAACCACACAGCGGTGCGACGTTTTAACGTGTTTTTACGGTTAAAACGTACTCGAACCGATCAAATATTGTTTGTATTTTCGGTAGTACATAGTGTATCTTCAAAATTATGGAACACGCACGTCCTCCAGCGGAATTAACACTCGAAGGCGGTCCGGCACGGGCCATAGCATGGCGAAAATGGCGGAAGCTGTTCGAAGTTTTTCTTAAAGCGTCTGGAGTGACCAAAAAATCTGAGGAAGTTCAGGCTGGCTTGTTGGTTAACCTCATTGGATCGGCTGGTTATGAGGCCTGTACAACCTTCCGATTTGCAAATAGGTGAATTGCGTAGGATGGAAAATTTTGGTATAGTAAGAAAGGTTACACACCCAACTGGTCGGGTTAATGTTTTAGTTGCTAAAAATGATAGTAGTATTCGTGTTTGCTTGGACCCTAGACCTCTGAACCGTACGGTGCGGCAGGCACGGTACTCGCTGCCGGCAGTGCCGGAGCTAGCGTCATATCTGCGTGGGGCTACTGTGTGCGGCATGCTTGATGCACGATGTGAGTTTTGGATGATGCAAATCGATGATGCTAATGCCGGACCTTTGTACCTTTAGTACATCGTTCGGTCGGTATCAATTTTTACAGCCGCCATGCGTTATTAACTGTGCGCCGGAAGTTTTTCATGCGAAACTCTAGGTTTATGTTTTTACTTCTATTTTGTGATAATATATTTTGTTTTCTTTTCTCTTTTTGTTTAAAGGGGAAAGATGTAGTATATTAGTATGAGTGTCGGTAGGTCTAATAACGTTATTGTTATAGTGTGAGGATATAAGTAAATAAAGCAGTGTTCAACCAACTAGCATGTGTTTCACTACAACGGGCACTTTATTTATGTATATATGAATCTAAAAACCTCCAAGCGGCTTTCAGTTTTGGGGTTAACAGTGATATCCTTTTTGGCCACTTTTTTACTATGGTTTGGAACTTGATTCTGATCACTGCGGACAAAGGATTACCCTTTGTCCGTAGTGATCAGAATCAAGTAAATTTAAAACTTCTTTGTGGTTTGGTATTATGTTTGTAAAAATATTATCTAGGCACGTGGCACAAGTAGGTGTTATTCTTGTGGGCTCCAAAAATAGGTTTACAAGACTGTAGGACTGAAATAGACTTATAATATTATTACAATAACTTGAGTTCTCTAATAAATTAACAAGGAAGCTTCGTCGAGTCTTCTCGCATATTCCACTGAGCCTAAAGACGAAGGTCTTTAGTCAGTGCGTCCTGCCAGTTATGACCTACGGAACAGAAACGTGGGCACTCACGGTACGGCTGGTCCACAAATTCAAGGTCGCTCAGTGAGCTATGGAATGAGCTATGCTAGGAGGCTGTTTGAGGGATTGAATCAGCAACGAAGTGATCCGGCTGAGAACCGAAGTTGTCGATATAACTCACAGAATACACAAACTAAAGTAGCAATGGGCCGGCCATATTAGCCGTAGAACCGATGACCGTTGGGGTAGACCTGTTATAGAGTAGAGACCGCGAATCGGAAAAAGTAAGGAGGGACGCCCTCAGGCTAGGTGGAGCGACGATCTTCGCAGGATCGAATCGAGTTGAATGGCGTGAAATTGGAGAGACCAGCAGTGGACTGCTATAGGCTGATGATGATGATGATAATGAAATATCCCTAGGCATTGTTGATGTGTATACTGTATATACAGTATGTTAACTAACAGAGGGCGTTCCCGTTAACCCGAAATAGTATAGCATACATACATGCTAAAATAAATATTTCCATTCGAAAATAAAATGTTTTAAATTTTTTTCCAATAAGAAAATATTCAATAAAAATTTTAAATTGACATGTAAAAGAAACACACTGTACACGCGAACTTGAAAGACGGCAACGTCGCAATTGTTAAAAATTTATACATGACGACTACTATTTTAATTTAAAACAGGAGGTTTCAAATTTATTTCCAATTAGATTTTTTTTATATTCGGATTTTTTTATGCTTATTTTTCTATGCTGATATTTTTATTTTAATCTATTAATGATATATATTAACGAGTTTAAGGGAACGCCCTCTGTTATTTAACATACTGTATATAAATAGATAAGGATGTTATGTAGAATAGTAGCGGCCGCCACAGACTTCGTTTGCGTGGAGTAAGTGGAGTTACTTATGTTCCGCTCCTATTAAATACAGCGTGATGTTATATAGCCTAAAGCCTTCCTGGATTAATGGGCTGTCTAACGGAAAAAGATTTTTTCAAACGGGTCCAGTAGTTCCTGAGATTAGCGCGTTCAAACAAACAAACAAACTCTTCAGATTTATGTATTAGTATAAATATAGATTTACTGAAATGATTTAGAATATGTTTTTACAATTTTGAATATACACTGAACCACAAAGAAAGAGGGCCATTTAGTAAATCTTTAATATATTCCAAAGTACCTGGCTTAGCTTGTAAAATAAAACCTACCAAATGTATTACAAGCAGACTGAATAATTTTCAGTGTTACTGTGCCACCATCTACTAAGGTTACAACAAAATCCTAATACAACTCTTGTAACAAGTTCAATAAATGGGTATTTACACTTATTTCCCTTTGATTATAAAAAGGTGAAGAGAAGTATTACAGTTAAGAGGGACAAAAAAGTGAAGTGTCGTGCGAAAAGGGTATGCCAGGGAAATTGTGTAAAAGCACCCTTCAGTGAATTTCGTCACGAGAGTGCGTTTATATTGTCATACGGCGAACAGGGGCACCGGTCGTTTATTAGATTACCGGGATATATGGTGCACCCTGACTGTTGCAAGAGATTCGTGCCTAGAATATAATGTTTCCAGTTTATATGAAGATTGAAGTGGCACTACTGAAGGCTTTTACTGTGGCATCACCTCTTCAAGTAGGATTTAAAGGGGTATGTGCACGGTTTACTCCGGTGCCTTTGAATTATTATTTAAAGGGGTATGTGCACGGTTTACTCCGGTGCCTTTGAATTATTATTTAAAGGGGTATGTGCACGGTTTACTCCGGTGCCTTTGAATTATTATTTAAAGGGGTATGTGCACGGTTTACTCCGGTGCCTTTGAATTATTAATCGTGGCATCTTTGTCTTGATGATCTACTTAAGTTACTATACGATTAGGTCTATGTTACACCTCTTATACTTACTTTCTCCCTTATGTAATGTTACTGACGTAACAATAATAAATATTGTTTAATACGTATATTTCATCTTCATGATCAGAGGTCGGAGGAGTCATCACAGAAAGTAATAGTTGAACGGAATGAGTAAATTATTAAATTTTCTTTATTATAAATAATAATGATAGAGTATAACTAATATTTTTAAGTATATTTTACTTAATAAAGAAGAAACTAAACATTTATAGTTGGTTTTTCTGATTTATCTAAGACCTGTATTCCTCCTGCGCTTCGGTCGGTCTCGTTCGTCCTGCGCTGATATCAGCCGCCTACATACCTACATACGTCACGCGTATGAATATACATACATCACGTTCGATATAGCACCATATTGTTTTGCTGTCTCGTAAAACGCGCGTCGGCCTCACTCTTCAGTGCCGCATTTGCCGGTCGACAACCGAGCATGGTGTCTTGCATTGTGCAAGTGTCCGGTGCTATATACACCGACCGACAACAACGTAAGAGGAATTCAGGCTTTAAGTATCAAATTGAAAGAAATGTCCAATACGTACGCCATTGAAATACCGGTAAATGAAGTAGTGGAATCTGTGATTACCCTACACAGGGTACAAATGTGTCACGAGCTCCACCTCATGCACGAGAATGCTCGTGTCCATACGGCTGAGCTGATATCAACTGTGCTTAGGGAATATGATGGAGAATGGACTGGCCTGGTCAGTCCCCCGAAATAATTTCCATTGAACACGCATCTTACAACGAAGAGCTATGGTTAATTTTTCTCCAGCTCTGATGACAGAACAACAACTTTTCCTGAACTTAAAAGAACCTGGGAGCGTAATTAATTGATGTTAGGGAAGGAAATACTGAGTACTAAATTTAATTAAGTGCTTTTGTTTGTTATTTTTAACATTTATTTCTATGATTGCCTATATACAAACCAGTATGTATGGATTAAAGCAGGTCAACCTACCCGAAACTGTAAAAAATTCCCATTCAACATTGAGCTTTAATGCTTTATTGATAAAGTTGTTGTGTAGCTAGATGTGCTGTCGTCTGTACAAAGTAAAAATTACACCTGAAATAAAATGACAAAAAATAACTTGAATAAAATATAACATAAACTTTGATTTCATGTTTTAGTAAAATACTTACGGAATTATGTATACAGTATGTTAAATAACAGAGGGCGTTCCCTTAAACTCGTTAATATATATCATTAATAGATTAAAATAAAATTATCAGCATAGAAAAATAAGCATAAAAAAATCCGAAAAAAAAAATTCTAATTGGAAATAAATTTGAAACCTCCTGTTTTAAATCAAAATAGTAGTCGTCATGTATAAATAAATTGCGATGTTGCCATCTTTCATGTTCGCGTGTACAGTGTGTTTCTATTACATGTCAATTTAAAATTTTTAATTAATATTTTCATATTGGAAAAAAATTTAAAACATTTTGTTTTCGAATGGAAATATTTTTTTTAGCATGTATGTATGCTATACTATTTCGGGTTAACGGGAACGCCCTCTGTTAGTTAACATACTGTATAAGGTAAAAATGAAGTAGCCCTAGTCATTGTTGATATATTATGTGTTACCGGCCAAACCCGATTTCAGGACAAACGAGTTTTGCCTAGGCTAAACTAGTTCTGCCTATACGCAATAGGATAAACTAGTTTAAGCTAGTTCAAACTAGTTTGTCCTAAGCGCGATAGGATAGACCACTTTAGGCTAGGCCAAACTAGTTGATCCTGATATAAATACTCACACTCTAGGATAAACTGGTATGGGCTAGTCTAAACATTATAGTATATCTAAGATGTCAAAATAAATAGATAGATAGACTTGGAAGCTGAATAAAATACTCAGGGATAAAACAATTCCTTCTGCGAAGCAGTGATGCTGGTAAAAGAGGAGGCGGAGCGCGTGAGGGAGTGGGGATCCCAGCGCCCTCACGCCACTAGCCGCCGCAGGAGATGCCCTGGTCGGGATATGACATTGAACTCCCAGCCACAGTAGGCGCAGGCCTGCGACTAGTGAGCAGTGGGCAGCTCGCCGCCCGGTAAGGACTAGGCCCCAGTTGACAGCTCGTTGTGTTTCACGCGCGCCTCAAACAGATGTCAGCACTTCGTGACGGGGTCCACGAAGACCGTTGCCTCCTGGGTCACGGTTGCGGGTTGTTTAAAAAGAAACCGTATACCGACTTATAATAAACGGCCCGGCGTATGCGCCAGGGCCACACGTGAAGAAATACGGGTGGGTTTTAGTCACTAGAAATCTGATAGGCCCTTCCGCTCCGCCTAGAGCGGGAGAGGTCATTTGACGATTTCCCATCCAAAACAAAAAAAAAAAAACCGGCCAAGTGCGTGTTGGACTCACCCACAAAGGGTTCCGTACGATTTATGAAATTAAAGGATTTAAGTTATTTGTATGAAAGATTACTCGATAATAAGCGGTTTACGATTTACGAGGTATTAGAAAAAAACTAGTTACTAGATCTCGTTCAAAACAATTTTCGTTGGTAGTTTTTATAGTAATGTACATCATATGTTTTTTTTTTATTTCCTTATTTTACAAGTTAGAAGGGGGGGCCCCCCCCGGGGGCAACTTTTTACCACTTTGGAAGCGTCTGTCACGCAAACTATTCGGTTTAAAAAACAAATATTTTAGAAATCTCGATATCATTTTTAAGACCTATCCATAGATACCCCACACGTATATGTCTTGCCGCCCTGGGGTGGGCGACGGACGCGACGCGTCAGACTTTTACTGACTAAAACCACCCGGTGTCTCTTCTATCACGAACGCGGGAGTCTAAATTCTTCTACGACCCCACACCCTCGTGCTGGCCCGGTCTGTCCGGGCCTCGTCTCCTGCACGGGGTAGTGGGGTGTTAAACTACCCCGTGCATCGCCTCAGAGGCGCCCGCCGACACTTCGATACTCCGCCTCGGGGTCCATCGAATACGGGGCGGGGACTTCCCCATGTCCCTCGCCCTGGACCCATTCATGGGGGGCGGAAGAGGGCGTTATCCGCCCTTCCTCGGCGCCCGGTGCGATCTCCCTCTCCTGTTCCGCAGCTTCTTTCTGCGACATCACGTCCTCCCAGAAGGACACCACCGCGTCCCACGACTCTGCGCTGCCGACCATCCTCCGTACTACTGCCGGCAGCAACAGGTCGCCCCCTACTTCATTTGTGAGGACACGGCGCTGCTCCTCTCAAGCTACACACTCGAAGAGCGTGTGCTGCGCCGTGTCCTCCCCGCATTGGACGGATCCCAGATACATCATGGTGGACTCGACAGCTATCCGGGCACCACTGACCACGATATGTGATCCCGGCGCCGGCGCACGCCGGGGGCCATGGAAAACCATGGCCTCCGACTTGTCAAGGGCCACCTCCAGGCCCAGGCGCCGGATGCGGGTCACCACCTGTAACACCGCAGCCGTGGCTATCAACGTCGCTTCCCTGTGCGAGCTCCCCCGGGCAGTGACAAGCGTGTCGTCCGCATAACACGTCAAGTCGGCGCCCCGGGAGCTCGCCTCTCAGCACCCAGTCGTATGCTCCACAGGAGCGGTCCCAAGACCGATCCCTGTGGAACACCGCACGACATTTGGTGCCGACCGGCACCGTCACGTCCCCGATAGATGACGCATCTATCCTCCAGATAAGCCCCTACTATGCGGCGGAGGTAGGGAGGCACCCGATGGTATTTCAGGGCCTCCCTAATACAGCTCCAGGGTAAGGTGTTGAAGGCGTTGAAAATGTCTAAAGACACCGCCAACACCACCCCACCCCGGGATACCGTATCCTCCGCCAGGGCTCTCACGCGCATGATTGCGTCTATGGTGGAGCGCCCCCGACGAAAACCGAACTGATTCTCGTCCAGGTTCGGCCCGTCTCCCCACAAGTGGCCGACGAGGCGATCTGCGATTATACGCTCAAAAAGTTTGCCCGCCTCGTCGAGCAGCACTATGGGCCGATACGCGGACGGCGAGTCCGCGGGGCGCCCCTCCTTCCTGAGCAGGACCAGCTTCCCCTCCTTCCACACACTGGGAAACTGACCCTGCCCGAAGCATGCCGTGAAAAGCCCCCTCAGCTGGGGCTCTAGCTCCTTCAGAGCCAGGACGAGAGCTCAGCCAGGAACTCCGTCGGGTCCGGGCGCTTTATTCTTGGCCCGGAGCCGCGACACGGCCGGGGACACTGTATCCTCCGCCAGGGCTCTCACGCGCATGATTGCGTCTATGGTGGAGACAGAGGTCCTGTGCTAATTTACGCTAGTATAGCATAATATATTATAATATACGCACATTGTTCTCAGTTTGTCATGGGGTATAAATATCTTGGACAAAGTCCCCAGGGTGGTACTAATCTCTAACGTTCCAGTGCCCCCTTGGGCCATCGTTTTACTTCCGATTGTTATTAGTTGAAGATCAGTCTGTCGGATGATTGCCATTAAAGAAGGCTAATGGCGGAATTTGGGTACCATCGGACCAAATGATCTAATGTACAATCTATCCTCATCACAAATAAATAAAAGTAAAGTGATTTGATCGATTCGATCGATTGATTCAATAAAATCTTACAGTGAAAAGTTAGGTTTTTATTTTTAATAATTATAAAGTAGTGCTTGACTGCAATTCCGCCTGATGGTAAGCAGTGATGCAATCGTTGATGGTAAATCGCGCTAGTTTATTAAGTCTATTCATTTAAAAAAACTTAGTGAATGGAAAGGAAGACGGCAGTTGAGCGTGGTGATGCAATGTTAAACCCAACAACACGACCAACAATGCTGCGCTAGAGGGAGATTGATCTGGAGACCCTCCACGACCTAACTCCCAACACAACAACATTTGGCGCATCGTACCTGTCACACATTACGACACAATTGCTCAGGCCCGTCCGAATCGCATGGCGGCAAGACTTTGTCTGGTGGGTGGTAACTTTGCCGGCAGCTGATGTTATGGCCTACCACCGAGTAGAAAGTAGAGTAACCGAGTAAAGAGTTGGTGAATTGAAACTGTTTTATGTTTTGTTGACTATATATGTCGGGGTCGACTTCTAGTCTGTCTGGATGCAACTGAGTACCAGTACTTTACATTTGACATTGAGTGACCGGCTAACCCCATAAGCCAGTGGCTGTGAAATACAATACCCCATGGTATAGAGATTCGATTCGGAGATTAGTCACCATAAACATAAAGATAAACAAAATGTTGTTTGTTTTAACATTTATAATTATTATAATTATAATTATAAACAGACAATTAAAATTTTATGTATTTGTACAGATTTTAGTACAAAAAAAAAAAAAATGCTAAATAGTAAATGCTTCTAAAAAAATGTTATTCCTTAGGGGCCGTTTTATTCACAGTTAACGATTTTTGTTCCGTGCGGTATTCGAACCCGCGACACGCAGAGCAGCAGTCAATAGCACAAATGTGCTAACCGTGCAGCCGCACCATTACTTGTAGATATCATATCGTTAGATAAACATAACAATGTTCAAATAACGCAATTTGTTAAAGAAAGTAGTATTATACTTAACAACTGAGTGGAAAATACTATGGGTAATTTCTACCAAACTAAACTTCCACAAAAAGAACAAAAATGCCACACTCAACGCTGCTAATAACCAGCTCTAATACGTACATTGTCAATTTGTTAGCGCCTGGCAATAAAAGACTTCTTTCCCCTATATCCCTGAATTAAGTAGCTCAGTGTTTGCTAACTAAGGCTCGGTAAACACAATTAAATCGGTATCTCGCGTGTGGACGGATTCCGACAGACTTAGATATAATTTTCCGAAGTAAATCCGGGCTTTAAGGAGCCCTTTCAAATTCCCCCGTCCGCCGTAAAGGGAATTTTAACGATAGCAAATTGTCTATTTCGAGTTGTCTTCGTAAAATAAAATAGTAGTTATATTGTGTATTTTTAACTGGTTGCTTGTGCCGTCTTGTCGATTTCCTAAAGGGAAAGTGTCTTCATTTAAGATATTATACAGTAGCATTTCCTTTTGTTTCTTTTTTATTTTTTGTGTTGTATTTTTGTTACCTAGCTAATTGTTTTTGAAAGTGTTTGTTGTAATGTCCAAATTGAATGTACGGGTAATGTGTGAATAAAAAACGGGTATAAGAAAATATCAGAGTACATAATACAGTTGATCGTAAATACTGGCATACTGTTAAATGATTATGCATACCACAGACGTTGATAAGATGATACTCAACATGTGTATTGTCAATTCGTTCATTTAAAAAACAAAACACGAATGCCCAGGCAAAATTAACATATCATGAGCATTCGTGTGTTGTACCTGTGTCAAATACATTTGTAATTAATAATAATTATTATTTAAGACATGGTACTTACGTAACATGGGTTTATAATTTACAGTTAAAATACACTAGTCGAGTAATTCGTTTTCTTCAATAGATCGAGAGTTCTCTAAGAGATCGAACGGCTACATGCTACGGCGTAGCAACTCTATGCTACATGCTACGGCGTAGCAACTCTATGCTTACGATTACGAATGTCTACGCTGCGAGAGTTTACCCGACTATAGATATGATTTGTATTTTCCGATTCGCATCTGAATTCACATTTCGTATATTATTTGATGTTTGAATTAAGTATTTAATTTCGATAGAAGGTTGACTGAACACTGTGCAGTAAATATTAGAAGTTAGCCAATATTTATTGCACATAATGTTCAGTAGAAGGTTTTTAGGTTGTAGGTCAGGTTCGAAGGTTTTTTCATTTCACATTCTACAAAAAGAGACTTGAAAAATAAAATAAAAAAATCAAAACCGAATGATTTAATACTGAAACCTACGGATGGGACTGGGTTTAATTAAATTTCATTGTATTCGACCACGAACAGACAAATTAGCGGCAGTCTGTATATTCCGAATCGTAATGTTCCCATTAGAAGGATTACTTTTTGTTGTATCAGAGAGATAGAGAGTGTGGGGTTAGACACTCGGTTGGCCGGTGCTGACTAAATCAGAGTAGGGGGACACAACCGGGCTAACGAACCGGACCAACCCATTACTTCAGCAGACGGGCGTTGTCATGGCTACAGTAACGTAATAGGAAGCTATACAGCCACCTACTTGCAAAAAAAAAATGATTTAGAGCCACGCGAAAGGAAAACGTATTTTTATAAAGGTAAGAACAAATTGTAAAGTAAGGGAAGAAGTGCCCATTAATTAATAATTAATTTCGAATATTAAATATTAAATCGTGGTTGTTGTTCACAATGAGTTCGACAGAGTTTCAAATATGATTCTGACTCCTTGTTTCAGGCTTCATTGCCATCACCGGGGTCTGGCTGCATGAAAATCATTCATACTTTAGCCAGGCCCCAAACATTGGACGATGACGTGCCAGGCGCGTCATGGGTCTACATCAAGGATGACGTAGCTAGAGCGTCATTGGAAAAACTACGAAGAGAATAAATTCTGTCTGTGCTTCGATTGTGTTGTGTGCCTCATCAGTATTTTGTTTAGTAAAATGTTTTAGGGCGTTACCATTTATGTAAATTTACTTGTACGAGGCCACTCGTGTTAGGTTCACTGTCTGTGATAATAAAAGTAGTATTTGTAGAATAACAGCAAGGAGATGATACTTTCCTGAATGTAGTCTGGAATTATTCACTAATGAGCATGAACAAATTAACGATACCAACATGATAAAAATAAAGATTGATAATTTATTGAATACAACAATTATTTCTTAGGTACTTACATTAATAAAATTATTCGTGATCGTTGGCTTTTTCAAGTACCTAACTGTCAATTCATTTCGCATATTTCAAAGAATCTGATTTTTGTATTAGCTTAGACAGGCTAAGACAACAAAATTGGATTTGTTTATTATTATTTTGGTTATTTCTAAAAATTAAAACTTTTCTGGACAAAAAAGGAAAAGTTCTTAATTTTGACAGAGTAGGAGCGAAATAAAGAAACAAAAATATATAATATTAATGTGGAAGCGTCAGGGTTCCGCGAAGTTCAAATTTTCCGTGTCCCTTCCGAGTCATATGTTTGTAAATTGTTACGAAAGGTTTGCTGTCCCTGACTTACAAAATATGTATTCTAATTTATTGGCCAAGGGTATCGTCAACATCGCAATAAGTCGACGCCACGTTTGGCGCAGTGACAAAGCGACCGACTCTTGCGTTGCATGTCGCGGAATCGATTCCCGCCCGGAACAAATATTTGTATGGCCTACAGGTAATTGTTCCGGGTCTGGATGTTTGTGTATGTTAATTCTCCTTATCTCAATTGTTTAAAATCTGTTATTAAATAAGTTTGATGTGACGCGCCAGGTGCGTCAGTGGCTCTCGTGTTTTCTTATTACGTGTCTGGAGCGTAATTGGCCATGAATCGATTAAGGCCAGGCGAGGTTGCTGACCTATTCGTTCTCCGAAATTCTAGACTGAGAATAGACAGTCCACTTGGCGCCTGTGGGCGTCTTAAAAGGCGTCTTGTAGGTATATCCATAGAATTTGACCTGTATTTTTGTAGTAGGTAGATGTAGATGGTGGCAGAGACGTCGCTGGCGTAAATTGTATCCATGAATTCCGTACATTACTAGAGATTTTCCGTCAGTTATCGAATGCTAAATACAGGGTAACAAGTTGTGCGTCTGTATCACTGTCACTCGATCTATACATAATGATGATGTTACTTATCTATACATAATGATGATGTTACTTATCTATACATAATGATGATGTTACTTATCTATACATAATGATGATGTTACTTATCTATACATAATGATGATGTTACTTATCTATACATAATGATGATGTTACTTATCTATACATAATGATGATGTTACTTATCTATACATAATGATGATGTTACTTATCTATACATAATGATGATATTACTTATCTATACATAATGATGATGTTACTTATCTATCCATAATGATGATGTTACTTATCTATACATAATGATGATGTTACTTATCTATACATAATGATGATGTTACTTATCTATACATAATGATGATGTTACTTATCTATATATAATGATGATGTTACTTATCTATACATAATGATGATGTTACTTATCTATATATAATGATGATGTTACTTATCTATACATAATGATGATGTTACTTATCTATACATAATGATGATGTTACTTATCTATACATAATGATGATGTTACTTATCTATACATAATGATGATGTAACTTATCTATACATAATGATGATGTTATTTATCTATACATAATGATGATGTTACTTATCTATACATAATGATGATGTTACTTATCTATACATAATGATGATGTTACTTATCTATACATAATGATGATATTACTTATCTATACATAATGATGATGTTACTTATCTATCCATAATGATGATGTTACTTATCTATACATAATGATGATATTACTTATCTATACATAATGATGATGTTACTTATCTATACATAATGATGATGTTACTTATCTATACATAATGATGATGTTACTTATCTATACATAATGATGATGTTACTTATCTATACATAATGATGATGTTACTTATCTATACATAATGATGATATTACTTATCTATACATAATGATGATGTTACTTATCTATCCATAATGATGATGTTACTTATCTATACATAATGATGATATTACTTATCTATACATAATGATGATGTTACTTATCTATACATAATGATGATGTTACTTATCTATATATAATGATGATGTTACTTATCTATACATAATGATGATGTTACTTATCTATATATAATGATGATGTTACTTATCTATACATAATGATGATGTTACTTATCCGACAATATACAGTTTTTTTGACTATGGCAATGTCTCCTATAAGAGCTACCTAGCATGATATTGCTGTGCCGGAACTAAGTGCCAATACATTTGACTATGGCAATGTCTCATATAAGAGCTACCTAGCATGATATTGCTGTGCCGGAACTAAGTGCCAATACATTTGACCATGGCAATGTCTCCTATAAGAACTACCTAGCATGATATTGCTGTGCCGGAACTAAGTGCCAATACATTTGACTATGGCAATGTCTCCTATAAGAGCTACCTAGCATGATATTGCAGTGCCGGAACTAAGTGCCAATACATTTTTGTTCCAATTTGAGCTAACTAAGGAAATCAACCAATCAGCACTCTAATTACGTAACATATTATTACTAACAATTGGGATCATAATTCTGCGCGATAGAATTAGTAATGAGGAGATCCGCAGAAGAACCAAAGTCACCGACATAGCTCTTCAAGTCGCTAAAATTAAGTGGCAGTGGGCGGGGCACATTGCTCGTAGAACAGATGGCTGATGGGCAGCAAGGTTCTGGAGTGGCGGCCACGTACTGGAAGACGCAGCGTAGGGAGGACCCTAACAAGGTGGACCGACGACCTGGTGAAGGTAACGGGAAGCCGATGGATGTGGGCAGCACAAGACCTGTCATCGTGGAAAGCCTTGGGGAGGCCTTTACCCAGCAGTGGACTTCTATAGGCTGAAGAAGAAGAAAAAATTATCATTTTCATGCATATTGCTCCAGTTGATTGAAAAACGCGTCTGCTCAACAAGGTTAATTTAACAGAATGAATGTTATTGAACTGTCAAAATGAAGCACATTACTACTGATAGTGTGTTACGCAATTACCTGCTGTTCTTTAAATATCATCAAAACTGCAAAATGAAGCACATTGCTACTGATAGTGTGTTACGCAATTACCTGCTGTTCTTTAAATATCATCAAAACTGCAAAATGAAGCACATTGCTACTGATAGTGTGTTACGCAATTACCTGCTGTTCTTTAAATATCATCAAAACTGCAAAATGAAGCACATTGCTACTGATAGTGTGTTACGCAATTACCTGCTGTTCTTTAAATATCATCAAAACTGCAAAATGAAGCACATTGCTACTGATAGTGTGTTAATTACCTGCTGTTCTTTAAATATCATCAAACTGCAAAACAGCACATTGCTAATGATAGTGTGTTACGCAATTACCTGCTGTCTTTAAATATCATCAAACTGCAAAATGAAGCCATTGCTACTGATAGTGTGTTACGCAATACCTGCTGTTCTTTAAATATCATCAAAACTGCAAATGAAGCACATTACTACTGATAGTGTGTTACGCAATTACCTGCTGTTCTTTAAATATCATCAAACTGCAAAATGAAGCACATTGCTACTGATAGTGTGTTACGCAATTACCTGCTGTTCTTTAAATATCATCAAACCTGCAAAATGAAGCACATTGCTACTGATAGTGTGTTACGCAATTACCTGCTGTTCTTTAAATATCATCAAAACTGCAAAATGAAGCACATTGCTACTGATAGTGTGTTACGCAATTACCTGCTGTTCTTTAAATATCATCAAAACTGCAAAATGAAGCACATTGCTACTGATAGTGTGTTACGCAATTACCTGCTGTTCTTTAAATATCATCAAAACTGCAAAATGAAGCACATTACTACTGATAGTGTGTTACGCAATTACCTGCTGTTCTTTAAATATCATCAAAACTGCAAAATGAAGCACATTGCTACTGATAGTGTGTTACGCAATTACCTGCTGTTCTTTAAATATCATCAAAACTGCAAAATGAAGCACATTGCTACTGATAGTGTGTTACGCAATTACCTGCTGTTCTTTAAATATCATCAAAACTGCAAAATGAAGCACATTGCTACTGATAGTGTGTTACGCAATTACCTGCTGTTCTTTAAATATCATCAAAACTGCAAAATGAAGCACATTGCTACTGATAGTGTGTTACGCAATTACCTGCTGTTCTTTAAATATCATCAAAACTGCAAAATGAAGCACATTGCTACTGATAGTGTGTTACGCAATTACCTGCTGTTCTTTAAATATCATCAAAACTGCAAAATGCGAAATTCCATACAAAATGTTTGTGAAATGAATTACCTTTTTTCGTGAAGTTTTTCTGTTTTAATAATTCTTTTATTTTAATATTTGTGTTGGAGGCTTGCAAGGAATCTCATCACAAAAATCATACACGGTTGGCGTAGTTGTTAAATGTTTGATTGCTGCGCTGCGTATCGCGGGTTCGATTCCCGCACAGAACAAATATTTGTATGACCTACAAGTAGTTGTTATCAGTCTGGTTGTTTGTGTATGGGAGTTTATATGTTTGTAAACGCACCCAGGATACAGGAGAAATACCTACTGTTGGCCCACACTAGGAATTTATAAAAAAACAATGAATCATGTAACTGACCCGAATATTTAACTGACTTCTAAAAGGAGGAGGTTACTCAATTCGAACGTATGCTGCGTGCTTTTTTTTATTTTATTCTTTTTTTTATTTTTTATTTTAACTACAACTTCGTCGTTTATGAACCGATTTTAATAATTCTTTTTTTGTTAGAAAAAACATATTTCTAAGGTGGTCCCATGATAAGGACATCTGGATCTGATGGTGGAAGACCAGAGAAATCAAGGGGAACTTTCAAAAATCGTAGGGGCGACTTGTGCACTTCTTAGTATTTTCATTAAGTATTTTAAATCACTACAATTTAATAAATGTCTAGAGTTGGTTTGATGATGGAGCCGGGAGACAGTCGAAGGAACTCCTCAACAATTCACAGCAGCTTCCTTGTGTTTGGGCTTGATTAATTTGTATTGATAAGAACTTTACACCTATAATAGATGTGACTGTCATAAGAGTTCTGATGATGACCAAGGCCAATCCGGGAATTAGGTAGCTACCTACATTGTGGTTGAACTTAATTCATTTATATTGATGAGAACTTTGCACCCATTGGGTTAAATTAATGGTCTGCAGTAAATCTGATGATGAAGACCATAGGCAATCGAGGGAATTCTTTAAAATTACGAGTAAAAATTTAAGTAAACAAAATTACGTCGTTTCCCAACTATATTTGCGTCAGCTTCCAGTCTGACCGGATGCAACTGAATACATAATACTTTTCACAATTAAACAGTGTAAAATAAAAACTTTTTTTTACAAAAAAACAACCGATTTCCTGACTGAACGGTCAATCCGAGTTGTTGTCGACGAGTGCTCATCGGAGCCCATGTCGACCAATGCCGGTGTTCCTTAGGCGTCTTTTCTCTCTGCAACTCTGTTCCTGCTGCATATTAACGATCTGCTGATGCCCGATATCTACCTATGGGTATGCAGATGACAGCACAGTTGTGGAGAGATACCTGCCGGAAGCTAAGCGCGCTAAGCTAAGAAGCGGGCTAGTAAGGAAACAATCCGGACCGAAAGAGAGGCTATGGTAGAGCGTACGAGTGCTGCACTACAGGCAGTCTCCGAATGGCGCGAAGCCAATCTTGTAGCATTCAATGCTGCCGAAATACAGGCGTGTATTTTCACCGCCAAAAGGAGCCGGTCACCTTGGCTCCTACTTTTCAGAATGTATCGTTGGAGTGCAACGACCGCCTTCAGCTTTTGGGATTTGAGATTTGCTCGAACCTTAACTTTGGGCAGTTCACTGAGTCCAAGGCCAAGGTGGCTGCCAGGAAGCGGCACTTCACACCAAGGCAGCTTCTAATGTTGTACAAAGCACAGGTCCGCTCGTGTGTGGAGTACTGCAGCCACATTTGGCCTGGTGCTGCGAAATGTCACCTGGCTACTTTGGATTCAGTGGAAAGGCGTGCGAAGAGGCTGATTGGCGACCCAGATTTAACTCGAAACGGTCTCCAAATCTTGGAGCACAGGCGTAGAGTAGCCAGCCTTTCGGTCTTTTATAGGATGCATGCTGGTGAGTGTGCAAGGGAATTGCATGATTTGATTCCCCCATCTTCGTTCCACCATCGGACGACCCGTCGTACGGCGAGTTTCCCCCTTATGTTGTTGACACCACCGCGATCCGGACGAAGTGTTTCGCTTCCTCTTTTATACCATCGTTATCTAACAACAATATAACGACCAAAGGACAGGATCGGGGTTTTGGTTATTTATTTTTTTAGAATTCCGGGAAAGTGATTACATGTGAAGATACTCGTTTTAACAATGAAATTAGTTCACTGTGTCTACGAAATCTGTAACGCTCTGCAATATAAATACAATTTTGAGCGAGTTCGAAGAATATCGGGATTATTTGCACCTAGTACCTATCTAGCGGACAAGCTATTAAAACATGGAATGTTTTTTCGGAAGTTATGCATACAGCTGAATAACAACCTGTGTCAGTAAAAAAAGAAACAAAATAAAATTGATCAACCTAATCTTTCCCCGATCTCCACATTTTAGTTATTTGTTAAAACTAGTTGTTCAGAATTTTCGGAGTTACACTTCCTAAAACGTCTGTCACAGACCTAAGAATCGCATGTGGCTTCCTCTTTAATACCGCGAGGGACTGGAACAATTTGCCACTGACGGTGTTTCCGTCACACTACAATTTGAATGTCTTCAAGGCTAGAGTGAGTAGGCTCTTAATAAACTAGCGTGCTTTACCATCAACAATCGCATTACTGCTTACCATCAGGGGGGGTTGCAGACTAGCACTGGTTTATAATTTATAAAAAAAAGACTTCCAAATACCACTACCAAGTGAAAAATAACTAATTTAGGAAATCGGTGTCAAAAACGAATATACAAAACCAAAGACACCGATTTCCGAAATTAGTTATTTTTCACTTTGTAGTGGTATTTGGAAGGCGGTTGTTTTTTTGTAAAAAAGTTTTTTGTATGTAGCAAAAAGATGTAAATAATTTTAATGTCTTTTTAAGCCCACATACATATTTATGTAGTATTTCCACTTTCCAGATAGTAGGACAATGGCGCCGAATCTGTTGTTCACGAACTAAACTAATTTTAAGTTAAGTGCATATTTTTCTTTTCATTTCGTTAAGAAAAGGATATAAGATGACATTTTAAATTAATCCTGTCAAATTAAGAACTCCATAGACAGTTTAGACGCGATTATTAACATGGCGACATCGATGACTTATATGATCGATGCATGGCGACTAAAAATACGCATATAATCTGACAGGTCTAAACTGACATTTTATCTCTCTCGGTGGTAGGCCATAACATCGGCTGCCGGCGGAAGTTACCACCCACCAGACAAAGTCTTGCCGCCAAGCGATTCGTTGTGTTCCGACATGATGTCTGGTGAAGCCGTACGGAGGACGGGTCTGAGCAGTTGTGTTGCGATGTGTGGCGGGTACGATGCGCCAAATGTTGTTGTCTCGGGAATTTGGTCGTGGAGAGTCTCCAGATCAATCTCCCTCTAGCGCAGCATCGTTTGGTCGTGTTGGTCTTGGGTTTAACATTGCATCACCTCGCTCACTGCCGTCATCCTTCCTATTCCTAAGTTTTTTAAGTGAATAGGCTTAATAAACTAGTGCGCTTTACACTCAACGATTGCATCACTGCTTACAATCAGGCGGGATTGCAGTTAAGCACTAATTTATAATTATTAAAAAAAAAAAAATCTTTTGTCCTTTTCTTAACGAAATGAACAGAAAGAGATGCACATAACTTAAAATTAGTTTAGTTTGTGAACAACAGAGTCGGTGCCAGTAGCTGTATTTTATAATAACGAAGATGATGAGAGGTGTATCTAATTAAGGACTGATTTTTCAATCGCCAAACTATCAGGTATTTTTATTCGTGGAATAAAATTGACATCTGATATTTTTGGTATTATGGTATAGAAGAACAATCAGAAATTCATAATTATTAATCGAATACCTAAAATTATCTGCCATAAATGAATAATTAAACAGAAATGAGAATAGAATATTCTTAAAGGGGCAAATTAAATAATTCAAGAGTTAAAAAATAAATAAGCCGTATGCATCAAATTCTGAATCGGCCACACTTGCTATTTCTATCCTGATTTGTATGCATATAAAGCCAAACACTGCTCGGTTTAATCCGTACATATATCAACCTCAAATAATGCAATACGGGAAAAATCCACTTAGCATTATTTTCGTTTAGGTACTATCTTATTTTTAATCCTGGTTTTGCCCTCAGCTTCGATCGAGAGAGTGTCGGAAAATATTATATCACTGAAAATGATACTGGTATGAAGAGCGACTTCAGACAAATGGACAAAAATTCTAAATACTATAGTTTCAACATCAGACTCGTTCAATGACCTGAAGGGCCTTTTTCGTAATTTAAATTGTAGATTGTTAAACTTACACCCTAAACGCCCTAAACGCCCTAAACACCCTATACACACATACTGTAGGAATTAATCGAAATGATTCATTTCTACAGATCACAATACGCATTCCAGTACTATTAGTAGGTACTGATCACTTTCCACTACACCGGGATTCATTATTTATTCACAAATAACACACAGATACAGTCCTGTAACATCTCAGCGTAGGGAGCTGTACCTACTGACATTGGAAGGTATTACCTTTTCCTACTAAACTATTTAGTGACATCTCTGCGGTAACATCTCAGCGTAGGGAGCTGTACCTACTGACATTGGAAGGTATTACCTTTTCCTACTAAACTATTTAGTGACATCTCTGCGGTAACATCTCAGCGTAGGGAGCTGTACCTACTGACATTGGAAGGTATTACCTTTTCCTACTAAACTATTTAGTGACATCTCTGCGGTAACATCTCAGCGTAGGGAGCTGTACCTACTGACATTGGAAGGTATTACCTTTTCCTACTAAACTATTTAGTGACATCTCTGCGGTAACATCTCAGCGTAGGGAGCTGTACCTACTGACATTGGAAGGTATTACCTTTTCCTACTAAACTATTTAGTGACATCTCTGCGGTAACATCTCAGCGTAGGAGCTGTACCTACTGACATTGGAAGGTATTACCTTTTCCTACTAAACTATTTAGTGACATCTCTGCGGTAACATCTCAGCGTAGGGAGCTGTACCTACTGACATTGGAAGGTATTACCTTTTCCTACTAAACTATTTAGTGACATCTCTGCGGTAACATCTCAGCGTAGGGAGCTGTACCTACTGACATTGGAAGGTATTACCTTTTCCTACTAAACTATTTAGTGACATCTCTGCGGTAACATCTCAGCGTAGGGAGCTGTACCTACTGACATTGGAAGGTATTACCTTTTCCTACTAAACTATTTAGTGACATCTCTGCGGTAACATCTCAGCGTAGGGAGCTGTACCTACTGACATTGGAAGGTATTACCTTTTCCTACTAAACTATTTAGTGACATCTCTGCGGTAACATCTCAGCATAGGGAGCTGTACCTACTGACATTGGAAGGTATTACCTTTTCCTACTAAACTATTTAGTGACATCTCTGCGGTAACATCTCAGCGTAGGGAGCTGTACCTACTGACATTGGAAGGTATTACCTTTTCCTACTAAACTATTTAGTGACATCTCTGCGGTAACATCTCAGCGTAGGGAGCTGTACCTACTGACATTGGAAGGTATTACCTTTTCCTACTAAACTATTTAGTGACATCTCTGCGGTAACATCTCAGCGTAGGGAGCTGTACCTACTGACATTGGAAGGTATTATATTTTCCTACTAAACTATTTAGTGACATCTCTGCGGTAACATCTCAGCGTAGGGAGCTGTACCTACTGACATTGGAAGGTATTACCTTTTCCTACTAAACTATTTAGTGACATCTCTGCGGTAACATCTCAGCGTAGGGAGCTGTACCTACTGACATTGGAAGGTATTACCTTTTCCTACTAAACTATGTAGTGACATCTCTGCGGTAACATCTCAGCGTAGGGAGCGGTACCTACTGACATTGGAAGGTATTACCTTTTCCTACTAAACTATTTAGTGACATCTCTGCGGTAACATCTCAGCGTAGGGAGCTGTACCTACTGACATTGGAAGGTATTACCTTTTCCTACTAAACTATGTAGTGACATCTCTGCGGTAACATCTCAGCTTAGGGAGCGGTACCTACTGACATTGGAAGGTATTACCTTTTCCTACTAAACTATTTAGTGACATCTCTGCGGTAACATCTCAGCGTAGGGAGCTGTACCTACTGACATTGGAAGGTATTACCTTTTCCTACTAAACTATTTAGTGACATCTCTGCGGTAACATCTCAGCGTAGGGAGCTGTACCTACTGACATTGGAAGGTATTACCTTTTCCTACTAAACTATTTAGTGACATCTCTGCGGTAACATCTCAGCATAGGGAGCTGTACCTACTGACATTGGAAGGTATTACCTTTTCCTACTAAACAAAATACTTTTTAATTTAATATCAATGACGATTACATTGTTTTGACAACATTTTCAATAATATGACAGTTATGGACAACGCTGCTGGTTATGTCACCTTGACCACCTTTTCTTTGAAATTCTTGATGGAGTTTTGACGGGAAAGTTAAAATGAGTGTCACGCGCATTTTTCATTGGACTTTTAAAGTTATTTATAGTGTCTTTAGTAAATAAAAGCGCGTGATTGATGTAGTAAAAAGTGCATTAAATTCATAAAGAACATTGTAATATCGCAGCATAGTGGCCACATCATGACTTTGCTTCAAACCTCCCTCATAGACGGTTCACGCGACCGTCTTTTTCAACTGTCATTGGCAATATCCGCCATTATTGTGAAATAAAATTTTCAAAGAATTTATATAATTTGTTACACATGTTATTGGCAAAATTGTGGTATCTATTCCACCTTGAAAAAAGAAGAAGAAGAAATTCTTGATGGACGGTTGTTTTTTATCTAATTTGTCATCCAAACTCCTTAAAATTTAAATTTATTACATTTTCCAATGGCATGATTTAGTGATTTTAAAGGCGATGTTTCATTTTGGGCCACCACTATATACGCGATATAGACAAAAAGGAAAAAAATAAAAGATTTTCTTAAAAATACTACTAAATTAATTTTAATAGAAATACAAGTATATATAGTTAATTATTTAAAACGTTTTTTATTGAGATAACCCTTTATTAAGGTAGACATGACAGTGGTTATGACGTTCTATTTTCCCGTTGTGTTCGTGTCGAGTGTTGATTTGAGTTGATTGTGTTTATTTAATGAGCCGTATGTTCAGAATCCATGTTAGGTTTTTTGATTGCAGTCATATGGTAGATAATATAGATACGATAGCCTTTGATACATGGCACGTGAATGAAATGTCACCGTCAAAATCTTATTTCGCTTATTGCTGATCACCATATTTATTAGTAGTTGTGTTGCACTCCTTGGCCGAGTTAAACTGAATCTGTATAAAAACTAAGCCAAAATATAGGAAATTAATATTAAAAACAGTTAGTATAGCGTAATTATACCTAGCATTATATGTACAATGTGCTGGCCCGGGCTCCATACATTTCGGAAACATCTCCTTTCGCCTTAAAGACGTTATGCGTGCTCTCTTGAGAAATTCTCGTAGAGCTATGGGCAATCATGGCTTTCAATGGGGAAGCTAATGTTACAGAAGTATATAGATAATACTGCCTTCAGAGCCTCCTTCGGTAGACTCGGCTGTCTGGGGGCCTCTCAGGACATTTCTGCGGCTTTTAAGTTTGTCCATAAATAAAGCCGTCTCCAACATCCAGTAACCTCCGACGATGGCCGTTTGTGCAGCCGTTTCCACCCTCCTGCGACCTCCGACTGAGGCCGTTGCTGCTGTCGTCTCCTACCTAGTGTGACCTCCGAGGATACCGTTGCTGCTGCCGCTTCCATCCTCCTGCGACCTATGAGGGAGGCCGTTGCTGCAGTCGTCCCCAACCTCCTGCAGCCTCCGGGAGAGGGCGTCGCTACCGCTGTTTATTGACCTCTGCCGCTGTTTCTGTGTCTATCTCCACCATTCATGTTTACTCCATACCATTTATTTGTTTTTATATTTGGGTTTTTTGGTAAATAAATTTTGTTATCGGGATTGATTTCTCATTTTTTTATTAGTTTCTTGTTGTTTACAGGACAAGGGGCCAATATGACCAATTGTATATGAGGTAGTTTCACTCCCGAGCTTTAGCTAGGGAGCAAATAGAAACCGAGTTATAATGGCATTTTAGCGCCGTGTGCACTACTATTCACTACGATTACGAGGAAATGAAACGATCCAATACAAATACTAAACAGTGGATGGTGACGTTTATATTTCAAGACCACTTCTTGCCTCGGAAAGTAAGTTAAGCCGTTGGTCTCGGCTCTCATTAGTAGCTCTTTGGCAGTCGTTACGGGTAGTTAGACATTCTCTCACCCAGTCTTACCAAAGGGTATCAACCAGGGTATCAACCAGGGGATCAATTGGGTTGTAGAGGCCAGATAGGCAGTCGCTCCATGTAAAATACTGATATTCAACTGCATGTGGTTAGACTGGAATCCGACCCTAACGAAGGTGGGAAAAGGTATATCTTGTCCTTTTTAATTTCTTCTGCCACAATAACAATGCACGCATTTTAGCGAAGAGATCGCCGCTATTAGTTTCATTATCAAAAATTTATGTTTTTCTTTTTTATGAAACAGTATTAAAAGTGTTCAGAAATTAGAATGATAATGAATTAATCATTGTTATTCTATTTTTGAATAAAGACTTTTTCGTTTTTGTAGGCTTTCAGGTAATACCAAAAGAAAAAAAATATTATTCCCCTAGAGGATTAAAAGATATTTTTGCCTCGCTTTGGTACTTACGTTATTTTTGAGCAACAAGAGTGAAAACGTTATAATCTAGTGGCAATCTGATCGCGGCCTCGAACAAACTTCAAAAACTTACAAATTACAAAGTCCTTGGAAATTAGAGGTATTTTTGACAGATGACAGATTGAGGTCAGCCTGTGAACGTTCGTATCAAAAACATTGCTAACTATTTAACTTACAACCGTGACTCCGTTATTGATTTAATTTTATTATACTTACTAGCCATGTTGTTAGCCTTGTTTACAAGTAACCATAGTTTCGTCAATTTATAGATTTTGCATTACTAACGCAATTGATTTTTATATGTAACAAGAAGAAAATGATGAAATGTATTTTGCTCGATTTTTGCATTTGACGCAGTAAATATTTCACCATTACTATCAAAATTCAATTACTATGGTTTCGACGCCAGCGCTGTGCAATCGTTCCGCAGCTATCTAACTGATAGGGAGCAACTTGTTGACTTGGGTTTCAGTGTCGGCACTACTTACTGTGGCACTACCCACAGATCGACAAGTACCTACTTCTGTTGGCAGAGGAGTCCCGCAGGGCTCCATATTGGGGCTGTTTCTTTTTCTTTTGTATTATGCGGATATTGTGAAGTGTCTCCATAAATGCATATGATGATGCTCATCTTTATATATCTTGTAGACCAGACCAGTACATTAGCGCAATTAAGAATCTTAACAATGATTTTCAAAGAATCGCCGCCTGGTACGGAAGAAAACTCGCCTCTCGTTAAATCCTTTCGACAAAGACCTTTTTTTTTGTTTGGATGGGAAATCATAAGAAGCTGAAGCAGAAGCTGTCGGGTAGACTCAGTTCTGCCGCCTTTGCTGTTAAGAAAATTAGACAGATAGCTGATGTGGATACAGCCAGAATTGTTTATTTTAGTTATTTTCATAGTCTTATGACTTATGGGATTCTTCTCTGGGGAACTTGTGCGGACATCAATACCATCTTTGTTTTACAGAAGAGGGCTGTTCGAGCCATTTACAACCTTGGTCCTAGAGAATCTCTTAGAGAAAAGTTCAAAGATGTGAACATTCTGACTGTAGCTTCACAATATATATTTGAAAATCTTATGTATGTTCATAAAAATATCTCGAATTTTAAGAAAATAAGCGATATTCATAATATAAATACCAGAAACAAACACAATCTTGCTGTACATCACACTCGTCTCCACAGAGTAGGCAACTCGTTCATGGGTCAATGTATACACTTTTACAACAAGCTTCCTATGGACATTCGAAACTTACCCATTAAACGATTTAAGAACCATATAAAGGCCAAACTTTGCAAAAAGGGGTATTATAAAATCACAGATTATTTAGAAGACAAAAAAGCTTGGAACTGAGCTGCTCGCTCTGTTAAGCATTGTTATTAAGCAATATGCGTAATTATAAGGTAAATTATTGTAAACATTTTCATTTTTAATGTCTCGACTTGAAAAAAGACGTTGATCCCTGAGTTTGTTTCGGCTATTTCTTCTCAGAAGTAGTAAGTTAGGAAAAGCCGGCTTCATCTAGTTGAAAAAATAAAATAAAAAATAAACCTGACGTGTAAAAGTGATCAGTGATCCTACTTGCTTAATAAACGATTTCATTTCATTTCATTTGATGTATTGTGTCTAAAAGACACATGTGTCTGCGGTAAATAAATGTATTTTCTTTTTTTCTTTCTATAGAGTAGACAATTACGATCAAATTTTAGTAGGTACGTGGCTGTTAATATGGCACATTGGATGTACAGAAGATTTAGCTTTGTATATCGTCATTTCTGTCGCTCATACTTACATGGCAATCTCTTTCTAAATGAAACTCGATGTGCCAATTGACGAGTTTTAACATTTTAAGATGAATACGAGTAGATGATGTGGAGAGCAGTGGTATCCTAGTGGTATCGGTCGCAACTTTCAAGTGAGAGTGAGGTCGTAGGTTCGCACACTGTTAGACGCTTTACTAAGTGTAAATTATTTCATCACCACTGCTCTCAAAACAGCGAAGGAAAACGTCGTGAGGGTGCCGGCATGTCTTAAAGGCAAATTTTCATAGACATGTGATATCTACCAACCCGTCCTGGGCCCGCGTGGTAGGTTACGGCGTACGGCCCACTCCCTATCACCGGGAAGAGATGAATACGAACGGTGTAGTCTTTTTATGAACACGTTTGGTATGATTTCCCCAATAATACTTGTATTAATCATTAGCATAATTATTAGCTTCTAATGTTCCCAGTTTTGTGACAGGCGTCTCGGTGAGGAGTGAGCTGCAAATTTACCATGCAATATACCAACTCCTAAGTCGCAGCCGTCGTCACTGGGCGACCACAGCTTAACAAAATAAAAATACAAAGACACAAATAAACATTAAAGAACAGTTCATTCTCTAATCAGTCCTCATTTGATTTTTTAGGTATTTGTTTATTTAACAAGACGAGTAAATAAAACCATATTTTAAATAGTAATCCGAACCGGAATACAGTGGAAACATGTAGAATATTCTCGAAATATAAATTGATACTCAGTCAGCACCAGTCGTTTCTTGAAAATGGAGTTCCTAGTGAGAAATTCAAGGAAATCGAAAATTTACGTTCGCTCAAACACAAATCGCTTACGATGTAGTCAGCCTGATTGCGAGTTCCAAGGCTTTTTTGAATCTTTCCTTGTTATTATTGAACTGTTATAGACAGTAATTGTTCAATCCCTTACAATTTTGGATAATATTGTTCTTGTACGGGAACTGGAGTTTCTTGCTCGTTTTTCAGCATAGAGAAATGTCTGTGGAGAAAACTGGGTAATGGCTTGGTATGGGTAACTAGCTTCAACTTTGTGTCTAATTGATCGACTCTTAGACAGTTAAATAGTGTCTGTTAATGGTTTGGTTGAAATAAATGCTTTCTGTATTATAGCAAGGAGTTTTAACTTTAGAACTAACCTAAACCTTACCTTTTTGTAATACAAACGTAAAGTTCGTTATTCATTATTGACAACTTAAACTGGGTTTAACATCAGTTATTCATCTTTATCTTATTTGGATTACCTATAGTTTTATGTTTTATAAAAATGGGTCGATATTTTAAACCTAGGTGTAAAGATAAGCCTTGTCTAGCATCTTGTAAGTCTCTTTAATAATAATGTTACATCCAGACATAAACGTGAGAAGTAGGTACAGGTTTTGGGTACAATCAATTCCTGCAAAAACAGCAATACCGACTAAGGAAAGTGTAATATGCATGGTCCCAACAATTTATAATCAAATTCCTAATTCCATTAAGAAAATGAATATTAATTCATTTAAAAGTGAACTAAAAAACTTGCTACTGTCTATAATGTCTCGGGGTTTTTAAACGATTAATTTTGAATCTTGACTATTTAATATTTAATTTCAATTATATTATATCTCTGTATTGACTGGAATTAAATTGATTGAATTTTAACTATTTTCTGTATTGTCTGTAATTGAATTCTGACATTTTTTTTCTATATTGACTGTAATTAAATTTTGACTAATTTGTATCAACTATTATTGAACTGAATGTTTTAGTTTTTTTTTTTCTTTTAAATATTTTTCAAATCAAATGTTCTCAAATACATTTGTACGCCATCCACGGCAATACATGTTGAACTGTATTGATATTATCTCCATCTTAACAAACACGTGTTTATACATATACATGATCTTATCTTGTTTTCTTATTTGTATTGTGATTGTAAGAGTGTGAGTTTCGAGTATACGAACGGCTACATATTTTTATGTGGTGTATTGTGTCAAGTTGTATTACATTGTTTAGCCAAGCTACGTATAGTGCGAAACAAGAACATACAAGAGAACTCATTGCCTTGATAAACTCCTTGTTTCAGGCGATTAAAAATAAAAGATGGTTAGAAATTTTGCAGGAAGTTACTCTCCCATAGAATAATAGAATATTTAACATTTAAATAGACACAAAACTACAAACACGTTTCGATAATTAGTTTCGTTTATACTTTAGGTACATCTTAAACAAATTATATAAAAAAAACTTGTAGAAATCTCGTCAAAATGATGAACAAAACAGGAATGTACTGAATAATAGACATGTGCAAAACAATAACAACATCTTTTTGAATTAGAACTTGTAAAATACCCTACATCCATAGCCAATTTCATTAATATTTAAGTACTAAGCCTTAAGACACATGTTGAATATAAAAGACATTTACAAAATATTCTTCCACTTTCGGAACGTATTCAATTTAATTGAAAAGTATAGGCCTGGCATCAGCTCCGCGACTTACGTAGGCAGCACAAGTTATTATGTCCCTTTACGAGCTACGAAAGGTTATTTCTGTTTTATATTTTATGTTTTGTCGATAATTCTAAGAATTCGTCATTCAGTTTACAATTTTAGAAGTCCCCTGCTCATACCCTTCTGTGATGTGGAACATGAGCAAGTACCTAACCAAAATATATAAAGCATCTATTTTTTTTAACAGAACTATTCCACTGTTGAGCAAAGGTTCCTCCGACTTTTTCATTCTTTTTGCTTACTGTTTTTTGAAAATGTAAATTATTGTGAATACGGCTCTGGCATATTTTATTAACAATGTATTAAATATTTTATTAAATAAAAGTTCTGTGAATCATTGACAGTTTATTATTGTATCCTTAATTTCGTGTTGTAATAATGATACCCAGCTAAAATTTCAATGCGGTTCCACCGTCGTCGGCGGTTCGTGGAATATCTGATATTTAACTAACTTTGAATCCCCGCAAAAGATTTAAGCCCGGGTTCTAAACTTTCTGCAAAGAGATTTGAGGTCTATCGTATCAAAAGAGAGAATCACGTATTTTCAAATTTAGTAGTTTTGAAAACATGCCACCGAAAAATTACAAGGAAATGTGTATCTCTCTATCTACCCCTGAAGGAAACAGAGGGATGTTTTAGTTTAACATGTGTTTCTATCATGAGAAAAATTGTAAAAGAGGCTTTGTATTTTTTAGTTTTTAGTCTTGAGACGGCCATACCGATTTTCTTGGTTTCTGGGGCAAGAAAACTTAGTCACCAAGTCATCAAGGCGTCAGTCAAGGTGATACGAGATTCCGATGTGGGAAATTTTAAATAAATTCGTAGCGTTATTCAAGCCAGCCGAAGGCTTCATCACCATCTTGTCTTCATCATGTGTGTATGTGTGTACATAAATGGCTAAATAAATAATGAGTAAATACATATTTTTCTACGATTTTA
Source organism: Sesamia nonagrioides (assembly GCA_017933935.1). Lineage (NCBI taxonomy): Eukaryota > Metazoa > Arthropoda > Insecta > Lepidoptera > Noctuidae > Sesamia > Sesamia nonagrioides. Next base: position 34,610 of record JADWQK010001205.1, on the reverse strand, counting down.
ATAACTTTTAACTAGTTTTAACATTGTCTTTCGAAATAAATAATAAATCAATGGCGCTCTGACTTGCTTCGGACTTTCGCTTTGGTTTCCCGCACGATACGGATATTGAAATGGCTAACAGATAGTTATTATACGAAAAAACTAGCAATAAGGTAGTGTTGTCATTTACTGCGGTTTCACCATATTGTATAAAGACTACGAGTCGTACTGAACATACTTTGATTTTCTGTCTGGTTAATTAAAGATAGAATGAACATTAAAATGACCCACATTTGATATGGAGCGGGGGCTCACAACTGCTACAGAATAGTGTAACCACTTAATTATTTTACGTATATAGATGTATATTTTATGCCTCATATGGAAACATATATACATTTTGGAATTTCCTAAAGAATATTTATTTGCAGATAAAATAACTGAATACTTTTTCTATTCTGTAGCAGTATGTGAGCCCCAGCTCCATATAACATGTGGGCCATTTTAATGCCATTGTTACACAGTGCAGGAGGAGTCATAACAGTTGATCCCGATTTTATTGCACTTCTCGATGCAATATTCTACCTTTAGCACACAGGTAGCTGTAAATCTGGCGGATATTAGATGCTTACTGAATACCCAGCCTCTGTGAACTCTATTCTTCACAGAGTTCAGCAGTTAATTAGTTTTTGAGTATGTTTCAGTTAAGTTTTAGGTTATTTAGTTTAGAGAAAAGATTATAAGATATCCAAAAGAGAATGACTGATTTAGGAACTGAAATTTGGATTCAAGTCGGAAAGGCTCGGCGCACTTCGCACTGTCTCGGCTCTTTTGGGCGGGCTGAAATTCAGTCTGCGAACACAGCGGCCGAAGGTAGTCGTGTGTCTGTTGCTCATAAATTTTAGTTAACATCGTTAAATAAACAATTAATTATTGTTGTTAATAAAAATCATAAAAGCGTGTTAAAATAGTTTGAACAGTTTTAATAAGTTTGAGTACTGTGTGGATAGTGTTGAAAGTTTTTTTACAAGTGCTTTGGATTGACTTAAGTGCGTTGGGAATGATGCTAAGGCAGCCTACTAAAAGTATGGCATTTATCAAGGTGGGTTTCTGACTTAAATTATAGTAATGTAAAATGTTTTCTTTAAAATTTGGCTTTGAAATGTTAGAAGGTATGTATTTATGTAGTTTCGTTTCGAGTATCGTAAGGAAATGTTTTTGAAAGAAAATAAAACTAATGTGAACACTCGGATATATTAAAGTGAATTGACAGGTTACATATTAATAAAGAAACTGTTATGATTATTTCAGATGTTAATTTACGCCTTTGCTGTACTAAAAGTTAATTCGGGTGAAACACGTTTAGCTGACTCTAAAATAAATCAATCAAATTAAGTTTAATCAAATTAAGTTTTCTCTTAGTGTGAAGGAAGCAATATTTTTTGATTGTTAGGTGTGAAGCGGTTTAATATATTTGAATTAAATTTCTTTAATTTGTTTACTTATAATATTGAGTATTGAGATTCGTTGATTAGATAACAATATTTTCTTTATACCAGAACACGTAGCGTTATAGTAGAAAGCTGAACATGGGTACATATTTTTGGGTAATGATTCCACGAATGATTCAGAAATATGATTGGAATGTGGTTATTACTATAATTGTTTAGGTGGTGATTATAGCTTCAGGTTCACTTAAATGATTGTTAATATAGATTTGTTGATTACCAATGCTTACTTTAGAATGTACAACAAAACATTTTAGTAGGTTACTGAATGTAGGTTTATATTTTAAGAAATGATTTCGTACATTAGGGTATTCGCTTCAATTGGTAATAATTAGATGTATATTAAAGATTCTTTTAATTATACGTAAATGTGTAATACCATTTCTATACAGTCTCTTTAGAGACCCACTTTCACATCTCCACTATTTTTGTCCGTGAAGGTTACTATATTATATTTGGAGGTATTTTATCATTTTCCCAGTACATACGCATTACTTATATACTAAATTGAATAGTAGAACGGTATGTTTAATTAGCAACTCGTTTAGTATGAAGGGCACGGATTTGAACAATTTTTTATTAGGTCTGTTGACCTTTCTTTCCCTAGACATATTGTTCTTTAATTGTCGGCGTTTTTATTTAAAAAGAAAATTCACTGTGGCAACTCGGAGTTAATGTCCAGTTAATTGTAATAGGCTTCTCTCCTATCGCATAAAACCAAAGACTAGATATGGATTCTTTTACTCATAGGGGTGTATTATAATGTCAAAAAATGTTTTCGTTCGTCGAACAAATTGAAATAACAGGATTGGCTTCATCATCATCATCATCATTATTTTAGCCGAAAGACGTCCACTGCTGGACATAGGCCTCTCCCAAGGTTCTCCACGACGACCGGTCCTGCACCTCCCGCATCTAGCGGTTTCTCGCTACCTTCACCAGGTCGTCGGTCCACCTTGTCGGGGGCCTACGCACGCTACGTCTTCCGGTGCGTGGTCGCCATTAAAAAACCCGTCGGCCCCATTGGGCATCGGTCCTACAGGCAATGTGTCCAGCCCACTGCCACTTCAGTGTTGCAATTTATCGGGCCATGTCGGTTACTATCGTTCTTCTGCGGATCTCCTCATTCCTGATTCGATCGCGCAGTGAAACCCCAAGCATAGCCCTCTCCATTGCCCTTTGAGTGACTGAGCCTTCTTATAAGGCCCATTGTTACCGACCACGTCTCAATTCAAGACGCCTGTGCTTGATTTTGTTACGATATTCCTCGCAGAAGCCATATAACACCTTTTTTAATAAGCAATTTAAGCTGAAGATGAAGTCCAGACGCAAACTGCATTTGGCTTGCCTTTTGTTTGGTGTGACGAAATAAAAAAAAAAAACCGGACTACTTTTATTACAATTTTGTTACGATATTCCTCGCAGAAGCCATATAACACCTTTTTTAATAAGCAATTTAAGCTGAAGATGAAGTCCAGACGCAAACTGCATTTGGCTTGCCTTTTGTTTGGTGTGATGAAATAAAAAAATCGGACTACTTTTATTACAAGTTAAGTTGGGTTGCGAGAAGACGGGAATGCGGGAGAAGGCAATGTTCACAACAACTATCGACTCAGTCTCAGGGTACAGCTGCTCTTAGAGGTAGCTTTCGCTATGGAGCGTCCAAAGTATGGAACAACTTACCACCACCGATTAGAATAATAAACACATCAGGCGCTTTTAGACGACGGTTGCTATAGTATCTCATAGAATCGCAAAGGCAATTAAATATGGTCACACTAAACGTGTCAATTATAATGATGATTACCGGCTCTGCTGCTTCCAGCATATTGTACGAAGATGCTGCAGTGCCCGGAATAAATAAATTATGGTAGGCATCGTTTTAAGACCTTTTTTCTTATTTTTTACGACTTTACGTTTTTTTAAGTCTTGACTAGTTTTTGGGATTTTTTTATTTACTTGCATAAGAATGTCTATCATGCGGCCATCCAACTTATTGATTTACCAGTATTGTTTTGTTTCTATTTTATTACTCGACATCACATTTTTTATACATGTAAACACATCACTGTTTTATATAAACACATTTTTTTTTGCATACACAAGTCACGTTGCTGTATAAAACTGTTTTACATCTATCATCTGACACATAGTTTCAGTTGAAAACTAGAACACAGTAACAACATGACCAACGATGCTGCGCCAGAGGGAGATTGATCTGGAGACCCTACACGATCTAACGCCCGACACAACATCATATAGCGCATCGTACCCGGCACACATCGTAACATAATTGCTCAGACCCGTTCTCCGTACAGCTTCATTAGACATCATACCGGAACACGACGAATCGCTTGGCGGCAAGACTTTGTCTGGTGGATGGTTCTTCTGCCGGCAGCCGATTTTATGGCCTACCACCGAGGGCCTTATTGGCGCAGCCGGGAAGCACACATTCTTGCTAATTTCTACATTTTATCACATTTTACTTGATCTTATTATAACTATTTCTTTTTTTTTTCAATTACTTATTGCTTTTACTGTTGTATTGTGTGTCTAAAAGACACATGTGTCTGCGCTAATTAAATGTATTTCCTTTTTCTCTCTATATAGTAGACAATTACGATCAAATGTAGTAAGTACGTGGTTGTTAATATGGCACATAGGTGTACAGAAGATTTGGCTTTGTATATCGTCGTTTCTGTCGCTCATGCTTATATTGCAATCTCTTTCTAAATGAAACACGATGTGCCATGTGATAAGTTTTAACATTTTAAGATGAATACGAGCAGCTGATGAGGAGAGCAGTGGTATCGGTCGCGACTTACAAGTTGTAGGTCGTAGGTTCGTACACTGTCAGCCGCTTTACTAAGTGTAAATTATTTCATCACCACTGCTCTCAAAACAGTGAAGGAAAACAACGTGAGGAAGCCTGTGAAGAAACCGTGGCCCTGGCCGTTGCACAGGCAAGTAAAGAAACACGGGTGGGTTTTAGTCAGTAAAAGTCTGACACGCCCTTCCGCTCTGCCCAGAGCGGGAGAAGTCAGAAGCCTGTGTTAAAGACAAATTTTCATGGACATGTGATATTTACCAACCCGTCCTGGGCCCGCGTGGTAGGTTACGGCGTACGGCCCACTCCCTGTCACGTAGAAGAGGCCCGAGTCCTAGGAGTGGAAACATTATAGGTACACATAAGATGAATACGAACGGTGTGCTCTTTTTAAGAACACGTTTGGTGTAATTTCCTCAATAATACTTGTATCAATCATTTGCATAATTATTAGCTTCCAATGTTCCCACTTTTGTGTCATAGGCGTCTCGGTGAGGAGTGAGCTGCAAATTTACCATGCGGGCCGGTTGGTATAATGTTACATGTCTTAAAGTTTTTGTTCTTAAGACGTGCCAGTAATAATTCGCCGACAAATAATATATACTAAACAAAACACCTGTATAGGTCCAAACCTACGGCCTACAACTCGCAAGACTCGGCCGCTGTCACTGGGCGACCACTGCCCCGCAAACAAAAATACACCAACACACAGATCCAAATCAAATATTAAAGCACAATTTATTGCCTAATCAATCCTCATTTGTCTTCTAGGTATTTGTTTACCTAATAAGACGAGTAAACAAAACCACATTTTAAATAGTAATCCAACCTAGAATGCAGAGGAAATGTGTAGAATCTTCTCGAAATATAAATTGATACTCAGTCAGCACCCCTCGTTTCTTGAAAATGGAGTTTCTAGAGAGAAATTCAAGGAAATCGAAAATTTACGTTCGCTCAAACACAAATCGCTTACGATGTAGTCAGCCTGATTGCGAGTTCCAAGGTTTTTTTGAATCTTTCCTTGTTATTATTGAACTGTTATAGACAGTAATTGTTCAATCCCTTACAATTTTGGATAACATTGTTCTTGTACGGGAACTGGAGTTTCTTGCTCGTTTTTCAGCATAGAGAAATGTCTGTGGAGAAGACTGTGTAATGGCTTGGAATGGGCAACTAGTTTCAACTTTGTGACTAATTGATCGACTCTTTGACAGTTCAATAATGTCTGTAAATGGTTTAGTTGAAATAAATGCTTTCTGTATTATTGTAAGGAGTTTTAACTTTAGAACTAGCCTAAACTTTACCATTATGTAATACAAACGTAAAGTTCGTTATTCATTATTGACAACTTAGACTGGGATTAACATCAGTTCTTCATCTTTATCAGCTTAATTGGATTGTCTAGTTTTTATTTAAAAAAAATGTGTCCATATTTAAAATCTAGGTCTAAAGATGAAGAAAAGGACCAGGCCCGAGTCGACGGCGCTTTGTGTATCACGCGCGCGTTAAAAAGATGACAGCACATCGTGACGGGGTCCACGATGACCGATGCTTCCTGGGTCAGGGTTGCGGATTGGTTAAAAAAGAAACCGTGGCACTGGCCGTCGCACAGGCTAGTGAAGAAACACGGGTGGGTTTTAGTCAGTAATAGTCTGACACAGTTCCGCTCCGCCCTGAGCGGGAGAAGTCATTTGATGATTTCTCGAACAAAAAAAGTCTAAAGACAAGCCTTGTTGTCTTATTTGCAATGGAATCATATGAGTGTAAGTTTGGAGTATACGAACAGCTACATATTTTTTTGTTGAATTGTGTGAAGTTGTATTACATTGTTTAATTTCGGGAGTCAAGCATTTACAAAATATTGTTCCACTTTCGGAAACAATTTAATTTAAAAGTATAGGCCTGGCATCAGCTCCGCGACTTACGTAGGTAGCACAAAGTATTATGTCCTTGTACGAGCTACGAAAGGTTACTTCTATTTTATATTTTACGTTTAGTCGATAATTCTAAGAATTAGTCTTTTGGCTTACGGTTTTAGCAGTGGCCCTCCTCATGTCCATTCTGTAATGTGGAACATGAGCAAGTACCTAACCAAAATATATATAGTATCTATCTTTTTTAACCTAACTATCCCACGGTTGAGCAAAGGTCCCTCTGATTTTAAATGAAAATTATTATGATTAAGACCCAACATATTTTATTAACTATATATTAAATATTTTATTAAATAAAAGTTCTGTGAATCATTTACAGTTTATTATAGTGTCCTTACCTAATTTCGTGTTGTAATAATGATACCCAGCTAAAATTTCAATGCGGTTCCACCGTCGTCGGCGGTTCGTGGAATATCTGATATTTAACTAACTTTGAATCCCCGCAAAAGATTTAAGCCCGGGTTCTAAACTTTCTGCAAAGAGATTTGAGGTCTATCGTATCAAAAGGGAGAATCACGTATTTTCAAATTTACAAAATTTCTCGAAACTAACTAAACCCGGGCAGAACTCAGTAATAGTACTCATTATTTGTTTAGTAAACCAACATTTATTTGATTAATTTAGATACCATAACCAACATGGCTAGAGATCACACAAGACAGGAAGATTTTTAAGGAATAAGGGGAGACGGCAATGAGTCACAATATAGGTAAACTAAGAAAAACTACAATCCATGTCACGTTTTTCAGATGTATTCACTTATTGAAGGCAAAAGTAGATTTAAACAATAGGTCTGTTTGATCGATGGATTAAAATATGATTGACTAACGAAGTACAAAAAGTTGTAAGACGTTGATCGAACGACCGCAAAAGTTAGAAAAAAATTGTCGCAAAATAAACTTGAACTTTAGGTTGGATTATAATTTGTGATAAAAAACATGCCACCGAAAAATTACAAGGAAATGTGTATCCCTCTATCTACCCCTGAAGGAAACAGAGGGACGTTTTAGTTTAACATGTGTTTCTATCATGAGAAAAATTGTAAAAGAGGCTTTGTATTTTTTAGTTTTAAGTCTTGAGACGGCCACATCGATTTTTTTGGTTTCCGGTGCAAGACAACTTGGTAACCAAGTGATATATCATGTACGTATCATCATCATCAACCTTTTTATCGTGCCACTGCTGGGAACAGGTCTCCTCTCATACAGAGAAGGATTGAGCGTAATTACCACGCTTGTTCAATGCGGGTTGGCGATTTCAGACTTATAAAGTCCAGGTTTCCTCAAGATGTTTTCCTTCACCTTCAGTCATTGGTGTCCATGATATACTTAGAAAGTACATATAACTTTAGAAAAGTTACATTGGTACTTGCCTGACCTGGAATCGAACACGCGCACTCATACTTGAGAGGCTGATGTTTTAACCACTAGGCCGCCACGACTTACTACGACTTACGATTTACATGTATGTATGTGTGTACATAAATGGTTAAATAAAAAATAAGTAAATAAATATTGTTCTATGATATTAATTACTTTTAACATTGTGTTTCGAAATAAATATTAAATCAATGGCGCTCTGACTTGCTTCGGATTTTCGCTTTGGTTTCCCGCACGATACGGATATTGAAATGGCTAACAGATAGTTATTATACGAAAACACTAGCAATAAGGTAGTGTTGTCATTTACTGCGGTTTCACCATATTGTATAAAGACTGCGAGACGTACTGAACATACTTCGATTTTCTGTCTGGTTAATTAAAGATAGAATGAACATTAAAATGACCCACATTTGATATGGAGCGGGGGCTCACATACTGCCACAGAATAGTGTAACCATTTAATTATTTTATGTATATAGATGTATATTTTATGCCTCATATGGAAACATATATACATTTTGGAATTTCCTAAAGAATATTTATTTGCAGATAAAATAACTGAATACTTTTTCTATTCTGTAGCAGTATGTGAGCCCCAGCTCCATATAACATGTGGGCCATTTTAATGCCATTGTTACGCAGGGCAGGAGGAGTCATAACAGTTGATCCCGACTTTATTGCACTTCTCGATGCAATATTCTACCTTTAGCACACAGGTAGCTGTAAATCTGGTGGATATTAGATGCTTACTGAATACCCAGCCTCTGTGAACTCTATTCTTTACAGAGTTCAGCAGTTAATTAGTTTTTAAGTATGTTTCAGTTGAGTTTTAGGTTATTTAGTTTAGAGAAAAGATTTTGTGATGCCTTACTGTAATTCTGCAAAAGATAATTTTGCAAATCTTACCTAAACAGAATGACTGATTTAGGAACTGAAATTAGTAAAACTATTTAATGATCACCATAAATAACGTATACAAAAAAGACAAGCATTGTTTATATAACAATCCATACTAATATTATAAATGCGAAAGTATCTCTGTCTGTCTGTCTGTCGGTCCGGCTTTCACGCCTAAACTACTGAACCGATTGTAATGAAATTTGGTACACAGATAGTCTAGAGCCTGAGAAATGACATAGGCTATAAAACATCCCGCTATGACCAATAGGAGCAGAGCAGGAACAAAAAATGTTGCGAAAACGGGAGCAAACGCGGACCTACATATTGCTACAATTATTTTAACAGGCGCTTATTTTATATCAACTGAGCTCTTTCGGTTCGAAGCTTACGCGGGTGAAACCGCGGGGCACAACTAGTGAAGTATATTTTGTTGCATTAAATTTATTATATCTACTCAGGATACTTTGATTGTTGAGATTATATTAATACTAGCTTTTGCCCGCAGCATCAAACCGGAGCCTTTCCTGGCTTAGAACATAGAAGAGAATTCGGAACAGAAAATTGTTTCCGCTACTGATGACATGTTATTAAGGAATTAGGGGCGGATTTAGAGAAAAAGAAGATGCACGCTTCCTTTTGTTAGTCACAAATAGACCACATAGCAATTTTTAACTGTCTACTTTGAAAATTGCAGAATGCGCCATAAAAATTTCCACCCCCCATTTTAGGGAAGTGGGGGGTTAGAGACAGAGACAAAAAGTAGCCACTTCACTTTACATCCCTTCAACTACTGCCTCTTAAAAAAATCACGTGAATTTGTCGCTCCGTTTTGCCGTGAAAGACGGACAAATAAATAGATACACATTTGCCTATTTATAATATTATAGTTTGGTTTTAATTACAAACGAATAGAATAGAAAGCGAATACAGGAAGATAATCAGAAACAGGTGTCAAACTATACTTTTATATTGGTCCCGACCGCGCTCGCCAACGGGTAGTCGTAAAAACTTACCACTTCATCGAGTGGGTTTCATGAATCGGGTTTGAGTCGGAAAGGCTCGGCACACTTCGCGCTGCCTCGGCTCTTTTGGGCGGGCTGAAATTCAGTCTGCGAACACAGCGGCCGAAGGTAGTCGTGTGTCTGTTGCTCATAAATTTTAGTTAACATCGTTAAATAAACAATTAATTATTGTTGTTAATAAAAATCATAAAAGCGTGTTATAATAGTTTGAACAGTTTTAATAAGTTTAAGTACTGTGTGGATAGTGTTGAAAGTTTTTTTACAAGTGCTTTGGATTGACTTAAGTGCGTTGGGAATGATGCTAAGGCAGCCTACTAAAAGTATGGCATTTATTGAGGTGAGAATAAGGTTTCTGATTTAAATTATAGTAATGTAAAACGTTGTTTTTTTTGGCTCTGTAACGTTAGAACGTATGTATGTAGAGTTTGATCAATCGTAAGGAAATGTTTTTGAAAGAAATTAAAAGTATTGTGAACACTCTGAAATATTTAAGTGAATAGACATGTTAGATATTATTAAAGAAACTCTAATGATTATTTCAGATGTCAATTTATGCCTTTGTGTAGACTATACTACAAGTTAATTGGACTGAAACACCTTTAGCTGATTCTAAAATAAAACAATCAAATTCAGTTTAATTAAAGCCAAGTTTTCTCCTGATGGCAATATTTTTGGATTGTTAGGTGTGAAGCGGTTTAATTTATTTGAATTAAATTACGAGGTTGTATTTTGTATCCAAACGGTATCGATTGGATACAAAATACAACGCCGTTGTCTTAATCTTCTAAAGCTCCTGTCGTAATTTCAAACGCTTTTTTTTTGTATTCTCAGGTTTACTTATAATATTGAGTATTGAGATTCGTTGATTAGATAACAATATTTTCTTTATACTAGATCACGTAGCATTTTAGTACAATGCTGAACATGGATACAGATTTTTGTGTAATGTTTCTACGAATGATTTTGAAATATGATTGTAATGTGGTTATTACTACAATTGTTTAGGTGGTGATTAGAGATTTAGGGCCCACTGAAATGATTGTAAATACAGATTTGTTGATTATCAATGCTTAATTGATTAACAAGCATTTTAGTAGTTTACTGAATGCGGATTTATATTTTGTGAATTGATTCGCTTCAATTGGTAATATTTAGATGAATGTATGCGTGCATGAATAATACAATTTCTATACAGCCTGTTTAGAGACCCTTAGGTATTCTATCATTTTCCCAGTAAATATGCATTAGTTATGTACTAAATTGAATAGTAGAATAGTATGTTTAATTAGCAATTCGTTTAGTATGAAGGGCACGGATTAGAGCAATGTTTTATTAGGTCCGATGACCTTAATTTCCCTAGGCATATTGTTCTTTAATAGTCGGCGTTTTTATTGAAAAAGAAAATTCACTGTGGCAACTCGGAGTTAATGTCCAGTTAATTGTAATAGGCTTCTCTCCTATCGCACATAACCATAGACTAGATATGGATTCTTTTACTCACAGGGGTGTATTATAACGACAGGAAATATTTTCGTTTAGGTAATACAGGTTCACATGTTAATATCGAACAAATTGAAAGAACAGGAGTGGCTTGAAATTATAAAATATCCTTCTAGGTTACTATATATTATATGCTAGTGAGCCCGACATTAGACAATTATTCTGTATCTTGGCGCTCTGATGATGAGCCATTACCTGCTGCCCTGGGTGTCGTGGGTTCGATTCCCGCACGGAACAAATATTTTTATAACCTACTAGCTTTCCGCCCGCGGCTTCGCCTGCTTGGAATTCGCTTATATCGGGCTTTTTAGATTTCCCTCGGTAACATCATTTTTTTTTCAATAAAAGGTAGCTTATATGTCCTTTCTCAGGGTCTAATGATTGTCTGTGCCAAATTTCATCAAAATCGGTTGAGAGGTTTAAGCGGGAAAGTGTAACAGACAGACAGACAGACAGAGTTACTTTCGCATTTATAATATTAGTATGGATTAATAAGTAGTTGTTTCGAGTCTAGTTCTTTGTGTATGTGAGTTTATATGTTTGTAAACGCACCCATAATACAGAATTACTAGTGTGAGGAATATTTTTTTTAAGAAAAAGAAAAAAAGATGTAGATCCTGTGTGTTGCTGATGTGTGGGCGTACTGTCATTTGTCTCTACAGCTGCATACGCCTTCGCGAAGTACAAACTTAATACTTATTGAGTTTAGGGACAGTGACAAATTCAACAAAACACAAAGTGTAAATAAGTTAAGCGTCCGGAAAATAGTTGTATGGCTTCTGAAAGGAACAGCTATTATCATCTGCTGTTATAGGCAATATAAAACTCATCGACTTGTATTTTAGGACAAATCCATACTACTATTATAAATGCGAAAGTAACTCCGTCTGTCTGTCTGTTTGTCTGTCTGGTACGCTTTCCCGCTTAAACCTCTCAACCGATTTTGATGAAATTTGGCACAAACCATCTTTAGACCCTGAGAAAGGACATAAGCTATCTTTTATACCGGAAAAATTGATGTTCCCGAGGGAAATCTAAAAAGCGCGATATAACCGAACTCCACGAGGGCGACGCCGCGGGCGGGTAGCTAGTAAGATATAAGCTAATCATTGATTATGGCATTATTTGAGCGATTAATTCAGACGATTAGAATTTATCTAATTACAGCCGCTTTGAATGTCCCATAATGATGTTTGTGAAGCAATATATTGTTATGATTGAAATAACAATGTGCCCCGTTTAGGACACGCAAGACCCAGGGAAAACTATTATCCAATATACCTTAAAAATTGTTTGCCTTGACAAAAATACTCGTAATTACTACATTATTTCGTAATTACCACTCAACTATCCAGTACCTAATTTGTGAGGCCGCTTACTGTGTGTGTTTATTTTTTTTACTTAATTCAATTCTCAGCTAGTATTTTTAATTCAAGGTCGTAATTGATTATGGTGTTCCAAAAAGGCTTAATATATTAAAACAGTGAAACCAAGCATCAAGAATTAACTGCATGTCCTAGTACTAAAACATATACAACCTCTATCAACCTGCACTGGGCGTCACGATACATATACGATCTCTATCAACCCACACTGGGCGTCACGATACATATACGATCTCTATCAACCCACACTGGGCGTCACGATACATATACGATCTCTATCAACCCACACTGGGCGTCACGATACATATACGATCTCTATCAACCCGCACTGGGCGTCACGATACATATACGATCTCTATCAACCCGCACTGGGCGTCACGATAGATTACTGCCCATTCCCTCTCGAAGAGTGGAGGCTTGTGTCTCAGCAGGAGGAAAATTATAGGCTACCTAAGCCTACCAGCCTGTCATGTAGGTAACATGACAGGCTGGTCTTACCTAATATGGGTCTCCTCAAATACAAAGGTACATGGATGAATATGTTAGAAATACATACAGGGATGTTGATTTCAACTTAGCCTGGCGTGTCGAGCATTTTATTCGACGACTTAATATTCTGGTCTTCCTCTATAATGGACAGTCACGAAATAATTTCGAATTTCGATCTTCTGTGGCAATTAGCGTCAGTAGCTAAATTACTGTTATAACATTTTGGCCATTTTCTTCGGTTTGAATTTAATCAGATTGAGTTGGGTTAATTAATAACAATGTTATGAGACCGCTCCAAATGAAAGTTTGTATTTTTGACTACAAAGTATCATTAGATCTCATCTTAGTATAATATTGAGATTTGTTGGAGGGGCTCGTGGTTAAGTTCAAAGTCGCACGGGTTGATAAGGTTGCTGAGGTTGGTCCGTGGAATGGTGAGCACGGTTACATACAGAAAGCAGGTTAAGCCTTTGGTTCCGACTGTCATTCCTAGATCACCCTTCCTGCCTTTTGATTCCTTTGTCAGTCGTCACGGGTAGTCAGAAACTCAAAACTTTGACGAGTGTTGCCATGTGTCATGTGTCATTGAGTACTTGGATTGTGATGGATAGATTAACAAGTGCTTCTTGTAAAATACTGATAATCAGCTGCGTCTGGTTAGACCGGAAGGCGATCCCAAAATAGCCGGAAATAGGCTAGCCAGATTGAGGAGTCTCGTTCGTTCGATCATCATTATCTTAAACGCTGGAAACAGACTTAGTATCTGCTCGTAGCTTTTGGGAAGTATCTTTATTATTTCAAGTGATAAGGACGGTTTATGCTTTTGTTTTGAGTTGTTTTAGACCTTTGAAACAAACTTAATATTTACTTAGTTATTTCAGAAACTATAAGTAATTATTTTACTTAAACTAGATTTTCATGATTCCTTCCCGTTTTTAATTGTAGAGAATATTGATGTCTACTATATAATCATGTCGTTGAAAATAATAGACAACGGTAAGTATCATTATGCAATTTATAGTCACGCAATACAGTTTCATGTTTATACTCAATTTGACGAGTCCAAACTACAGCGTATGAATAATAAATAGCCGAGTCAGAATAAATACTATTGTTGGAATTAATATTGTATCTAAAAATGAACAATACCGATAACATCCGTAATAACTGCCAAAATGAGAATTTATAATATTAAATGTAGGTAATATGTGGCATTCATTTAGTAATTGTTTTGTGGTTCAAATAAATCACTATTAAAAAAGCCAGTAAAACTGCTAGTTATGTCACTAACGAGCCTTGCACCATGTTATAGGGACAGCCGTGAATAATATACAAAGTGTTTTATGAAACGACTTCAATTACAAGCAAGCGTCTTCTACTCAATATGTTTGAATGCTGGTGTCATAAAACTGGGCATTTTATGACCCTGGAAAACTGCTGTGGCTTTGCATACTATGCATTTTTACTAGCGTCCAAGTTATTTAAGCTCCCACAGTTTTATGACTGACCTTAAAATAAATAAAATGATATATTAAGTTTACGTTACGGGCATAAATTCGTTTGATCAAATTAATAGCAATTTAATTAGATCGTTACATTATAACACGCATACGTGCATTTGGGATATGTGTACGCAATTATGATTTGTTTTAATACATTTCTGAACTAATTTAGGAGTACATAATAGTATAATTTATTTTAAATTGGGTTTATTAAGCTTTCAGCTAGTCTTGCTTGTGTTTCAAGCAGAGGTGGAGAGAAGGGACTTTGTACATTTAATTTTATGGACAGCGCTTAAGTAAACTGAGAGCTTATTATTAAGTGGCTAGCCAGGGATCCTGTGCGGCAAATAACGTGATTACAACTCTATTAGCTTAACATCAAATGTTAATTTATAATATTTCTATTTTGTTTATAGAGGACACTCTTTGCAATAAAAAGTTTTATGCAAATAGGTTTGAACTTATTGCATATATAACTTGTTCTTTTTCGCTGTCGAGTTTGAACTTGCTAGGCCACTGACCGCCTGCCATAAAATGTTAACTGAAAAGTTGAAACTCGTTACAGTTAACAACAGAAATAAAACCCGATTAATACATCTTTCGTGGGGCAATAATACAATGGTAGATATCACAACGAATTCGTCATTCGTGAATAATTGCCGTCGGAGACACAATAGTCGACCGTTACTTACGTACGGAGAGTCGTGTTCCTAGAATTACATCGGCCGGTATTTATCAGAACGATTTATTTATTGGATTACGAAGCGACTACTATTTAATTAACGCGGGACAAATTTAACAAATTGTTTGAATTAATATTTACAAACCGAAATCGGGACGAGATAAAGTTCGGTAACTAGCTTCGCCTCGCTGTTGGAGTGTTTGACTATGTGAAACTCTGGCCTTATTACTGGCCGTTCTACATTCTTCGAGTTTTCGTAATTTTATGAGTTTATGTTTGATTTTGTCGTTAATTTCGGGAATATATCTTTATATTTTAACGTTGCCTCTGTTGTTGCAAAGACATGTTTTCCCTGATTGCTATTTAATATTCATTAAAGTTTTGATGCCAATAAATTCGTAATGCATATGATAATAATTATACTCCCGTTGCATGCCAATTTATAATTTTTAGCTACTCCAGTCTATTGCATAAATGCCTCATACATATAGAAATCAGTCAAACTGCCAACTGCGTTAGCCAATTTGCTCAATTTTCATGTTCCGTTTGGTAAATGTAGCAGCCCTTCCAGTATCAATGTTGATCTTAAGCCCGTTCAATTCACACTAGAAAACCGATATGGCTACATTTTGGATAGTTTTCGATTCAACGCCGAAGTCTCTTGGGATCGCAAACCAAAGTAGCCTTTTACGAAGCTTTGAAAGTATTTTTGCACAACTTACTGCCTCGTGTGAGTGAAACTATTACTTATAGTGAAGCCTAGTGAAACTATTACTTATAGTGAAGCCTAGTGAAACTATTACTTATAGTGAAGCCTAGTGAAACTATTACTTATAGTGAAGCCTAGTGAAACTATTACTTATAGTGAAGCCTAGTGAAACTATTACTTATAGTGAAGCCTAGTGAAACTATTACTTATAGTGAAGCCTAGTGAAACTATTACTTATAGTGAAGCCTAGTGAAACTATTACTTATAGTGAAGCCTAGTGAAATTTAGGTTTTTGAGAACTTCTGATAGATTATGTTAAAACAAAATAATGTTCTACGAATTTACGACTGGCTTTTTTACCGTCTGGATAAAAACAAAGTATAAAAGCTTAACATAGTGGAGTCTATGGCACAAATGTCATGTTTTTTCAGTAAAAAAATACCTAACATACCGTACAAGTAATATAAAAATATAAATATTAGAATTAGAAGCACCCTTCTCTTCGCACAGAAATGATCAATGAATTCAGTTTTGAGTCCATCGGCCGGTTTTAATCGAAGGATTGATTGTAAAGAAAGAAATCTTTTATTTTTATATTTTTTGAGAAAATAAGAAGGTATTTTGGCTACTACTTCATTCACTTTTATACCCCGTTTTTGTCCAGACGGTAAAAAAAGTCAACCCGTATAATAATTCTGTCTTGTCTCGATGAAAATTACTATAGTCATTAAAAATGTCTCATATTTTTATAGAATCGTAAAATATTTATTTCATTTTTTCGTCGCAAGCTCCTTAGACGATATAAATGTACCTCTTCAAGTGCAAAACCGTTTGGAATTTTATTTTTACGCTTTTCATACTTTTCTGTTTTCAACTACTCTAAATCTTAAAGCTTTTTCAAGAATTTCGCCTTGTTTTCAAGTTATACAGTCGTGTAATGTTTGTGAAACGTTTGCTTGCGGCGTTAAAAATGGTTCTCTATCAAAATCTAAATATTTGTTTTCACATAAACCTACGTACCGGGAACTTATGAAACGTCAGAGCTAGGCCCCTGTGGCAATCCAACATTTATTTTAGAGATAAAGAAAGATTTACACATTTAAAAATAATAATAATCGACTTCTATAGAATGCAAATTTGCGGTATGATAGGTATGTAACCAGTTCGAAGATAGCCTAAAGTGGAATAGTTAGTTATCTGTCCGGCTCTTAGCCAGTTCGTTACTGCTAAAGGGATTATCGGCACCACTTACTCCGGTTGCACATACATTTATGTAGCCAAGCTCTCGCTACAAAACTATTGTGGGAAAACATATTCGAGGGCACTTAATATTTATCTAACATTGAAAAAATATATCGAGTATAGTTTGTTTACACGGTTAGGTGAGTGGTAATTTTAGAATTGTGTTGGTGTTTACTTTTATGTCATACATACATACGTATGTCTATGTATGGAACTTTGACTACTCTGTGAGGCGGAGGATATAAAGTTCACAGATGCAGGGTAGCCAGCCCTTCGGTATTTCATGGGATGCATTTTGGGCAATGTGCACGGGAATTATATGACTTAATCTTGCCTTTACCGCTCCATCATCGGACAACTCGTCGTACAGCGATTATCCACCTTAATGTTGTACATCAAAAGACTGCAACAATTTACTAGCAGCATGTCGGTCTTCCCGTTCGATTATAAATGATGTGTCTTCATGGCTAAGGTGAATAGGCTCATAATAAACTAGTGCGCTTTACTATCAATGATTGTATCGCTGCTTACCATCAGGTGGCATAGCAATTAAGGACTAGTAGGTATCATATGTCCAGGTTGGTACATAAATATAAAAAAAACTAACGTACTGGTTTGGGAAAAGTGGAAAGTGGAGATGGAAACCTTTGCCTTGAAGTGGGATAACATAGCCTTATAATAAATCACCATCATCAAGCAAATTAACTAATTATAATCAGTATAAGTAAGGCACGCAAGTCGATTAACTATGACCAACCACTGCTGCTTGCATATGTGATTAGCAAATTCGCGTTATAATTGCTCTGTGCAAGTACTATTGCTGATACTTGCACATTATAAGTGTTTCACGAGTTTTATCTTGTGCACTAACACATGCTAGGACCCAACGTCTAAACAACGAGCGATCTCATTAAGACATCTGGATCCGTTTTCTTATAGATAACTAGAGCATGGCCTTATTCACTCATACGTACCTGTCTGTCATTGTCACAAAGTGTCCGCTCTTTTTGTACTGACTAAAGAATAATTTTTCGTGAAGACAAAGCCAAGTATCAAGTTGTATAGACCATTTCAACCCCTCCTACGCACCGGTAGCGTGGGTGCTGAAAGAAGTGAGTGAATGACTATAGAATCATGGCTGTCTTCTGCTTAATTAGGTGTTGACGTGAATGGGAAATTTATTTGAGTAAATTGAAATAACAACCGCTCGATTCTGATAAAGAGTCTCTGTTTTTTAATTCCAGTTAATTGAATTGAAATACTTTCAACTGTTGTGTTTGTGTATCTATAGAGTCATTTTTGAGGGTCTGCTGAACTAAATTACTTAATACCTACATATATCAATTCCCATCCTAATAAAAGTGAAGAATGGAATTTGATTAATTTTATTATGTATTTACATACAAGCACGGTTCGTTATATATTTTTTGAGATACCCAAGAATAGACACATATATACTAATAAAAAACTTTATGTGTACTCCTTCGTGTTAGGTTGAACAACGATTTAACTTTCAGGGAGAGTAGTGGTCATGAGAAGCACAACTTTTACTTCAATTACAACTCTAAAATATGAAAAGTTCTGTCAAGTTATACGAACAAGAGTACAACTGATACTTTTTCTTATTTCAGAGTTGGTCTCATTTTCATGGGTACTAATGTCCATTAAAGTATGTTTCTCATTTATCGTAATCTGTATAGTTCGTATCTAAAAAACGATTGACGAATATACCCTATTTAAGACACGCCCTGTAAACAGACAATCAAATATATGAAACGATGTATAATGATGTGTAACGAAGATGTATAACGAAACTATAAAAGTTAAGGATGGGGAGGCCTTTGTCCAGCAGTGGACATCTATAAGCTATGAAGATGTCAGTTAAAAGAGCAATATTATGATATATATTTATTTGGTATTTGTAAATCTTGACATGTTGTCATTGTCCCGTCTCTACGGTTGGATTTTTCGGTCATGGGCGTTGTACAGACGCTGGCAGGTCAAGCTACACGAAAACGTAAAATTTTCTCAATCAATCCTAAACCTTAATTCTTTAGTAATAATGTTGAAAACCTTTTTCGATTACTTATTCAACCATTTACCTAATATAAACATTTTTGATCGAATACGGCGTAATTAATTAAACGCTATGATTAATAATAAAAAAATGTATATTACATAGAAGTTTCTTTCAAAATAAGAAATCCTAATTCTTTGCTATTTTACTTTTGTGTGCCCAAATGAGAGCCAAAGGGATTGTTAACTTTTTGGATTTTATTAGGTGGACACTTGGATTTTTAACACATAACTACTATGGCACATAACTACTATGGCTACTGTAATAACGAATAATAATAATTAAAGGAGACCAATGTTAGTATTATTAAAACATTTAAAAAAAATGTACAGTTAAATGTTGTAAGGCGGTACGAGCGCTAGAAATTTCTCTCGGTGGTAGGCCATAACATCGGCTGCTGGGAGAAGTTACCACCCACCAGACAAAGTTTTGCCGCCAAGCGATTCGTCCTGTTCACCAACCATTCACCATGTCTGGTGAAGCCGTCGGAGGACGGGTCTGAAAGTTTTGTTGCCATGTGTGCTGGGTACGATGCGCCAAATGTTGTTGTGTCGGAAGTTCGGCCGTGGAGGGTAACGGGATCTGAAGCACGGTGTTCCGCAGGTAGTTATGGGCCTAATAAGTGTGCCAGCTACTTGAAGTTTCCTCAAACCATAAAGTTGGGGCGATTCAGTGTTTTTTAATAGCCACCTCCACCTTAGTTTTGGACTCTTAAAGCCAAGGTGACTACTAGAAACCATGGCGTTCTTGCAAAGATTGGTACTTTACAACAGGACAGCTTCTAATGTTCTGAGAACTGCAGCCACGTTTGAGCTTCAGTAGAGCTTCGGTGGAACTTTGAATTCAATGAAGGGGCGTACGAAGAGCCTAATTGGCGACTCAGATTTAGTTCTAAACGGTCTCCAAGGCCTGGAGCACAGCCTAAGAGCAGCCAGCCTGTCAGTGTTCTATAGGATGCATTCAGGAGAGTGTGCGAGGAAATTGCATGACTTAATTCCCCCATCTCCGTTCCCGTTCCATCATCGGACGACCGTGCCATCGTACGGCGAGTATCCATCCTTAACTTGTTAACTCGTCTTTAATACCGCGTAACTCGAGGGAACATTCTAGTTACTCTAGCCACTAAAGACTGACTTTAGACACAAAAAATTTAGTCAGACGGAAACACCGCCGCCTGCAAAATGTTCCAGCATTAGAGTAAATACAATCTTAATAAACTAGCGCGCTTTCCTATCAACAATTGCATCACTGCTTACCATCAGGCGGGACTGCGGTCAAGCACTAGTTTATAATTGTAAAAAGAAACTCTTCCTATGGGAGTCCGACTTGCATTTAGCTGTTTTTTTCAGATATACCTACAAATTTATTCAATAGTTGAAGTGGAAAAGTTCTATCAGTAAAAACTTAGTTACGTATCCATAAAGAATGCGATGTATATGTACTGAACTTTGTGCTAAGACCAGCCCCCTAATCGGCGAACACATTTTTGTCAAAATAAATGATTACGACTAGTTGGGATCGTTTGGACCGAACGGACCAATGGGCGCTCCGAACGATCCCAACTGATGCCAACTAGTCGCAATCATTTGACAAAAATGTGTTCCCCGATTAGGGGGCAGCTTAGATAAAGTAGTTAATAGAAATACTTTGCTCCTTATGTTGTTGTAGTCGGCTAAATATTGTTGAAAAACACCAGTATGTACACTCAATAAAACAGAGAAGAAACTGAATCCCTATACTAAGGACTTAAGGGTTATATTAAATTGTCCTTCTCGCCCAAACATTTCTCCCAAAAGAAACTATTGGCTATTGAAAGTGTAGTTATTTAAGGCCTGCTCCACAATTGTAGGGTAGACCGTTCGATCACATGGTAAGCTTCGGCCACTCGGTTTGAATAGCTGGCCTTCCTATACAAGAATAGATGACCGATTACAATCGATCCCTTTTCTTTGCTTTTAGATCTCTTCTGTGAGTTATGGCAGTTTCTACCGTTATATACGAGGAACGCTAGGATTCTTTTAAAACTGAAATATTTCTGTAGTGAAAATATTCATATCATTGTGTGCATTAATTTAATTACAGATCTTGCGGAAAAGGCATATTTTAGAGCCTAAATTAAGAATACATAATTATAATATTTACCGACCCACACTGGGCTGCGAGACCCGCGTTGTGGGTTGCAGACATCTACCTCTAGAAGAGAGTTTTGTGTCCCTGATAGTGGAAACATTATAGGCTGATAATGTAATATAAAATAATTTGTAAAAGAAAAGTGGGGTTATTTATTTGGTAAACGTTCATCAGAGGACTATAACTGGGTCATTGTCAAAACAGGGTTCAGATGAAAAAATAAAACAAAATCAGTTATTTTTAAAGAATTCGTCCTTTATTTAATAAAAGAGGTCAATTGTAACAATAATAAATTATTGTTTGAGATCAAACTTAACAATTAGAATAGTTATTTAAAAAAAACGTTTTTATAGGTCCACCGAAAAGACACAGATGTCTACCGAATGTACTAAAAGTGTAGTTTAGCAACAATTTTAACATAATAATAGAATTTTTTTTCTATAATATTAATCCAATCGTCTCAGAAGAAACGATAAAAAAAAGCCAACGCAGTATCATTGAAAAGTAAATTAAAATAAAATAAATCCCTTTGTCCACCAAAAATATTATGTCTTCTTGGAGGACATAATATCTTCATCCTCGGATGACGACCAAAAATGACAATGCGTCTGGTGAACTTTTATCGGAGTTCCAGGTCTTGAAGTAGGTGGTGAACATGAACTGTCGGAGTAAACATCAGCAAACTTAAGGCGTTTTCGACTTTTGAGGCCATGCAGAATCTTGGAGCAGGTTGGTTTTTCTAAATCATTGCTTTGAGTCTCAGTAACTGTTGGGCTCAACTTTTTCCTGTCTATAGAGTTGAGCAACTGTTGGACTATTGGAGTCCAATTAGGACTCATTAATGGGCTTGGTGGACTTGGTAAAGGGCTGGGAATAGAACACTGAACTGGGGTGGGAGCAGGTATTTCAACGTGCATATTGTGTAATGGTAAGTCAAAACTTATACAACCTAAGTCATAGTGATGACATATAGCACTTGGATGGCAAGTAATGCAGCTTAATCTTCGGAAGTGCAGGGTTCTTGGTTCGCGTTTGTCCCATGTAACTTGATGCACTTGCATAGTACCACGAAAAGGGCGGACATCGCAGTTTTGAATTTTGATTTCAATGTCTTTTGCAATAGTATCGTCAATCTTAATTACTTCGATTCCTTTACAGTTCTCATGCATACATTCTATGAACCCATCAATGTTGCTTACATCATTTCCTTTTGCTACATACTTATCAGCCGTTCGTTTGAGGCAACCTCCTATGCCATCAGGGGCTCCTTTACCATGGCCACTCTCGCTAAAGTGCCACATTATATTATCTGCCTGTGTTTCTTTGCCCAAGTATGCCCCAAGTAAATAAAACATGGTCTTATTTTTGTACTGTGTAGAGGGACCATCGCTTAAAATATGCAAAAATTTAAGATTTGGCATTAGTGTCTTTATTCCATATCCATTTGTTTCGTAGTTGTCTTTGCTGTCTATCTGATAAATCATTTATCGTCTTAATTTCTCCTAGTGTTTTTTTCCTATGGTAGTACTCTCTATCCTTCTACCGCTTTTCTTCTAATGCTACTGGATCTTTCTTCAATTTTTCTCTTGCTCTCCTCATACTTAACTTCTTCTGTTCGCGTCTTCTTTTCTTCTTCTCATCTTCAGTCAATTTATTTCTAGTTCTAGCCATTGTCTGTGGGTAAAGAAAAGAGGGAGCCTAAGCAAGGCACAAAGCACAAACGAAACTATTTATTATTAAAGTGGAATACAAATGATGACTTTTGAATGCGATGGAAAGATATCGGTCAAGGTAAAAAAAAAGTAGCTTACTTTATTTGTGTGTTCCTTTTTACGTGTTGTTGATATTATTCCGCTTTAATAATAAATAAAGAAACAGCGAACATGGCACATTCAACGTAAAACGCCAAAAACAGTATCCACAATAATAATATTACTCGTAAAAACCGCCTCCCGAATGCAATATTTCTATTATGCAGTTAAATATCTAATTCGCATTAACAACCACATGCAAAACTAGAGTGCACAAAACAAAAATAAAATATTTCATCCACTTGGTGGACATTCATCTTTTTGGTGGACACAAATTCCACCGAAAAGATGTCCACCAAATGGATTTTTCTGAGAAATTATTTCATTCCAAGCATTATTTTGAGGTTATGTTGTAATCACTAGTATGTTTAGATAAATACTTTAGAAATCTAACACATAACATAAAGTTATGAATTATTAAGGCTTCACTTACCAAAATACACAAGGAACCGAAAAGATATACTCAACTTTGACACCACCAGCTATTTTTAAACAAGGAGCAATAATTTCGTTCGTATGCGAGCCGCGTCAAAATGGCGCTGGACGTGATCAGCTGAGTATTGGACGCGTTCGTGAATAACGTTTCATTTACAAAATTTTATTATTTTCATAATAATTTTTATAAATGAATTAAGTCCACCAAATAGATGTAGATTTTAGTAACAAAATTGCAACTTACAAAAAGTGTTTTTATTTTAATTCGTTATTTTTTATCCTGAGTTATTAAAGTATTTAGAATATCTATTTTGGGAAAACATATTCAAAGGTTAACTTTCCATATCAGTTTTCATTATATGATTGAATTTGCATGAAGAGGGAGAGTGGTAACAGCCCACCGAAGCGGACGTTTCTTTCGAAATTGTTTAATAACTACTTTATTTTAGTTTTATTTGAAATTACGCATATACATTTTGAAGTATTGAATAGTTATCTATACTATAAAATATGAACCTGGTATTTTATTAACGTTTATGTCTTTTTTTTCTGCTTGTAACACAATTTTAGGCGGTTATGACAATGACCCAACTGCAATATGCAAATGCTCGTAATCTTTGTAAGTTATAAGAAGAGTTATTGAGAACATTCAATAATTTTCTATCTAATTCAACATAAACAACTTCGCTATTTAGTGGCTTTTGATTATTTACATATATGTATATGACGACGTCAGCGACGGCGGAACGATAGGGTCGCCACCATCTTGGTGTGGTGGTAAGGGCTCCATTTCTAGGTGAAGTTTTGAATTAAAGCACGAAGTGTAGATATAACCTCGAATCTTGACAATAACAATTTAAATATGCAAACCGACAGTTTCGCCCCGGAGAAGTGCCCTAGTCCGCGCCTCAAAGCGAAGTGACCGTTCGACAATCCTCACCAAAACGACTCGGTTTGCGTGCCGCCGTCTAAGGTACTTGACAGCCTCACCATAGATCAAATGGTAAATATATAATTAATATATAATAATTATTATAATATGATATCGTTATCCGACATATACTATATATATATATATATATATCTATATATATATATATATATATATATATATATATGTCACGCAAACAACATTTTAACTTGAGCAGTAGGGTCCCGACAACATGCCCAGTGTGGTGGTAGGATCCATTCCGTAGGTGAGTGTTGAATTGAAGCACGACGTGTAGATATACCCTCCAATCTTGACAATAACAATTTGAATAAGCAAACCGACAGTTTCGATTCGGAGAAGTGCCTTGGGCCGCGTTTCGATGCAAAGTGACCGTTCGACGAACCCCACTTTCCAAAGCGACTCCGTCAAGATACCATATCACAAAGTAACATCTAAGCTTGTTTGCCTATTACTGTCGTCAAATACAAACAGCTTCTTCAAATAATTTCGACGATCTCCGACATATATACTTATACATATATCACTAGACTGAGAATCAGTACTTTTTGAATGTTAAAATAACATTACAAAACAGTGGGGACTGAGTTATCTTATTTTGTGAAATGCAGGCTTTTTCCACTTCCAAGTGTTTTAGCAACAAAGTCACCAACAGCACAGTTGTCTATTAAGTTAGAAGAACTTTATTCTATACTATAGTAAGTAATTAACATAGTGAACAACAAAACCTTACCATAAATTATCATTATTTTCCATATATCAGTAAAGAGTACATATAATATTACACACAATTTATTTCCATATACCTGTACTTTAATAATAAATATGTGCTTTTTTACCTTGTGTTTCTCATTTTATGATAACAAAATTATAAAAAATTATTAGCCACAGTCATGATAATATTTCACTTGTGTAAAGCGGGAATCCGAAAGCACGTGTTCAAACACATCAACATATAACATAAAAAAATACATTGAAAACTATACTCAAGCATAAAGAAATGTTAAAAAGTAAACAGAAGGTATTATAATGAATAAATAATGGAATTAATATAATAGGAATGAATAAATATAGAAGAATCTGTCTGCTTGTATATGTGTTTAATGTTAAACTGTAAGTTGACAAATCATAAAGTACAAACGTTAAACTGTGCATAGTACCTATAAAATATAAAGACAATTAATTTTAATACTAATAATTAAACCATGGTTAATAAGATGACTTGTAACCACGAACACCATTCGTTCACATGCA
The DNA here is from genome assembly GCA_017933935.1 of Sesamia nonagrioides. Classification (NCBI taxonomy): domain Eukaryota; kingdom Metazoa; phylum Arthropoda; class Insecta; order Lepidoptera; family Noctuidae; genus Sesamia; species Sesamia nonagrioides. The sequence goes on along the minus strand of JADWQK010001205.1, from coordinate 8,893 downwards.
TATCAACATTAACGGCCGGTAGCGGTTAAAACTAATAAGTATTCTATAGATTAGCAATACTAGCTAAGCAATACTAGCTAACTGTAGGTAACTGTCTAACTAAATACTAGCTAACTGTAGGTAACTGTCTAACTAAATACTAGCTAACTGTAGGTAACTGTCTAACTAAATACTAGCTAACTGTAGGTAACTGTCTAACTAAATACTAGCCCCAACTGTAGGTAACTGTCTAACCTAAATACTAGCTAACTTTGTAGGTAACTGTCTAACTAAATACTAGCTAACTGCTTAGGTAACTGTCCTAACTAAATACTAGCTAACTGTAGGTAACTGTCTAACTAAATACTAGCTAACTGTAGAGTAACTGTCTAACTAAATACTAGCTAACTGTAGGTAACTGTCTAACTAAATACTAGCTAACTATACAGGTAACTATTTCTAACTAAATACTAGCTAACTGTAGGTAACTGTCTAACTAAATACTAGCTAACTGTAGGTAACTGTCTAACTAAATACTAGCTAACTGTAGGTAACTCACCCTAAAGGAATAAACAGGCGTTTGCATCTAGGAAACATGCACTCAAAATGCAGCTAGTTTCTATTTTTAAACATGATTAATGTTATCATTTTCTTTTTCTTCTTCTTCTTCAGCCTATAGATGTCCACTGCTGGACAAAGGCCTCACCCAAGGCTTATGTTATCATAATGTGAACCTATTGAGATACTTTACGTTTACCCAGTTTCAGTTCTCAGCAGTATCGAACGACTAGATAATTGATTTCTCTGATTAATTAAGTGGCAACTCCACTCGCGACCACCCCTGTAACCTAATCACCACTTCCTATAATTTTAATTTTGTCATCATCTTGGAATTAATGAATCTAAAGAGAATTAATGTTTTGAGCACGACGAGATCCCATCTTTTATGTATACATCTTGTTAATTTGGAGGTTGCCTATATAAGATTCATCTTCTGTTTTATATTATACAATTTAATGAATATTATGTTTTAAAGCTTTACGAAATCTTACCAGAAAAAGTTATTGTTGTTTGTTTTTATACAGTATGTTAAATAACAGAGGGCGTTCCCTTAAACTCGTTAATATATATCATTAATAGATTAAAATAAAAATATCAGCATAGAAAAATAAGCATAAAAAAAATCCGAATAAAAAAAAATTCTAATTGGAAATAAATTTGAAACCTCCTGTTTTAAATCAAAATAGTAGTCGTCATGTATAAATAAATTGCGACGTTGCTGTCTTTCATGTTCGCGTGTACAGTGTGTTTCTTTTACATGTCAATTTAAAATTTTTATTGAATATTTTCTTATTGGAAAAAATTTTAAAACATTTTGTTTTCGAATGGAAATAATTTTTTTAGCATGTATGTATGCTATACTATTTCGGGTTAACGGGAACGCCCTCTGTTAGTTAACATACTGTATATATACTAGCTTTCCGCCCGCAGCTTCGCCCGCGTGGAGTTTGGTTGTATCGAGTTTCCAAGAGAACTCTTCAAAAGTTTGGAATCAAAACTACCCTATGTTATTTCTCAAGGTCAACTCTATCTTTGTACCAAATTTCAATAAAATCAGTTCAGTGGTTTAGACGTAAAAGCGTAACAGACAGACAGACAGACAGAGTTACTTTTGCATTTATAATATTAGTATGGATGTAGCGGTACCTACAAACGCCACATGCCAACAAAGCCTCATACTGACGTCACACGTATTCTAGATCTCGCAAGCAGAGTTTACCGTGCAATTAGCATAATTATATACAGTTTCCCAAAATCAACTGTTGGGTAAGTTCCCGCCAGGCTCAACACCTCTCTGGTCGGAGGATCCTCCCTTTTCTATGATTCTCTTACCTTCACATTATCAATAAGACTAGTGTTTCAGTCAATATGACTAAACCTATTGCTATTAGATTCCATAACTTGCACGAATGATATTATCATAATTTGTGGCTATTCAATTCTTATAAATTTGTTAAATTATGAATTTAACACTTGGCGTGACCAGAACCCTAATTGTGTAGCATTATTGATGGTCATGATGTTCTCGATATTTCAGCCACGGCGACCTCACTTCGATTTCTAGCCGATGATTTGGGCTCATGCGCCCGAAGATGGCTTATGTAGCCTTATCTTGGCAGGAGGAAACTTCACACTGAGGGCACGTAAAGCACTGCATCGACATGTTGTAATGGCAGCGAATTGGGCGGGCTAATTTAGTCGCCGTTGGCATCGAGGTCAGCTTGCGCTGCTCCTCGTACTCGCGTACTTATCCATGCCATTCTACGCTTTGCTGCCAAACGCTCTCCATTCAGAGGTTCTATATTGCATCTTTTCGTATGTCGCTTTAAGACATGTGAACCGAAGAAGGAGTTGTCCGCCATCCTTTTCCCTTGCCCTCCTCCAGCTCAGAGAAGAAGATGCGCTTCGCCACTCTTTCGTCCGCCATACGTGATACGTGTCCGCACCACCGAAGCTGTCGACGCATTAAATAAGCTTCAATGCCACCAACATTGGCTCGTCGCAGGACTTCGGTATTTCGCACTCTGTTAGACCATTTGATCTTCATAATGGATCGAAGACATTTAAGGTGAAAACGATCTAGAGTACGTATGTGGTGGCGGTACACACACCATCAGTGGAATATAGAAGGTTTGGCAGCACAATTGCCATATAAACGAATATTTTCGTAGCTAGCTTAAAGTCATGTGAGCAGAAGCCCTTGGAACACAACTTGCCAAATGCTGCAGCTGCAGCTCCGACTCTGCTGTTGATCTCAGCATCAAGGTCACACTTAGAAATTATAGTGTTCTCCAGATAACGACACTTGTCCACTTGCTTCAACACATCCTCACCAAGCTTTATATTCACACATAACACATTATTACTATCAATTGGAATCATTTTGAAGGATATTTTTTTTATTTTTTTTTTTTAATCAATTTCGCCTTTAGTTCGAAAAATGTGATTGCACAACAACGAAAATACAACAATGAAAGTTGTTGAACTCTCAAAATTAAATGAATGCTGGTCATCTTAAAAACAAAACATGACCTAACAGAAACACATCACGCACGCTATTAAAATCTATACTAATATATAAAGCTGAGGAGTTTGTTTGAACGCGCTAATTTCAGGAAGTACTGGTCCGATTTAAAACATTTTTTTTTGCGTTGGATAGCCCATTAATCCAGAAAGGCTATAGGAGCGGAGTATAACTAACTCCACACGAACGAAGTCGCTGGCGGCCGCTCGTACAGGTATATATATGTAAATTATGGCTTATACTCCACTTTGGGATCTTGTGTATGTGATATTTAGACACATGTAGACATTTGTGTTACTTGAGGTCGGCCCATTACGTTTTCTTTTCCATTCTCCGTCGTCAACCATCGCGTCATCATTAACTCCTTCCTGTTTCATAATATCAAATCAAATAAATCACTTTGTTTAGTCACAACACATGTAACTAAAATAGTAACGAATGCTTCCTTCTCATCATGTACCAAACGATTTTCTTTAAATTTTTTAAGGCGTGCACCACTTTAAAATTTCCCCTTATACAGTTATTTGATATTTTGTCCATTTTTGTCACTGTACATTGAACATACTGTAAGGCATAATATGCTCATTGCCACTGCATCCAAATGTATTCGTAGAATTCCAATTTGTGTAGAACGACGAACTTTATTTTATACTTGAAGGGTTTCCCCTGTAACTTGAAGGGCATCCGTGGATCGCAAATTGTTCCTGGAATCGTTTCATCTACTATTACTGTACTACCATTTCATCCATCCTGAGTTTATAAGTTACTGAAATAAAAAACCTAGGATTGGGCAAATCATCATCATTATTTCAGTCGAAAAATGTCCACTGCTGGACGTAGGCCCACCTCGAGCTACTCTACTTCGAACGGTAAAAAATTCAGTAAAAACTCCGTTAATTAAGATAGCCTTATCTATTCCCCAAAGAGTTATTTCAATGTGAAACCTTGCAGGGAGGGGTCGGCCACTACCGCCATATATGTCTTGTCTACATTGTCATATATACATCCATGCGTCATGCATCGAGCAATACGCATTCTAAAAGAAGATAACAGCAATATAATGGTTAGAAGACATCTTATCTTAACCTAAAAAAAATAAGTTATGACAGGATTAATTGAGTACACTGCCATCTATTGTCCCGAGTGTAAAATAAAAATCATTGTCAGTACTGAGCCCATTTTACCGTTTTGTTTGATTACGTTATTTATACGTGTAAATATACGGAGTAGCATTAAATAAGTAAATTCAAATAGTTAAAAATATTAAAAAGGCTACAAACTGCACATAAGAGGTTTAAAATCGTTCCTAAGTTTTGGACCGCAACCTATGCTGCCATCTATTATCTTTTGATAAGAACTGAGAGTCTGTTGTACGGGATGATACTTTATTGCTATATAGCGCCGCGACGCCGGCGCAGAGTCAGTCTACATTCGACTAGCGATACGAAAACAGCGACAGTTAAGAAGCGATCTTAAAGAAGACCTACTGCGACAATTATAACGAGAACTTCGAGTACTACGTGAAGTAACATCTGTAGCGTTATTGCGTGTTTACATCACGGACTTCGTGGACATAAGAGAAGACTTCGGTGCATCGTCAGCGACATTCTACTTGTCATTGCCTACAATCGACTATACCTTCATTGCCAATAAACTTCGTAACCCTTAACCGGGGTTTAAGTACCCCTAGCCCGTAACAATACAATATTATGTATATAGATGAACACAACAAACAACAAGGAAATTATTTACCATATGCCAGCTACCACGCCAAAATACCAGCAAAGCAAAACAATACATATATATATATATATTTAAATGAAAATGTAAATAACTAAAAACTTATTACTTAAATAAAAGCCCAGGCATAAAGGGCGTGACAGCTTACATATTTATGTATTGTTAAAAGTAAATTATATGAACTCATATAACGTGTCAGTAAGCTAATTCCGGAGAAAGAACACAAACATTGTACTGAGTTAATCAGAGCGACCAGCTATTCTTATCATTTAAATAATCATTTACCGAATAATATGCCTTTGAACAAAGCCTGGATTTGATTTGTGCTTTAAATGCATTGTAAGACAAGTCTAGCAAAGCAGAGGGTAACTTGTTATAAAAAGTTATACCAAGCTCAACAAAATAGTTATGAACCTTTTGAAGTCGGTGAAAACGGGCTCGCAGTTTGTCCTTGTTTCTGGTGTTAATATTATGAATATCACAGTTTCTGGTGTAGGTACGTGAATATTTTGTCTAACATATAAGATGTTGGCTAAGATGAATTGCGAAGCAACCGTGAGAATACCAATATCTTTAAAGAAAGTTCTCAGACAAAATCTGACACCGAGCTGGTAAATTGCACTTTTCCTCACAAATGCACTTTGCACGGTAAAATTATCATTATTGATAAACACTACTTCATGTTCTTTCAACCAGTGTTCAGTCAAATACAATACCATCAAAATATTCTGTAAATAAACTTAACTCTAGCTCTTTGCCGGACAGACCCTGCATATTTTGATGTACAACATTGAACATAGGCAGCTGACCCATTGTCGCACCTAATAGTTTAAACTACAAGGTGTGTCATAAGAATCATTAGTATTACTACTAACAGTAATCGAAGGTACACTACAAGTACCAGTGTCACTCCGCACACCATAAGCCAAAAGGCCCGCAATCTGTCTTCTACTACTAGGTGACAAATACATACCACAATATGTCAACTTATAATCAGACATAAATTGATTACAGTCAAAAAACGAAATAATGTGACTGTGATGACAAGTCCTATTATAAATTTACATATTTAATTTATAAATATGCCTGTTTTGCTCCCTAGATAAATAATGGGAATAAGGCAAGGTACAAAAAAAAAATACGTCATCGGTTTCACCAAGATGCAACATGATATCCGCACATTTAATAATTTCCCTTTTTCTGACATTCAAACTATCCACAAATAATAATATAATTGTTGAACCGGGGTTTATTTTTGTCGATTTCATATTGCTAATCAATTGGCTCATACTGGCACCAGGAAAACAATTATTAATTACACATTGCTGAGAACACTGACTTAATACACTACCAAAACCTTGACCAAATTTGTCAGAGAAAACATGAGTAGTGCTAATTTTTGTTTTTGTACTATTATTATCATGATTAATACAAGCACCTGATACTGGCTGAGCTCTTAAGGGAGTAGGTGAAGTAAGTTGAGGCTGGGGTGGCTGGGAGCAGGTACAACTAAAGGAAATGGTATTTGTCAGAGACTCATACCTCTCCGCATTGTACCTGACCAGGTCTGCCAACTCATTAGCTTCCTGCATGCGCTTACTCAGGTCTTGTTGAGTAGCCTCATATTTACTAAAGTACATATTTACCCGGATATCAGCTGTATTCTGTATTTCTACTTCGATTCCTAAACGAAAGTATGATTAATTGTGTTTCTGCACTATAGTTTCCAGCCTGGTAAAGGTGTTTATATTCGCTGTTGGAAAATTTGTTTAGTAATATAATTTTAAAAAAGTTAATTTATATAATTTCTTCCCCAAATTTACGGAAAAATTCATCAAATAAAACAAAAATTCTTTCAAGTAATTCTTATCTTCTAATCGAGTTCTCGGAAGGTGATAACTACCACATTGAACTGTTCCAACAATTGAAAGGGAAGATTAAATTTCTTCTCCTCGACCTTCGACCTCATCTAGTTTTAAAAATATTATTGACGTATAGAAATGTTTGTACAAATCAAGTTAGAGAAATAAAATCAAATTAAATATTTAATAACTTGCGCCGTCTGTTACGAACTGGGACAATGTACTTCTAGTGATTCAATATCGTAGACAGGTGCCGTAACAAGTCCATTAAGTAGGCGCCCTAATATTATGTTGTATTATTTCAGCTTATTTAATTTCTAGATCCGCAGAGTAATTGAGTAACAAACTAACAGTAGAATGGCTCTCATTCTGACAGTTCAACAATACTTATTGCGTTATTTATGTTGTTGAAAAGACATATTGTTTGAACATATAGAACAATGGATAAGCAATATGCTTCAAAATGAATCAAATTGACACAAATAGTATGTTACGCTATTAGGATGTTAGTTAAACAATTTGTATTACTTATTAAACTCCTCCCTTTGCCTGTATTTGAAATTATCCCACGGGAAGGTACAGCCGGATTAAAAATTCTTTTACTAATCCATATATCTATACTTCTATAGTATACTAATATATAAAGCTGAAGAGTTTGTTTGTTTGCATGTTTGTTTGTTTGAACGCGCTAATCTCAGGAACTGCTGGTCCGATTTGAAAAATTCTTTTTGCGTTGGATAGCCCATTAATTCAAGAAGGCTTTAGGCTATATAACATCACGCTGCGACCAATAAGATCGTAGCATCACTATCTCCAAGCGAACGAAGTCGCTGGTGGCCGCTAGTATTAGATAAGTCTCACTTTCACTGAGGAATAGGAAAGCGCGTAATGATCATATAGACAATGTACCGTTGAGCATTAATTGCCAAAGGTTCTCGCAACAAAAGATAATTATTTAGATAAGTAATTTTTTAGGGAACACATACAAATATTGTTTCTGGGTACATATAAAATGCTTCAAATTAATTAAATTTTACAGTCTATTTATTTACCACATGATACGAGTATGAACACATTAAGTTGACATAGGAGAGACCGGAGGGACCGTTTACTCAAGTTTGATTAAGCTTCCAGCGTACGGCTTTCTGTACGCTTACTCAGAAAGGCCAGCGTGCCTTCGAGACATCTAAGGAGACGGCAATCGCTTCCCATTTTCTCGAGGACCTCGGCCCACAAGTGACATCCAATAGTAGGTCCCCAGTAGACCGATTGCGGCGAAACCCGTACTATTGGTGACAGGGGATTGTTACTTTCCAGGTATGCCAAGAGGCGCTAGTTTAACACACACTTCGTAATCTTGCAGAGTATGGAGGTTATTGAATTTCGTCGATAGCTATATGTATATGTATGTTGTTCAATTTTATGATGCGATATAAACTAGCTGGCCTATCGGGATCTATGAATAAGTAATCGAATATATTTTATCACTTTCGATCGTATTTCTTTCAAAATATCCGGTATTTTTTGGATAGAGATCGATGTTCTGGAATCGTGACCTGTCATGGTTCGATATGATGTTTGCGTTCTTAAGTGCGCGACGTTTTTCTAGTTAGTGTAATGTCTAACGTTTTTAATAATAATTCGTGCACATATCGTCGTACAATCTAACCTGGTGCAGGTACCAACATTTTACGTAGAGCAGAATGATCGGTGGCAAAAACGAAAATACAAAGATACTGACTTCCGAAATCAATTATTTTTGCTTTGTAATGTCTTTTTTTGTTATATTTTTTCTTTGTATTTGTGAAAAAAAGAAAGATTATTAAATACACATAATATTGAGGTATTCGTCCATTTATCGTGCACATATTTGATGCAAACCGAAGACATAAGTCATCAATTTCAATCAGTGTTTTTCTTATGGATGCCATTTTCAGGACCAAAGTAAAATGGGACCACACGGAAAGCACTAGCTGTCAAATAGAAAGAAACATCAAATTCCGTTCTACCTGTCGAAAGTTCGGTGATAACAAATAAAAAAAAATGCAATCTAATTGAGAACCTCCTTCTTTCAAGTCGCCTAAAATAGAAATTACGCAGGACATCGTACCCATTTAGTATTTTAATAACAAAGAATAATACCCATCAAAACTTTGTTCTTAGGCTTTGTATTAAAAGTAAATTTATATCAGCGGATCGTTTTTGAGAAACATTACCCTAATTGCAT
>JADWQK010001254.1:0-127827 GCA_017933935.1 Sesamia nonagrioides | reverse complement strand
TTTAGAATGCAACATTGGAAGGAATTATTAAAATCAACCCGCACTGTCCTAGAGTGGTAGATTACTTCCTGCAAAGAAACAGCTAAAGGCACTGGTGAGCACAATGGGAACAGAGGAGCCCGTGTCTCAGCTGTGGAAACATTTGCTGAATATATTATGCTTTGCTACGGTTTGTTTACATTTTCATAATATATTTTGAGAACAAACGATAGATACAAAAGACGGCCTTTAGATTTCTATTAGCGGCCGCCTGCGACTTCGTTCGCGTGGAGTTAGCTATTTGAACATTTTCTTTAAACCCCAAAATATACAACATACATTTTATTTTTTGTTATGTTCCGCTCCTGTTAGCCAAAGCGTGATGTTATATAGCATATAGCCTTCCTGGATTAACGCGCGTTCAAACAAACTAATTAGATTAAAATGATACTACTACTACTACTAGATAGATTAAAATGATGATCATGCGTTGACCGACTGGTGTTGGAAGCCGTAATGAATGAGAGGTAATGGTCTAATGGTAATCTTAAACAAAATGCTTAGCAATAAGCCATTGTACCAATGGCCTGTTAGATAACTTTGGAAAAAAACAAATAAAATATCTTGTGAAAGAAAGATTATGACCACAATGATCCTACTTTGGCGAATAGCAAATCAGATACAATCTGCTTTGGTTGATAGTAATATCATTACTTTTATATTAAAGATGAAGATTCACATTTGATAAAAGGCTCGCCAGTTAATTACAATATAAAGTGAAGATTCTATCTGTTTGGATATTGTCCTCGGTGTAAAAGTAGATTCATCTGAGCTTGTCGATCTCTAAACTAAATTACGATATTAGTAATAGATAACGAAGCAGAATTTTTTTTTGCTCTCTGTAAGGTAGAGAGACATGGGCGTGCTAACTTGTTTCAATGAATTGTGTCATGGTTCTAGAATATATATCTTTATTTATATGATATGACGGGGTAAACCGTCAGGAAGGCGAGGCCGAAGTTCCCGATAGTTGAAGTGTCTTCTCATCCCATGATTCTCGTCCATCGTGGGCGGTATTTCGATAAAACGTTGAAAAATAACTATAGTGTGATGTTCGATTCTTATTATTTTTTTAACACCCTTGCTCGTAAAGCTGATGTAATCCCACCGGTTTTAAATATGTAAAGCGGGCCATAACAAACGCGTGTGTTATCAAAGCAAATAGTTAAGTTATAGTCCATACAAATTCCATAACAGCATTATTTGTCATTTCAAATAATTATGGAACTGATCGCCGCCGCGTGGCTCTAGCCACTAGCCAGTGAGCAGCGCGCTGTTCCATATTTGAAATGGCAAATAATAATACTAATGGCGGGAAAGCAACAGTGTGCATTCACAGATTGAGTTTATTTAAAATAACTGATGTCCTATTTGAAATAAACAAATTTGTATTTAAATGAGTATTTGTAAAAAAAAAAACAGTTTATTCGGTAATTTAAAAACTTGACTGCATGCTCTAGCATCTTTGCCAACATTTTCACGCAACTACGGCAGAAAATAAACCTCGCGCCATTTTTCTCAAATTTTCTTTTCTTTGTACTTGTATTCTGAATATCTTTTTTTCTGTTTCCTCGCAAGTGTGTTAAAAAATGTCGTACGATATACGTGCGTATTGGTTATAACATGCTCGGCTCAATTACACCCTCGCCTTCGGCTCGGGCTGAAATTCCGCCTCGCATTTTATAACCATCATTACGCACTAATATCGTAATGTACTATAACTGTACAGACACCTATATCACTTTAATATTAAGGGATTACAATGATAATCTCAGATCTCAATATTGATTAAATCGAGTTATGATCTTTCTTATTAGTCTTAAATATCAGCGCGCCGTCAAATATATAATGTGGCGATTAGGATGCAGAAACGCTGTGTGAGGTCTATGTGTGGTTTAAAAACTACAGACAGCTGTATTCCACACTTTAAAAAACTAAAAATATTGACATTGCCAGCAATGTACATAATGGAAACGGCATTATTTGTTAAGAAGAACCTGCATTTATTCGCCAGTTTATCTAAAGTCAGAAAAAATCCATTACGTACCCAATATTTTCATAAACTATGCAATGTAAAATGTAAGACAGCTCTAATGCGAAAAAGTTTTCTTGGCAACGCTCCAAAAATTTATAACAAAATACCTAATGACATTAAAGATATGCCACTGATACAATTTAAAAACGCACTTAATAAATTACTTATTGAAAAATGTTATTACACGTTAGACGAATTCTTGAATGATGGCTCAATGTAAAGAATATTGTATAATAATATTGTATATAATTATTATACTTTTGAATTATAATATTGATGATGTATTTTTTTATCATTTTAATTATTTTGACCTAAGTTTTTTTTTTTTTTGACATATGTAATAAGAAATAATTCCTCATTTGGGTATGACATTTTAATTTAAATAGTAATTATGCATGATTTTATATTGATGATTTTGATTATTTTGACTTAGATTTTTTTTTTTTTTACATTAATTAATGAGAAATTGTTCCTCATCTGGGCCTGTCACTTTAATTGAAAGAGTAATTGTGCATGATTTTTTGAAAAGTATATTCTTATTGCTTCAAATTTTGCTATGATGAGCCACATGGACACTATATTTTTGTACGCCTACTGGCATAACACAGCGCGTTATTCTATGTAAGATCTGTAAATATTTACCTGTGTTAACAAATAAATGATTTGATTTGATTTGATTTGATTTAGGTAACCTGTCACATTAATTGAAACACACTTTTATTTCAGAAATTAAATACTGTTGTTGTTTGAATACGACGGTAGTTCTTTTCTTTTACAACTTTTTTATACCTTTCTGTCTAATGTTTGTGGTCATCTTTTCTTAGATTTATCAGTGTTACCAACGTGCATTGTTTTACCGTGGTGAGCAAACCTGGACTTTAAGTCTGAAATCGCCAACCCGGATTAAGCAAGCGTGGTGATTACGCTCAATCCTTCTCTGTATGAGAGGAGACCTGTGCCCAGCAGTGACATGATAAAAGGTTGATGATGATGATGGTTGTATTACCTAGCAACTGCACCCTCGTTGAATAACACACTATTGCAATCAATTAGAATCATGTATTGCTAATCCTTTAATCCATATATTTGAATAATATGTCTGCTCAATAGCATAAATAAATATAGTTTAAAAAACTAAAAAAAAACATGCTTTTAAAAAATATCAAACTAAAAAGTTAAAACTAATTAAAAAAAAAGCGTGAGGCGGTTTGTGCCATAATTTTTTATATATAAAGCGCCTTGCGCTTTTTTTAAAATTATTTTTAACTTTTTAGTTTGATATTTTTTTAAAGCTTTTCTTTTTTAGTTTTTTAAACTATATTTATTTTCGAACGAACGTCTTGAAAACGGTGAGACATTTTACAGTAATGAGCCGCTCACTCGTAGTCCAGCAAGTTAGAGACGGACAAACAAACAAACAAACAAGCAAGCAAACATACAAGTGAAGCTAATAAAATGCATGTAAAACGTACTAAATGCTCTTGAATTATCGAAATGAAGCCCATTGTTACTGGAAACGTGTTACGCATTTACCCTGCTGGATTCTGGAGGTTGGATAGGCTGTATTGAAGTCCAGACTGATGATAAAATTCATCATCTCTCGACAAAATGCATTTTTCAGTTTCGAGCGTCATTCGAATCCGTCATATGAGGTAGATCTACCTCCAGAAGGGTGAAGTTAGTTGTATAACATGGGCCACTGTATAAAAACATGTATCTCCATAATCACCGATGCTAGAAGTGCATACCAGTCAAGCAACCAACATCATCTTCTCGGTGGTAAGCCATAACATCAGCTGCCGGCAGAAGTTACCACTCACCAGACAAAGTCTTGCCGCCAAGCGATTCGTCGTGTTCCGGCATGATGTCTGGTGAAGCCGTACGGAGGACGAGTCTGAGCAGCTGTGATGCGATGTGTGGCGGGTACGATGCGCCAAATGTTGTTGTGTCGGGAGTTTGGTCGTGGAGAGTCTCCAGATCAATCTCCCTCTAGCGCAGCTTCGTTTGGTCATGTTGGTCTTGGGTTTAACATGCATCACCTCGATCAACTGCCGTCATCCTTCCTATTCCTTAGTTTTTTAAGTGAAGTTACATTGGTACTTGTCTGACTTGGAATAACTTTAGTAGGCATAATTTTGTTTGTGATGACAGCCTCCGTGGCGTAGCGGTAACGAACGCAGCCGCTGCGCAAGGAGGCGCGGTTTCGATCCCCGCGCAGTACAAATATTTGTATGCATGAATATGAATATTTGCACAGGTCTGGTAGTGCCTCGGAAAGCACGTTAAACCGTTGGTCCCGGTTGTCATACAAACATCTAATGGCAGTCGTTTTGGGTTGTTGGAGCCCTCAAAAGTCCAACAATTAATTGGTCTAACTGCAATACTTCGATATCGCCTTCGGGTTGTGGTCAGAGGTCAGACGGCAGTCGCTTCACGGAAAATATCAAAGTTTAGCCAAACTCAGCAGTTAGACTGGTAAAGCGGGTCCGCTTTACCAAAGACCAGACTCCAAAGCTGAAAAAGCTTCGGATGCGACTGGGATTAACGCTGAGATGATGATGAATTTTGTTTGTGATAATATAACTGATTCTACACATGCCAACTTGCGTGGAGTGGCATTTCTTTAAACGCAAGTTTGATTGTGTTAAGTTTGGTTTTCTACTAATGAGCTTTCCATCAACAAACTTGATGAACTTAATATTATAAAAGTTTATCTCTTTTTTCATACATTTTTTAAAACCTTCATTGGACACTCTTCATACGGATTTGTTGAGCAAAATTTCATGCTCTTAGACACAGCTACGGTTTAAACGGCGGCATAAATTATTACTTAATATATTTGACCAAGTAATTCATGCAGACATCCATTAAAACGAATCTAATCTATCTCGTCGAATAATAAATCAACAATAACACGGATTTTGTAACAAAATTAAAACTTTATTTATACAACATGTAAATTAATTCCACACTTCCTGAAAATAGTTTGTTCAGAACCGTTTACTGAATCGGTTTATTATAATTTATTTATTTATTTTTTATAAGTTATTGCGTGGCGTAGCACATAACCGGTACGTGTGGAGGCGGCGACGCCCGCAACTGCCAAACGTGCCTGTGGCCAGAAAAAACCTACTGGCGAAAGCACCCCTCACCCGTGCAATACGTATGGTGAACGAAGTCCATGATAGACTGGACATATTTTCGTGTTCTTTGAATGAACTCGCAAGAGTTTTATTAAATATTGTTAGTTATATTTAAGAATTAGGGTATGTACATTAAAGTATTAGTGGATAACTGCACTATCGCATTAGGAGACCTGTAAGGACAGTGGTAAACTGACAAATAATTTTTTAAATAAAACTGCGGAAATTATTGTCAAATTAACTCTGTTGTTTGTATAGACTTTTAAAATCGTAGTTTTACTTGTATTCATACAAATTTAATCATTCAATACAAAAAAAAAAGAAAAAATAAACCTTATTCCAAGAACGTTAAGGTCTTCGTTCTCCAAGAATTGGTATAACTAATTTAATAAATGGCAATGCATATGCATGTTGACTTAAAAATTCAGTGTATGTATTTTGATTATAACATAATATTCTAATTGGGGTGTTTGAGGGTGTGCCTTAATTACATTACATGTTGTATAAGTTGCCTGGGTGGGAATTTCCACCCTCGGTACTGACCTGAAGATTAAACATATAGTTTAAAAAACTAAAAAAAACATGCTTTTAAAGAATATCAAACTAAAAAGATACAAATAATTTAAAAAAAAGCGTGAGGCGCTTTGTGCCATAAATTTTTATATTAAGCGCCTCACGCTTGTTTAAAAAATATTTTTAACTTTTTAGTTTGGTATTCTTTAAAAGCATGTTTTTTTTAAATTTTTTAAACTATATTTATTTTCTACTTTTTAGTTCGATATTCTTAAAAAAAAAACGAACGAAGGAACGTATTGTAAACGGTGGGACATTTTATAGTAATGAGCCGCTCACTCGTAGTTCAAAGAGTTAGAGACGGACAAACAAACAAGCAAGCAAGCAAACAAACAAGCAAGCAAACATATAAGTGAAGCTAATAAAAAGCATGTAAAAATCGACAGGAGCTCAACTCGGCGTGCAGCGTCTCAAGAAAGCACACTGTTACATTTACAACTCATGACGCTCTGTTTAAAGCTTTAAAAACTCAATAGGCGAAAAAGTAGCCGCGTTAAAAATGCGCGCATGCGCACCTGGGCTAACAATGTAAATTGTAATATTTACGACTTCGATATCGCAGTTAGATTGTTGTGGTGAAATCTTGTAACGTCATATCATTTTATTTTAATGCGCAAACGTTGTTAGGTAGCGGGTAAAATATGACAGTTTATTTGTGTTGCCTTCGAGTAAAACTATCAAGAACGTAGTGAACATATATAATAATAGTTACAGCTGTTTAAATGAGTTAAAACGATTGTGATATTGTTAGTTTGTCATGACAAGTGTCATATTTTCATGGTCCTTATATATTTTCATTTTATTGAGCAGTTTTTTTTTTTAAATTATGCCCCACCATCTTCATAATTTCAGCCGAAAGACGTCCGCTGCTGGACATAGGCCTTCCCCAAGAATCTCCACGATGACCGGTCCTGTGTCTCCCGCATCCAGCGGTTTTCCACGACTTTCACCAGGTCGTCGGTCAACCTTGTCAGGGGCCTTCCCACACTGCGTCTTCCAAATTTAAAAATGTGTATATTATAAGGGTGTTACAGTTAAATTTTCATATTGCATATTACCTTTTGTAAACACCCTTTACACACCACTGCTGATCTTCCAAAGAAATAGCACAACGTTATACCTATAATTTATTTTTATTTTCTTGTCTTCTAGATAGTAGAACGTGGCGTGGATCCTAATGCAAGAGATGGAGACGGTGCTACTCCTCTGCACTTCGCTGCATCCAGGGGTCACCTCAGCACAGTCCGCTGGCTCCTTAGACACGGTGCCAGATTACACCTGGACAGACACGGGAAGAGCCCTATCAATGATGCAGCCGAAAACCATCATTTGGAGGTAAGAAGTAAAATTATAAGGAAGAAAATGCGTTATGTTTCTTAAAGTGAAGTGTACCTTTTTTTTATAAATTTAAACTAGCGCTTGATCGCAATCCCGCCTGATGGCAAGCAGTGACGCAATCGTTGATGGTAAAGCGCACTAGTTCATTAAGAGACTATTCACTCTAGCCTTGAAGACACTCAAATTGTAGTCCGACGGAAACACCGCCGCTGGCAAATTGTTCCAGTCCCTCGATGTACGCGGTATAAAGGTGGAGGCGAAACGCTTCGTCCGGATCGTAGTGGTGTTAACAACGTAAGGGTGGAAACTAGCCGTACGACGGGTCGTTCGATGGTGGAACGGAGATGGGGGAATTAAATCATGCAATTCCCTCGCACACTCCCCAAAATACATCCTATAGAACACCGAAAGGCTGGCTACTCTACGCCTGTGCTCTAGGCTTTGGACACCATCTAAGCCTAAGCTAAGCTTCAAGAGCCGAATTTTCATCGTAAGATAACCTTTATCTTATGAATAGATACGATAATAGATACGATAGATATGGTACGTACGGCAGCATGTCAACCTACCCGAAACTGTCACAAATTCCCAATCAACCTTCAATAAAGTTCAAAATCTAATAAAGAAACCTGAGAGGTTGTAGTAGCTTGATGTGCTGTCGTCTGTACATAATGTATATCGAAGGACTGGAACAACCTGCAGCCAAGTCTTCCCGTCAGATTATAATTGATGTGTCTTAAAAGCTAGAGTTAATAAATTCTTATAATAAACTATTACGCTTTACTATCAATGATTGCATCACTGCTTACCATACCATGGGATTGCGGTCAAATACTAGTTTGTTACATTTAAAAACAAGATGCCTTGATATATTTTGTAGGTTTTGACAGGAAAGCTAAGATGAGAGTCACGTGCATTTTTCATTGGACTTTTAAAATTATTTATAGTGTTGTTTACTAAACAAAAGCGCGTGATTTGCATTCGGTAAATAATTCAAAAAGAACATTGAAATATCGCAACATAGAGACCACATCATGACTTTGCATCAAAACTCCTAGTAGTCGGCGCACGCGGTCGTTTTTTCAACTGTCATTGGCGATATCCGCCATTTTAGTGAAATAAATTTTTTAAAGAATTTCTATATTACACGTGTTATTGACAAAATTGTGGTATCTAACCACTGAGGCCATTGAGGAGTTGAAGTAGTATTCACTCTAAAGAAAAGAAAGACGTATTTTGTATACAGAAGCTGTCACGTATTCATTAAATTAATGTAATTTACGATTGAAATTCGACACCAAAAGCGATTAATTCCAGTTTAGATTTAATCTAATTTTTTTCCTACAATATTTGTTTGAATAACATTGATTGAACTGTAATTGAGAAATCATCAATGAAAATAAAATTGGGGGTATAAAACTACCTCAATAGTCAATAAAAAAACATCTTTAAGCTGATTTCAAATAAGTTTTTGCGGTTTACCTAATTCATCATCATCATCATCATCATCATCATCTCAGCGTTAATCCCAGTCGCATCCGTAGCTTTTTCAGCTTTGGAGTCTGGGGTCCGCTTTACCAGTCTAACTGCTGATTTTGGCTAAACTTCGATATTTTCCGTGAAGCGACTGCCGTCTGACCTCCACAACCCGAAGGCGATATCCAAGCATTGCAGTTAGACCAATTGTTAGACTTTTGAGGGCTCCAACAACCCGTAACGACTGCCATGAGATGTTCGTATGGCAACCGGGACCAACGGCTTAACGTGCTTTCCGAGGCACGACCAGACCAGTCCAAATATTCATATTCATGCATACAAATATTTACACTGTGCGGGGATCGAACCCGCGCCTCCTTGCGCAACGGCCGCGTTCGCTATCGCTACGCCACGGAGGCTGTCACGGAGGCTGTTGCGGTTTACCTAATTGTGCTATACAAATCAATTCCCTCAACCTGTAAGCGGCATTTTAGTTAAGTAAATTTTTTGACCTAATTATTTACATTTTCTTCAAAAGGATTTTGAACATAGTATAGGTACCAAAGATTTCCGCATCACCGACATAGCTCTTCGAGACGCTGAAATTAAGTGGCAGTGGGTAGGGGTACATTGCTTGTATTGGGTAGTAAGGTTCTGAAAGAAAGGGAGACTTTCTTTCTATGTTTTAATTAAGTAAATCAATACCTAGAGGGAGTTACGCAAAGAGGCGCGGGTTCGATCCTCGCGCAGTGAAAATATTTGTAGTCATGAATGTATGAATATTTTCACTGGTCTGGTCATGCATCGGAAAGTACGTCAAGCCATTGGTCCCGGTTGCCATACGAACGTCTAGTGGTAGTCGTTACGGGTTGTTAGAGTCCTTAAAAGTCCAATAATTGGTCTAACTGCAATACTTCGATATCACCTTCGGGTTGTGGAGGTCAGAGGGCAGTCGCTTCACGGAAAATATCGAAGTTTAGCTAAAATCAGCAACTGGGGGCAGCAACAGGGTAACTGGTAAAGCGGACCCCAGACTACAAAGCTGAAAAAAAGCTTCGGATTCGACTGGAATTAACGCTAAGATGATGATGATGAACACCTAGAGGAAGTTTTTAATTGTGTCAAGTTTATAAACGATCGAGTACACTACACAATGCTTTTCGCGTTTCCAGCAGCCATAGAAAGTGTGTTATAACCACATCTAGTCATTACAAGTACAATTAAATCAAGTAACAAGGGGGTAATGCAATAATTATGTCTTTGTGTCGAGTTTTCTTTCTTCTTTCCTAGTTTCCAAGTACCTACCTATTGTATAATGTCTCGAACGTATCATAAAGATTGCAGTATATCAATTGTTTTGATTGACACACTGCTTTTGTTTTATTGAATACACTGTTTTTTGACAGACGGCAGTCGCTTCACGGAAAATGTCGAAGTTTAGCCATATCAGCAGTTGGACTGGTAAAGCGGACCCCAGACTCCAAAGCTGAAAAGGCTTCGGATGCGACTGGGATTAATGCTGGGATGATGATGATGACTGTTTTTTGATAAATAATAAACGTCTGTGAGCTGATTAAAAATGACATTTGTCTGCTGGTTCAAAATTACAATATCAAGTTTATTCAATATTAGCGGCCGTCCGGGACTTCGTACGCGTTTTTGTTATATGCTCCTCTGCTTTTCGTCGCAGCGTGATGTTATATAGCCTAAAGCCTTCCTGGATGAATGGGCTATCCAACGCAAAAAGAATTTTTCAAATTGGACCAGTAGTTCCTGAGATTAGCGCGTTCAAACTCTTCAGATTTATATATTAGTATAGAGGACCGAGATTCCGCGGCTTCGGCGCGGATCTCAAAAAAAAAAAAAAATCGGAAAATATTTTTTAACTCAGCGCATCAGATCTATATGATTATCTATAGTGGTGAGGGTTTTGAGCAACTTCGGGCACATACATACATACAGACAGACATACAAACATACGCACTTTATAGGGATGGATTACTTCCCACAATGTTAAGTGATACTACAGCTTGGCTCTCGCACATTTCTTGATCCATTAGTGTACATTTACATTATATACTTTTGGAACAGACCATTTGCAACAGATAGAACAGACATTTTGGTAGGCCATAGCATGTCTGTCTGTCTGTCTGTTACGCTTTCCCGCTTAAACCTCTCAACCGATTTTGATAAAATTTGGCACAGACAATCTTTAGACCCTGAGAAAGGACATAGGCTACCTTTTATCCCGGAAAAATCTAAAAAGCGCGATAAAACCGAAATTCACGCGGGCGAAGCCGCGGGCGGAAAACTAGTAGCTTATAAAAAAAAACAGTATAAATCACAGCATCGTCCACTTTCTACGCATATCCACAACAACCTAAGCTCACGTTATGAAAGTATCACTTTTCACTGGTCACACTTTGTTGCGTCGTTTTCGGCGCACGCGCATACTTAATTGTTCATTATTCACACCGGTCAAGTCAATGAAAGTAAAACTATGATATGGATCTTACATGTGTGTTTTGTTTAACATTTTTTTTTCTTACTGTTACAACTGAGACGAGGGCCTAATTTGTTGAATATGTTATTAATTAAATATTGTTTGTTTTGCTTCACTTTTACATATCATACTTACATACAATTATCTTTAATCGCTTTTTTATGGAGCTAGGGAGGAACTATTGAATGAAATTTGCTTCTATCCTTATACTTTTTGGCTTTGGGTTTAGGAAAGCTGCTTCAAAAAAATTTATCTTTATCTTTAAAAGGCTTTTTCATGTCCTTTTAAAGATAAAGATAAATTTGACTCCTTTTTTGCAGTTTTCATTATAACTAAATATTCTTGCAGACAATAAATAATCATCTTTTTATCAATAAACAATTTACTAAGAAATTTAAAGAACGGCATGAATTCAAGATTTGTCCAAAACTCCTAGCCATGAGGAATAGTATTTTTGTTTTATGACGACACTGTTGGGACCAAATTGTTTGCACCTATAAAATTAATGGAAGTCTCTACCCTATCTTAGTATTTTGTCTTTACATCAAATACAATCAAAAACGTTTTACCAAAAATAACCAAAAGTATTCTGTTCATACATAACCATGCTTCTCTAAGTAGGTAAAAATCTAAATCCATAATTTTTTGAAATGACATACATACATAAATGTATAGACGACAGCACATCAAGTTACTACAATCTGTCAAATTTCTTAATTTGATTTTCAATTTTATCGCTAAATCATTAAGGTCAAGATTGAATGGGAATATTTGACAGTTTGGGGTAGCTTGACCTGCTGTCGCCTGAGCTATACGAGGCATAGACTGATCTCGACTGTTCCGACCTGCAGTTACTCCTACACGAAATGAAGATATACCTACTTAGGAGCTTTCGATTGACCTGTACGGTTGTTACTACACACATCAAAAGTGTCTAGGGATCAAGCATTTTTATGCGGATTTCTTGAGATTGAGATGTGGCTTTGTAATAAATTTATGATTTTATAAATTTATATGGATCCTTTTTGGTGCATTTCATAATTTGAATCAGGAACTGTGAATCAAATTCGAGTAAAAGATGAAAATCAGCTGTCAATATTTTCCCTATAAAAACATACAACGCATTGAAGACATTATTAGTGCTACTGTTTCCCTACTACTGATTAAAACCAACGTTATTATGGAGCGGCGACGTCATTTAAGCAGGGAAGAAATGCTCAGAGCCGTGGGAATGATAGAAGCTGGTTCCCGGCAACGTACTGTGGCTTTAGCTCTGAATACAAGTCAGAGTGTTATCAGTCGACTTTGGACACGTTACCGAAGCACTGGTACCGTGGCTGAGCGCCATGGAGGACGGTATCGCTGCACCACACGGAGACAAGACCGATACATTCAAATCTTAACTCGAAGAGCTCCAACAATAACCGCCATGATGTTAGCCGTGAGGCTTCATCACTCTTCAGGGAACTTAATTAGCGACCAAACAGTCAGAAACCGCTTGCATGAAGTGAACCTTCATTCCCGAAGACCGCTACGGGTACCACATAAAGCAATGCACAATCGTAGGATTCGATATCAATGGGCTCTTGAACACAGAAATTGGGCAGAAGAACAATGGCGTTTCGTGTGCTTTTCTGATGAGTCTCGTTTTGGTATGAGACCGGATACAAGACGTATACGACACTGGAGAACCCCTGGACGCCAACAGCGATTAAAATCCTGCCAGGAAGTCCATCCTTATAGTGGTGGAACCATCATGGTATGGGCGGGTATTTGGATCGGCGGAAGAACTGAGTTGATTTGGATCAGAGGCAACCTCAACGCTCAAATTTATGCTGAAACGATTGTATCAGACGTCATCGTTCCTCTACAAGTGCAAATCGGTCCCTTATTTCAGTTAATGCATGATAATGCACGACCGCACACCGCAAGAGTTGTAAGACAGACTCTCGCCGCAGCTAACATCAATGTCCTGCCCTGGCCTGCTCAGTCGCCAGACTTGAACCCGATTGAGCATGCATGGGATATGCTACAGAGAAGAGCTCTGCCGAATATGGAGGGTATCCAGTCGCAAGAAGACCTTTTTTTGTTGTTGCAACGAACATGGGCGGCCATTCCACAGCGTGATTTGGATGAACTCATTTTGAGTATGCCAAACCGATGTTCTTGTGTTGTTAGTGTTCGCGGTAGAAACACGGATTATTAATTGTTTAAGTTACCCAATAAAATTTTAGAGAAAACTGTTATTTCAGTCTTTTTTTCGAACTTTTGTGTTAGTGGTTCAAATGTCAAATATCCCTTTATTAGGAAAATGGCAAATTTCTTTATTAATGCAAAGGTGACTTGGTTTATCGTTACTGTGACAAACGAAAACACTTTATTTGATGAATCCTTAAAGAAAATTTTAATTAATATCAATCAGGAGAAAAGTTATTGCAAAAATATATGTTGATCCCTAGACACTTTTGATGTGTGTATTTTAAGACCTCATCATCATCATCTCAACGTTAATCCCAGTCGCATTCGAATCTTTTTTCTGTTTAACTGCTGATTTTTGGCTAAACTTCGATATTTTCCGTGAAGCGACTGCCGCTGACCTCCTCAACCCGAAGGCGATATCGAAGCATTGCAGTTAGACCAGTAGTTGGGCTTTTGAGGGCTCCAACAACCTGTAACGACTACCATTAGATGTTCGTATGGCAACCGGGACCAACGGCTTAACGTGCTTTCCGAGGAACGACCAGACCACTGCGAATATACATATTCATGCATACAAATATTTGCAGTTTCGGGTAGCTTGACCTGCTGTCGTCCTTACAGCTTATTGATTAGACTTAAAATTTGAAATTATTACTCAAAAAACGGAGTATAAAATAAATAACTTATCTTTTATATCGCGTTTTTGTAATGATGGTTAAAAAGACATTGTAAGTCACACTAACGTAACATTTTAATTTATATTCATAGATATAGGCTTTTTTTTAAACATCATTACGTAACACAATTTATTATTGACATAACGTTGTTTATGTTAATTAAATGCAAATTGAAAGCCTACGAAAGTGAGAGCTTATCCAATAGAGCCCACCTACCATAAATAATCAATTTCCTTCCTCATTTAGGTAAGATAGCAGACAGCAATGAATGCAGGAAGTGAAGGAAGTAACTTGCTTAAATAGATGAGAAGGTTATATACAGCCTATAATGTTTCCACTATTGGGACATAGGCCTCCTCTCCGTGAGAGGGAGTGGGCCGTAATCTACCACGCTGGCCCAGTGCGGTTTGGTAGATTTCATATGTCTTAGATTTTTTTGGCTCTAGGACATGCTGGTTTCCTCACGACGTTTTCCTTTTTTTTTTTTTTTATTAGTTATAAACTAGTGCTTGACTGCAATCCCGCCTGATGGTAAGCAGTGATGCAATCGTTGAGTGTAAAGCGCACTTGTTTATTAAGCCTATTCACTTAAAAAACTTAGGAGTAGGAAGGATGACGGCAGTTGAGCGAGGTGATGCAATGTTAAACCCAAGACCAACACGACCAAACGATGCTGCGCTAGAGGAAGATTGATCTGGAGACTCTCCGCGACCAAATTCCCGAGACAACAACATTTGGCGCATCGTACCCGCCACACATCGCAACACAACTGCTCAGACCCGTCCTCCGTACGGCTTCACCAGACATCATGCCGGATCAACACGACGAATCGCTTGGCGGCAAGACTTTGTCTGGTGGGTGGTAACACTGGTAACTTATGCCGGCGGCTTCACCGTTTTGAGAGCAGTGGTGATGAAATAATTTGCACAAAGTAAAACGCCTGATGGGATTTGATCTTACGACTTAGATTTAGATATTTTATTTTGGCTCTAAGGCATGACGGTTTCTTCGCGATGTTTTCCATCACCGTTTCGAAAATATCATAACATCCTGGTATTATTATAAATGCAAAAGTTTGTGAGAATGGAACGATGAGGCTTTTTAAACGCTAAGACCCTCAACAATCGCGAGATATGCAGTAAGAGATGAAATGAAAGCGAGAAATGAAATGAAATGAAATCGTTTATTAAGCAAGTAGGAGCACTGATCACTTTTACACGTCATGTTTATTTTTTATTTTATTTTTTTAACTTAATGAAGCCGGCATTTCCTAACTGACTACCTCTGAGAAGAAATAGCCGAAACAAACTCAGGGATCATCGTCTTTTTTCAAGTCCAGACATTAAAAATGAAAATGTTTACAATAATTTACCTTATAATTACGCATATTGCTTAATAACAATGCTTAACTGAGCGAGCAGCTCAGTCCCAAGCTTTGCCCGACGTGGGGATACATCGAGATATGGTAACAGTTGACAAGGGCCTGAGGCCCTTGTCAACTGTTACCATATCTACCTAAGGAGAGCGTAGTGACTACGCTCTCCTTAGGTAAAGAGAACTGGCGCAAGCCAGTAGGTGCACGATACTAATGATCGCATGGAGGTATGACAGAGCAAGTTCACGGACGCCCTACACGGGCCTGATGTAGATTTACAAGCGTCCGTAGCCTGGCTACGTTTTGATGACCTTTTTGGGGAAACCGAAGGTGTTGTATGTGCAATTATGAACTAATTCTTTACTCCATGTAAAATATTCTGCTGTATCCGGTTAGACTGAAAGCCAACCCTAATATAAATGGGAAAAGGCTGGGTAGATTGATAAATAAATAATATAAATAGATAATATACATAGATATCTATTTTTAATGTTATTCTACTAATATTTTAAATGCAAAAGTTTGTGAGTATGTAAAGTAAAGCGTCTGATAAGGTTTGCACCTACGACCTACAATTTGTAAGTCATGGCCACTTCTGCTCCTCAGAAGGTCAATCCACGTGATTTATGACGTTCAAAATCCTGTCACAGTTCTTTCTTTCTTTCTTTTCTTTAAAGTGACTACTTCAACTCTTTAATGGACTCTATGGTTAGATACCACAATTTTGCCAATATCACGTGTAACAAATTACAGAAATTCTTTAAAAAATATATTTCACAATAATGGCGGATATCGCCAATGACAGTTGAAAAAACAGCCGCGTGAGCCGACTACTAGGAAATTTGATGCAAAGCCATGATGTGGTCACTATGCTGCGATATTTCAATGTTCTTTATGAATTATAGTCAGTAATAGTCTGACACGCCCTTCCGCTCCGCTCAGAGAGGGAGAGGTCGTTTGATGATTTCCCATCCAAAACAAAAAAAAAGGTATAGGTAATTTTTGTGTTTATCATGGACATTTACTATCGACGCGTAGAGAAAAGCAGATTTTATTTTAGTATATCTGAGGTATTCCTATAGAAAAAGTTATTCCAGTTCATAATTAGGGACTTGGGACGGGCCTAAGACCCCTTTTTTGTTTGGGATGGCAATCATCAAATGACCAATCCCACTCCGGATGGAGCGGAAGGGCGTGTTAGATTTTTACTGACTAAAACCTACCTGTGTTTCTTGACTTGCTCGTGCGCCAGGGCCACGGTTTCTTTTTTAAACAACCCGCAACCCTGACCCAGGAGGCATCGGTCTTCGTGAACCGCTTCACGATGTGCTGATATCTCTTTGAGGCGCGCGTGAAACAAAACGCGCAGTCGACTCGGGCATTTTCCTTACCGGGTTGCATTCTGCCTACAGTGTAGCTACCATGAGTTTACATTACGAGACTCGATCGTCGATATCGAGCGCGTTTGACTCATCGGTTGGCCCACTTCAAGGTTGTAAGAACTCTCAACCAATGAGAGCGCCATATATTGAAAACTCATGGTAGCTACACTGCTCACCGCCCGCAAGCCCGCGTGCATAAGACCCCTTGAATCGAGAGATTAGACATTCTTCTGTTAAATGAATTGGTCATTTTATGGGTCACTGAAGTTGGCCATAAACGACCTCTACCGGCAAACGTACGACAACAATGACACAGGTCACTTCCTGCTACCAATTTTGCATCGATTTGAATCGTCATGCATTACCCTATCTCGTTGAGGTCATTGTCATTTTATTATTTCTATAGAATGGGAAATTCTATCGAAACGTTATGAGCTGAAATTTTAGGAAAGGTCGCGGAAAATGTCAATGTTGTATTCATTTTATTTTTGGGTAGTCAGAGTTAAATTGTACAGACGACAGTACATTAAGCTACTACAATCTGTCAGATTTCTTTATTAAATTTTTAACTGTATCTCTAAAGCATTAAGGCTCAAGGTTGATTGGGAATATTTGACAGTTTCGGGTAGCTTGACCCGCTGTCGCCCGTACATCTTATTGATTAGACTTAGATATTTGAAATAATTACTCCAAAAACGACAAAAAAACGGAGTTTTAAATAAATAGTTAACCTTTTATGCTCCGTTTTTGTAGGTAATGACGGTAAAAAAAAGTCAGGCGACATTGTAAATCATACTAACGTAACATTTTAATTTATATTCATATATGTAGGCTTTTTTTAAAACAACATCACGCAACACAATTTATTATTGACATAACGTTGTTTATATTAATTTAATGCTACTATAAATACAGAATTAACAAAAAAAAAAAAAAACTGCGGTTGTTACCCACGTAAGTTACGATATGTTTTTTTATATGCTAAGCTCCTATTGGTCACAGGGTTATAGAGCCTAAAGCCTTCCTGGATTAATAGGCTATCCAACGCAATAAGAATTTTTCAAATCGGATCAGTAGTTCCTGAGATTAGCGCGTTCAAACAAACTCTTCAGCTTTATATATTAGTATAGATTAGCGACCGCCAGCGACTTCGTTCGAGTGGAGTTATTTATGCTCCGCTCCTATTGGTCGCAGCGTGATGTTATATAGCCTAAAGCCTTCCTGGATTAATGGACTACCAACGCAATAAGAATTTTACAAATCGGACCATTGGTTCCTGAGATTAGTGCGTTCAAACAAACAAACAAACTCTTCAGCTTATATCTATACTAATTTTCGTATAGATATCTACGCTGTCAAAATTTAGAAGTTTTTTCAGTCATGAATTGAATTGCAAACCATCCCGTTGTGATTACTTAGATGATATGAACGTGGAGTGGGCTGTCTTTCCAACTTATGGTAGAGATTGATACTTTTGACAGCTTAGGTACTTCACCTAACGCCGTACCGAGGACGGGTCTGAGCAGTAGTGTTGCGATGTGTGCCGGGTACGATGCGCCAAATGTTGTTGAGTCGGGAGTTTGGTGGTGCACGGTTTCCAGATCAATCTCCCTCTGGCGCAGCATTTGTGGCCGTGTTGTTGGGGTTAACATTGCATCACCCCGCTCAACTGCCGTCTTCCTTCCTATACACAGTTTTTTTGACTGAACAGGCTCTTAATAAACTAGTACGCTTGACCATCAACGATTGCACCATCAGTCGGAATTGCGGC
Source organism: Sesamia nonagrioides (assembly GCA_017933935.1). Taxonomy (NCBI): domain Eukaryota; kingdom Metazoa; phylum Arthropoda; class Insecta; order Lepidoptera; family Noctuidae; genus Sesamia; species Sesamia nonagrioides. The sequence goes on along the minus strand of JADWQK010001254.1, from coordinate 109,316 downwards.
CAAGCACTACTTTATAATATGTAAAAAAAAAACTTTTCACGATCAGAATAATTTATAGAGCAAATCACCGGTTGACATATAATTTACACATAGATTGACGTGTGAATCAGTGTCCTGTCATTCCTATCATCCTGCACAAAGCAGCTTCAGTAAGGTATCCTAAATGATGGGACAGCAAATGGAAAGCAAATCAGTAGAAATAGATAGCTAATTTAGAGGTCCTTACGAAATGTCTTAATGCGATATAGCTATAAATTTATTTCGTAAAACTTGACTTAAGTATATTGTGTAATAAGCCTTGAGCACAGGCGTGCAGTAGCCAGCGTGTCGATATTTTTATAGGATGCATTTTGGAGAGTGTGAGAAGGAATTGCATGATTTAATTCCTCCATCTCCGTTCTATTATTGGACAACCCGAGTATCTACCACTACTATCCGGACAGAATGATTCGCCTCTTCTAACGCGTACATCGAAGGACTGGAATAATTTGCCAGCGGCGATCTTTCCGTTTGACTACAATTTAAGTGTGTTCAAGGCTAGAGTGAATAGGCTCTTAATGAACTAGTGCTTTACCATCAACGATTGCATCTCTGTTTACCATCAGGCGGGTTTGTGGTCAAGTACTAATCCATAATATTTAAAAAGTAAGTTAAATATTTTGCCATCTCTACTAATATTATAAAGAAATAAAATTTTTTGCTTGTTTTCATGTATTTTTGTAACATATAGGGGATACTTTTTCTGGTAAAAAATATTTTTGTATTTGATAGCCTAATTCATGAGGAAGAATTATATTCAACTAGCTTTCCGCCCGTGTCTTCGCCCGCGTGCAGTTCGGTTATATCGCGCTTTTTAGATTTCCCTCGGGAATATAAAATTTTTCCGGGATAAAAGGTAGCCTATGTTCTTTCTCAGGGTCTAAAGATTGTCTGTGCCAAATTTCATCAAAATCGGTTGAGAGGTTTAGGCGGGAAAGCGTAACAGACAGACAGAGTTACTTTCGCATTTATAATATTAGTATGGATTAGCTTTCTGCCCGGGTGGAGTTCTGTTATATCGCGTTTTTCACAGCGCCATCTATCACCGAACTGGTATGAAGCTAACAATATTTTTGTTTTTCCCGGAATATCAATTATTTCCGGGATAAAAAGGTCCCTATTATTTAATCCGGACTTCTAACTTTACATCTGCAAAATTTTAAAGCAATCGGTTCAGTAGTTACGGCATGAAAGCAGAACAAACAAACCAACTCACTTTCCGATTTATAATCTTAGTAAGGATTATCAACATATATTATTTCTCCAAGGGTCTGAAACCGTTTCTCCCTTTTTCTCTCTTTCTATCGAACCAATCTGAACGTCCGACCCACCAATCGACAGATATTCGTCCCTGGTACCATGGAATACTATTTTATACAATATGTAAAGAAAACCCTGTCCGACCCCTAAGGATAATAAAGGTTAGGTAAACACTTGACCAAATATAATATAAAATTTTACATAATCATCATAGTAACAATAATAATGAATTTTGAAATAATCTTTTTTTCCGGGAATTAATTCCAATTTCCCCGAAATTTGGTAATTTTAAAAACTGACAACACCATTTGTGACGGAGCGAATAGCGATGCGACCACGTGCCGCATGCCCCGCCCCCTTCACCCGCGCATGTATGCCTATCGGGTTGCCTGCCGCACATGCATTACGTGACCTCGCTTTTAGAAATAACATTTATTTTTTTTGGGGATTTTTTTAAGTTTAGCCCGGCTTTGTAGGCATTATTAGAATCAGTTAACGATACCTAACAATACCTTCACGGATCGGACAGGGTTTTCTTTACATATTGTATAGTGCGAATTTTTGCACGGGTCAGCTAGTATGGTATTAATATCTCACTAAGACTCTTAGCTATGCAAACAGAAAATGTCAAAAAGAACGCTTAGTCATAACAAAGTGATAACGCGTGCTGGTAACGTGATGTGACGAAAACTTATTTCTTATAATTTATGAGTTTATCACGGACATTTACTATCCATACTAATATTATAAATGCGAAAGTAACTCTGTCTGTCTGTCTGTCTGTCTGTCTGTCTGTCTGTTACGCTTTCCCGCCTAAACCTCTCAACCGATTTTGATGAAATTTGGCACAGACAATCTTTAGACCCCGAGAAAGAACATAGGCTACCTTTTTATCCCGGAAAAATTTGATGTTCCCGAGGGAAACTTAAAAAGCGCGATATAACCGAACTCCACGCGGGCGAAGCCGGGCGGAAAGCTAGTCTTAAAATAAATGTTGTTGTCGCATTTCTGAGTTGTACCAATAGTAAAAGTTGTTCAGTTCATAACTTTGAACATTTAACTTAGGGATTAGGAGACACCGGAAGACGGTGAGTAGGCCCCTCGACACGGTGGACCGACGTCCTCGTGAAGGTCGCGGGAAACCGCTGGATGCGGGAGGCGGACCGGTCGTCGTAGAGAACCTTGGGGGAGGCCTATGTCCAGCAGTGGACGTCTTTCGGCTGAAATGATGATGATGATGATTAGGAGACAAAATAAATAATAAAATATCTGAAAAGAAAATATTGAAAGAAAATATCTCAATAGTGGGTCTTCGAAGATAACAAAATTTCAGAGGACCCACTAGTGGTTCTTGGGAGACATATCAGTGTGCAGCCACCCACCGGTGGGTCTGTTTGGTGGGTCTTTGAAGCCCTAGGGCCTAAGACCCGCAATCGATTGTTTAAACATTCTTCTGCCAAATGAATTGGTAACTTTATGGGTCACTGAAGTTGACCATAAATGATGAGGGATTCGTTCGAGGTTCGATTCATTCATTCAAGGATAAGAAAATTCAAGCCGATGAAGGCACTATTCATTGATATAATATTAAACAAATATGATATGCTCTAACAAATTAACCAAAATAAATGTGCCGATCGGAGCAGCAGCACACACGTGCAATTTTTTTATTCTGCGTACATTTCACACGTTGGCACAGTGTGAGTGAGATGGGGCGCAATCTAAAGCATAGAGAAGAAAAAGACGGCTAGTGTTTGTCGTTTGCGCTTAAATAGAATCGACGAAAACTAAAGCGACTTGTTGGAATTACCTCCTTTTGTACGCTTCATTTTCAGTGCGCTAGTGACGTATCTACCTTAGTTTAATATTATATCAATGGCACTATTACTATAAATTGAAATCGTTGTGAAGCTTATTGCTACTCCATTGCCCAATATGTTCGCAAAATGTGTCTGCTCAACAACGTAAATAACGCAATGAATGTTGTTGAACTGTCAAAATGTAACCCATTGCTGCTGATAGTGTGTTATGCAATGAAGAGCCTAGTTAAAGATAATTTAAACGCTTTACTCGATCGCGATCAGCATATAATCAGCATTGCTCGTCATGATCGATTTTGATTTGATACACATTTTCTGATAATAGACAATCTCTGTAGCGTAGCGGTAGTGAAAGCGCCGCTGCATAAGGAGGCGCGGTTTCGATCCCCGTTCACTGCAAATATTTGTATGCATGAATATGAATATTTGCACTGGTCTGGTCGTACCTCGAAAAGCACGTTAAGCCGTTGGTCCCAGTTGCCATACGAACAACATCTAATGGCAGTCGTTACGGGTTGTTGGAGCCCTCAAGAGTCCAACAATTGGTCTATCTGCAATGCTTCGATGTCGCCTTCGGGGTTGTGGAGGCCAGACGGCAGTCGCTTCAAGGAAAATATTGAAGTATAGCCAAAATCAGCAGTTAAACTGGTAAAGTGGATCCCAAACTCCAAAACTGAAAAGCTTCGGATGCTTCACGCCCATTTCACCCAAGTTTTCTGCAGTGCAATTCTGTAATCATCTCGGGTTACAGAATTTCACTGCAGGTATCGTAGGATTGCGTCCGGAGCAAAGTTTACGATAGGTAGTTTGTTTAGTAGTGTAAATTACAGTTCTAATAAAGAAAGAAGTATATTTTATGCTAGCCCCGCCCTGCGTTTTTAACTGCATAAGTTTAAAACTATATGTGTGCCAAATTTCATTCAATTTCATTCAGTAGTATGAGATGTATGTTTGTTACGCTTTCACACAAAAACTACTGAACGAATTCGCTATATAGACTTGCTACTTAATTTTCTGGAACCATCTGAAACATTCTAGACCCCGATGGAACCTTCTGGAACGTTGTAGACTGTGATGGAACCTTCTGGAATTCAACACTCTGCTTTATTGGGAAAATAAAGCAGAGAGAGATTTGTGTGGGTTATATAACCCACACAAATTAAAGAAATGTATTTAAACCAAATTCTAGACTAATTATGTTATTGGAACCGATTCTCTTGTTTAGAAACTAAACTAAATTTGAGTTAAGTGTATTTTTTTTCTTTTCATTAAGTACCTTAAGAAGAGGATAGAAGATAACATCTTAGTTTAATCCTGTGAAATTGAGATACTCCGTAGACAGTTTAGACGCGATTATAAACATGGCGACCAAAAATACGACAAATAATGTCAGAAGTGGACCAATTTGACAAGTCAAAACTAATATCTTATCTTCTGTCCTTTTCTTAATGAAATATAAATGAAAAAGATGGACTGAACTCATCGATCAGTTATACACTAGATACTACAGTCTCGAATAAAACTCTTATAAAAAAATGGCGACAAGTATTCAGAAATTGATATAAAATAACAGATATGATTTATGCTCTAACAAATTAACCGAAATAAATGTGCCGATTGGAGCAGCAGCACACACAAGCAATTTTTTTATTCTGCGTACATTTCACACGTTGGTACAGTGTGAGTGAGATGGGGCGCAATCTAAAGCATAGAGAAGAAAAAGATGGCTAGTGTTTGTCATTTGCGCTGTTAGTGTTTGTCGTTTGTTTTTACGAGTGTATCGAGAGTGACTAAGGCAAGAGATTAGAATTATAATCTTTTGCACGCTTCAAGTTCAATGCGCTAGTGACTTATCTACCTTAGTTTAATATTATCTCAATGTATAAGCAGTCTAAAGTAGTCAAAATAAACATTCATTTAAAATCAGCCTTAAGTGCAGTGTATAAAGTTGTTATCACAAAGCAGTACAAAAAGCCATAATTTTTTACGACCAAGTCATCAAACATCAAACCAAATTCAACCTTACACGCATGCATTAAAGTCAGAATTATAAAGTAAGTACTAAATGAAATAAGCACCCAAGTGCTGTGTTGTGTGCTTGTTCAGTTCAACCATTTTTTTTTTACGCTGATTGTAAATCTAGTGTATAAGTGATCGATGACTCAAATTTAATTTAGTTTGTGGACCAGGGAATCAGGCCATTGTACGTTGTGCGTTTGCCTAGTTTTACACTATTCTAACGTTTTAACCGTCATTTTAAAACTATGTCTGTCTTCTTTCCACAGTGCCTGAATGTTTTGGTGGCCGCAGGCGCAGCGGGCGCCGACAACAAGCAGCTCTCCTCCTACAAGACGATACACACGTGTGCTTGTGCGCCGGGGGAGGCACGAGTGAGTACAGCAATGTGATCCTGTAACCATTTTCTCAGTGGTAGTCCATAGCATAAACGAGTAACATAGGTAAACGAGTCCTCGAGTGGAGACCGCGTCTCGGCAAACGTAGCGTGGGACGCCCTTGGGCTAGATGGAGCGACGACATCAAAAAGGTGGCTGGTAGTGGCTGGCGGAGAACTGCTCAGGATCGAGCTTGTTGGCGTGCCATGAAGGAGGCCTATGTCCAGCAGTGGACGAGTATGATGATGATGATGAGTCCATAGCATTGGCTGTCGGCAGAAGTTACCACCCACCAGGCAAAGTCTTGCCGCCAAGCGATTCGCCGTGTTCCGAAATGATGTCTGGTGAAGTCGCACGGAGGACGGGTCTGTGCAGTTGTGTTGCCATGTGTGCCGGATACGATGCGCCAAATGCTGTTGAGTCGGGAGTTTAGTCGTGGAGGGTCTACACATCAATCTCCCTCCAGCGCAGATCGTTTGTCGTGTTTTTGGGTTTAACATTGCATCACCTCGCTGAACTGCGGTCTTCCTTCCTATTCACCCAGTTTTTTTGAGTGAATAGGCCCTTAATAAACTAGCGCGCTTTATCATCAACGATTGCATCACTGCTTAACATCAGGCGGGATTGCGGACAAGCACTAGTTTATATTTATATTAAAAAAAAGAAATCTATGTATCTAGTTGACTTACATGGAATGTACAAATGACAACACATCAAGCTACTGCAATCTGTGTTCTTTATTATATTTTGAACTTTATCGTTAAAGCTTTAAGTCTCAAGGTTGATCTGCTGTTGTTCGTACAATAAGTATTTTGTACGTGTCTTAAGCGAATCGTTGATAGCTAGCTGGTCGCTTCCTCGTCAGCGGTAGGGCAAGTGCTCCCTAATTTGACCTGTGACTAACCTGTGTTTGTTATATAACCCGCGCAGATAAAGAAAAGATCTGAAAATGGCGGCGGATACTTATGGTACGGTTGACAAAAAAACATGCCATTGTTCAATCACAAACCAAATGCTAAGATAGCAAAATGTCAAATTTACGTTGTAAATATTGTTATTTAAAACGTAAATTTGACATTTTACTTGTTTGCTGTTGTGTTTGTTTTTATTGTTGTTTTTGTTGAGTTTCATTGTTAAAACTCAACAAAAACAACAATATCAAGAGAAACAACAAATTAGCAGAGATTTTAGCGGAACGAAATTAAGTAACGATAACTCCGAGTGTATCAAAGTAGCTTGAAAAGCGAATCCTGAATTCCTGATCGATGATTTTTTTTTGCATCGCTTATTTCACTGTGTGATCTTTTCTTTATCTGCGCGGGTAATACTACATTTTGTTTTACATGTAACTTTATTTTTACTTGGATAAATTGCCTGTGCTTTGAGTTACATAAGCATTTGTGTTTGGTAACGAAATGATTCCTTTATCACTTCTGTTTTATAATGTTTCTATTATATAATGTGCATTAAAGAAGATGTTAATAATTTTCGTAATATTCTGCATAAAAATAGACGACCTTTGGATTGCATTGTTTACGAATTTAGAATCAAATTAAATGAGTAACTCCACGATTGTGGTGGGTATTGGTACCTCTATTTGTTGTCGTCCTCCGTGGCGTAGCGGTCAACATGCCTGCCTGCGAGGTGGAGGCCCCGGGTTCAATCTCCGGCAAGGTCATGATGGAAAACGATCTTTTTCTGATTGGCCTGGGTCTTGGATGTTTATCTATATATGTATCTATTATAAATATTGTATGGTTGAGTTAGTATCCCATAACACAAGTCTCGAACTTACTTTGGAGCTAGCTCAATCTGTGGGATTTATCCGTATGTATTTATTTATTAGTTATTTGTTTATTTTTATTTATATATTCTTTATTTTACACCAATCAAACATCAAACAAAAAACATCCAACACAAAAAAAAAACATACAATGGGCGGCCTTATCGCTAATGCGATCTCTTCCAGGCAATCAAAAATCTCTCCCTAGTTCCTTTTCTATTTTTTGGCATGAATATCCTTCTTAGAAGACAACTTTTGGAGAAGTATAAAAGAAAACATGTTACGCTGACCCTTAATAGGGGACGTTTATTAATGTAATTATTGACCATATTGACGCTTGAAAGGCAATCATCCCCCTAATCGGCGAACACATTTTTGTCAAATTATTGCGACTAGTTGGTATCAGTTGGTATCGTTCGGGCCGCCCATTGGTCCGTTCGGTTCAAACGATCCCAACTAGTAGCAAACATTTGACAAAAATGTGTTCGCCGATTAGGGGGCATATCCAAGCGACAAAAATTCGTAAATTGTGTTATATACACCATTCGAACCGCCAGATTTTTCTGCGTCGAATGATGTATATAACTCAATTTACGAATTTTTGTCGCTTAGATACGATTGCCTTTCAAGCGTCGATATACATATAGGGGACAAAGACATGAGAATATTATAACCCCAAAAGCCGCTCGGCCAAATCTTATGAATGAGTAGCTTTTCTCTTTTACTAACCCTCCCCAAACTCTCAAATTCCAGTGCGCCTTACCAAACTGCATCAACATAAATGGAACCCGCTCCCCCTTCTACCTGCACGCTCCAGAGCGAGAGCGACGCAACTCAGTGCAGGAGCGACGCGGCTCGTTGCCGTCTACCGTTGGCTCGGTCAGCTCCGCTCGCTCGGGCCCCGCTGATGGACTATATGTGAACCCCATGCAGAGGGCCACGTCTACCAGCGCGACGCATCATAGCTCTTCTGGGGAAGAGAGTTCAGGTAAATGTCTAAAGATTTTATTGGATATTTTCCAGATTCCTCTTACTCAGTCACATATTACACTCAATACATTTTGACGTCAAGTTTATTTATAGGTTTAAATCAGACAAACATTAGCTATACAATATGTTAAGAAAACCCTGTCCGACCCGTAAGGATAGTAAAGGTTAGGTAAACACTTGACCAAATATAATATAAAATTTTACATAATCATCATAGTAACAATACTAATGAATTTTGAAATAATCCTTTTTTCCGGGGAATTAATTCCAATTTCCCCGAACTTTGGTATTTTTTTAAAAAGTGGCAACACCGGTATTATTATAAGCGAATAGCGACGCGACCACGTCACAGGTGCCGCGTGCCCTGCCCCCCGCCGCCCGCGGAATAGGGTTGCTTACCGCACATGTGTTAAGTTACCTCTTTTTGCGAAATAATATTTATTTTTTTAGGGGGATTTTTTTTTAAGTTTTGCCTGTCTTTGTGGGCATTATTAGAATCAGTTATCGATACCTAACAACACCTTCACGGATCGGACAGGGTTTTCTATACATATTGTATAGGTTTTATTATCACACACACATTATATTAAGGTCTTTATTGTTCACTAAGCTACAATAGAACACTGACTCCTAAGTCACAGGTTGGCCCTAGTTTAGGAGTCAGGATTTTTCACTATTTGTACAACCTTTATTTTCCAAAAATATACCTATATGAAATCTACTCTTTTGCTATTTAGGTTTTCTTTGTCAATAAAGTTATTTATATTGTTATTTCTGATGTGCTGAGCTTGATGGGGTTGTTTGTTGAAATGGTCATGGTTGTCGGTTATAAATATTGAAGTAAGTACACCGTCACACGTTGTATACAGCAGTTTATGTCGTCAATGTATTAGCTAGTAAGATGCATTTGCGACACAGCTCATTGACGTCCACCGTAGGCTCGATCAGCTCCGCTCGCTTAAAGCCCGCTGACGGCCTATACATGAACCACATACCGAGAGCCACATACACTAATCTGAATAATCATACCTGGCTCATTTGGAGAAGAAATATAGCTCAGGTAAATTGTTAAAGCATTGTGAGTTTAAGGGGGTTTAAACGGGTACAGTTTAAACCTTTAAACAGTTCTCCGGAACTCAAACATAAGTGCAAAAACTCACCATTAATAAATACCTGTGAGAGGATTGTAACACATTGTATTAGATTTGACCAAATTATAGTTGACCTAACAGAGAAACCAGTACAGTTCCGCCATTAATGAAAAGTAGGTTTACTTACCAAAACATCATTAATAGCATCACAACAAGCTTCTATATGTAAATAAATCTCAAACCGGGCCTCAATATCGCAACCATAATATAAGTATGAGAAATCGACTATAAATTCCTGATTTCTCATAATGAACTGTTATATTAGGCGCTTTTGCTTTCCAATACAGAAGAGGTTAGCGTACCGAGATGAAAGTAAGAGTCGACTTGAGGTTTTTTATTACGTCGCAAGGTCGTCGGTCGGAGACTGTTAGGACGATTTATAACTGCGGCGAGCAGGCACGCATTATATTACACAACTTTATACCATAAGCATCATTCATAGTTAACATCTATCTAATATTTCTGAACTTTGTTAGGATCGGTGTCTAGTACTATCAGATTCTGTTTGGCACCAAGAAGTAGTAGAATCGATATTTATCGATTCTACTACTTCGAATCAACGAAGAAGTAGAATCGATAAATACGAATCGACACTCTCAAGCGATATGACGATTCGACAGTGTGTTGAATCAGGAACGAGGCTAAGAGAAATGAAATTATTAGAGAATTAGATAAATAGGTTAGACTTAGGTAGATATATTTAATAATTTTCTTTTTTTTTTAAGACAAATTTAAGTAGGTAAAGGATTTATCAACAAAAAAAGAAAGAAAGGATACACGTTTTATGACGTGTAAAAGTGATCAGTGATCCTGCTTGCATAATAAACGATTTCATTTCATTTATTTATGGTGAAAATGACTCAGACAAAGAATTTGTATCCTTTGTCTACTTTTAAAAACAACGAGCATAAGTAGTTTGAAAATATACGTCAAAACTGCCATAGCTCAGCTTTATGCTACGACTGACGAAGGTGAGACAAAACCCCAGCACTAATTTTCAGCAATTATTAAATTTGACCTAATGTCATCAATAGGTATTTGGTATACTTCGGTTTAATTTCGGTAGTAAAGGGAACGAATGTTCGGAGCACTATACGCTTGCTGCTATTAAAGAATGTTTGTAGCACAATATGCTCGCTGCTATTAAAGAATGTTCGTAGCACTATACGCTCGCTGCTATTAAAGAATGTTCGTAGCACAATATGCTCGCTGCTATTAAAGAATGTTCGTAGCACTATACGTTGGCTGCTATTAAAGAATGTTCGTAGAACTATACGCTCGCTGCTATTAACGCCCGTCTTTAGGCACACCCACGTAATATGCGTACCGTACGTTTATTAAAGACGCAACTGGTTTTCTGTTGTATACTCTTACGATGAGTTACGATGAGAACAGGTTGTCTATAATCGTGATAGATTATAGGTAGGCATTTCTGACTAGGTGAGTTGAAGCAGAACCGGCTGTGAATTATTACCATTTTATTGATTTTGATAGTGAAACGTTTTCAGACATATGTATGAGGTAGTGATAGTGGGAGAACGTGTCAGTTTTAGATTAGTCTATAAATGGTGTAATTTTGATAATTTAAAACCTCCTAAGTTGTCAGTAGCGGATTTTCACTAAGAAACCAAAGCGAAATTATTGAAATAAAATCAGCTGCGCCATATATTTCATCATATGCTTAACCCTTTCCTTGCTATAATGGGTTCGGCTTTAATCTAATCGGTTGCAACTGAGTACTAGTATTTTCTAGGCATGCCACGATAGCGGCGATAAGACCCCTCTTTATGGAGTAGCTAGAGAGGTGCCACGTCGCCCTCACCTTCCGCCTAAGTCAGGTCCTCACCGGAGGCGGAGCGCGTGACTGAGAGGCAATCTCTGCGCCCTTACGCCCGTAGCTACTGCAGAAGACGCCCTAGATGTTGGGAAACAACAACGAACTCCCAACTGCCGTAGGCGCGGACTTATGGACGGCGGACAATGGGTAGCTTGCACCAGACCTGGGTCGACGGCGCGTTGTGTTTGCGCGCCTCAAACAATTTTGACTGCACATCGAAACGGGGCCCAGATGGACCGATGCCTTTTAAATTGTAATTGATGAAATGGCCTCTCTCAGTCTGGGTGGAGCGGAAGGGCGTGTCAGACTTTTACTAACTAAAACCCATCCCTGTTCCTTTATGTTACCCGTCTCAGGGACTGCCCGAAAGAGAGACCGTGGCCCTGGCACAGGCAAGTTAAAGGAACATGGATGGGTTTTAGTCAGTAAAAGTCTGTCAAGCCCTTCCGCTCAACCCAGAGCGGGAGAATTCATTTGATGATTAGCCACCAAAAAAGGCTTTCTCGTTAAGACCGTGAAGGAAGATACGGTCCCCTAAGGAACCCTACTCCCATACTAATAACTAGCGGCCGCCAGCGACTTCGTTCGCATGGAGTTAGTAATGCACCGCTCTTATTAGTCTCAGCGTGATGTTATATAGCCTAAAGCCTTCCTGGAATAATGGGCTATCCAACGCAAAAAGAAATTTTAAAATCGACCAGTAGTTCCTGGGATTAGCGCGTTCAAACAAACAAAGAAACAAACTTAACGAGCTTTATATATTAGTATAGATTAACTTTTTAGACGAGCAAACACATGTTGGGAGAAGGGCCAGTCCCTTCTGTGACATTGTTTTGTCATTTGTTTTCGTAGTTCAGGCCTCAAACTAATTTTTTGTCCATAATAAGAAGCCGGAGACGGCCTTTTCTTCGATAGGAACTATTAATTTTTTGCTTAACATTACAAACATCGAAATTATTTAGTAATAGTTAGTTCTGTTCTTAAAGACGAATATAAAGATCCTTCAAGAGATTTCCAGATTATTCCAAATTACACTTTTAAGCTTAAGTTAGTCGTGGTGGCCTAGTGGTTAAAACACCAGCCTCTCAAGTATGAGTGTGCGGGTTCGATTCCAGGTCAGGCAAGTACCAATGTAACTTTTCTAAAGTTATATGTACTTTCTAAGTACATCTTGGACGCCAATGACTGAAGGTGAAGGAAAACATCTTGAGGAAACCTGGACCTTTATAAGTCTGAAATCGCCAACCCGCATTGAGCAAGCGTGGTGATTACGCTCAATCCTTCTCTGTATGAGAGGAGACCTGTGCCCAGCAGTGGGACGATAAAAGGTTGATGATGATGATGATGACACTTTCAAGACTGTACAGGGGCGAAACAGTATGCTATGGTCCAAACCAAAAATTCGAAGACATTAAGACATCTACCAATCTGCATTCCCGAGTTGTATGTTATTAGCACTCCCTGTTTGGCTTGGTTTGGCTTGGCTTGGCTTGGCTTTGCTTGGCTTGGCTTGGCTTGGCTTTGCTTGGCTTGGCTTGGCTTGGCTAGTGTTCCAACAGTGCGGGAACATTATAAGCTGATTATGTACAATTGCTCACAAGAAATACATTTACATTTTCAAGCATTACGTAGCAGAAGTCTGGCTAAAGTATAATTAAATGAACCTATTAATACAGAAATAATCGCGTAAGAAATAAAAGAGTAAGCATACGTAATAGTTACCTATTCACATTTCCAAGAACAGTTTTCCAACAGACGGGCGCTCCTTTTGCGTTACTTCATACGTTTTTCAGCAGCCATACTTGTTCTCTATTACAGAGGTGAAATATGAAGCAAGCATATATTTTCTGCCTCGTTGGTTTTTTGGTTCCAAGCACTATTGTTCACATGCATTGTTTGGGGCATTTTATCATCATCATCAACCTTTTTTTTTATCGCCCCACTGCTGGGCACAGGTCTCCTCTCATACAGAGAAGGATTGAGCGTAATCACCACGCTTGCTCAATGCGGGTTTGGCGATTTCAGACATAAAGTCCAGGTTTCCTCAAGACGTTTTCCTTCACCTTTAGTCATTGGTGTCCAAGATATACTTAGAAAGTACATATAACTTTAGAAAAGTTACATTGGTACTTGCCCGACCTGGAATCGAACCTGCGCACTCATACTTGAAAGGCTGGTGTTTTAACCGCTAGGCCACCAAGACAATGGGGCATTTCATATATGGTTTTAAAATTAAGCCCTAACTAAAATGGAGGATGACTTCGTTATTGAATTAAAAATTACTTAACATATACCTCTTAATTCGCCTTGAAACTTTACTTTCACGGTCAAAGTATAAAATCGGTAACCTCTGTCTGCCTCTCTAGGTTTTTCACAGCATTACAGACGTAGGTATATCCACACACCATTATAGCAAGCGCGTGAAAAATCGAGCGCATCAAATTGTAAACACGACGGAAGTGAATCGCCAGGAAGCGCATACGCAGGTTTAGGTAACTGATGCACCCCATTGAGCAGTTGTTTTCCTGCCGCGGTTGCGGGCGGTCGTGCGTTCCGTGCTCCTGCATTGAAAAAGTAGAAAGAATATTAGCAATGTGTGGTGCACATCGCTTATATTCTTTTTTTATTGTGCTTTATGTAAACGTAAATATTTTTATTAGTGAGTCAGGTCTATAATACATAAATGGTTTTTGTTTTCTGGGAAATTCAAGATGGATGTGGTCAAGAGATCTTTGATACAAGACTGGGTGGATGTTATAGATTTAGAATACGGTGTGTTCAGTGCTTAATTTCCAGTATAATCTATATTATGTATTTCGGAAAAGGATAAGCAGTTATAGGTAGTGTATTGTATTTATGTATGTATGTAGGTATTTTAATTAAGTAGGTATATGTATTAGTTTATTATTAAGTAATACACAATTCCTGCATCCCTCTATCTCATGTTCATGTATGCTTTTTTTGTGCAAAATAAATCTTATTGAAGTTACAGATGACAAAGAGAAGTAGACAACATTATCTATATACGCACTTATTGATTGTTTAATTAATATTTTCATGAGAAAGATAGGGGCAGAAACATTGATGTACAGGGCTTTTTGTACCAAGGAAGAAACTGCGAACACTTAGTCGGAAATTCGAGCAATTACGCAAACAGAAACCGCTGGATAATATTAGTTGTTAAAGGCATTTATGTGTTGAAAACACAGAAATCGTGATAGCAAGGATTTCTGTGGTTGAAAATAAACGCTTTGTTAGGTGGTATTCATACATTATGATCTAAACTACTGCATAAAATAATTGATTTAAATATGAGGTTATCGTATGCGTAAAAATAGTTTAGTAAAGTTATGGATCAAATTTCCTAACAAATTAAATTGTTCGGATATTTAAATCATAAATATCTTTCTTTGACAGTTGTGTTATGTAACGGCTATAAAATGGAACATTAAGGTAGTTTGAAAAGTAATTATTATTCTTAATTCTACGTCTACCATTAAGAGAATTTTTAACACCATAGACTATTTTATTTTAAGTTTTAGTGTAGACTATGATGCAACGGATATATCCAGGATTCTTACTAAGAGGTATCGTACCCAGTAACTCAGTTGTGAAGGTCAGTTAACTGTCCCCACAAGTTGGGAGAAAGCTGGGCGGATGATCATAAAATATATTTCAAAAAGTAATAATAGTAATCTAATAATCGAGTGGCGACCATGCACCGGAAGCGACATTTCGTGAAAAGCTGTACAGCGAGGGCTTCCGAACAGCTTTTTACGAAATTTAAATATTTGAAAAATTATAAGCAATATAAAATATCTTAAAGCAGTTCGGATAATAAATCCGGTAGAAAAAATAGCAAGCTGTCCAGAATTAAAAAAAAACAGGTTGTCTTAAAGACAATCAACAGCGTTGTCCAAAACTGACCCGATCCTTGGGAGAGGCCTATGATTAGCAGTTGACGTCTTTCGTCTGAAATTTGATGATGATGATGAATAACAATCTTAATTTCCCTCGTAAAATAGAATTATATTATCCATCATATACATAACACAACATATTATTCGATAATACTGTAATTTCCCACCAATCTCTAGAATTTACGCAATAAAGGTATAAAATTGTAGTGTGATTAATCATACTTCGGATTGACTGAACGTGAAGAAATGGGTTTATATAATCCTATACCTGAGTCGGATAATGCGGCTTCACGCTTGCTAATTTGTTATCAATCAATCAGTTGGATTATAGCAATATAAAACTGGACATAACCCACTCTCTTACAGGCAGCCATGATAATACAAAACAGCGAATGCTTTCAAAATATAAAGAAGTGATTAGCTATTATTGGTAGGCAATGAATATATTTCCATTCATAGATTCATTATGCTGTCTAACATTATTATTTTCGATACTATGAACATTTAATTGCAGATTTAGAAAGATACTTAGAAATTCATGAAATCATAACATGTCACATAACCAAGTACTTTCTTCACACTTTCCTGATTTATTATTTATCGATACCAATGTTGGATGGGTTACCTAGCCCAAACCAGGTTATTTGCATGTCTGTATATATTATTTGAATTCAGTCAGTTCTCTACATTGTCTCATTATTAAAACCTTAAAGTCAAAATATTGCTGGACTGCTTGTCCCAGTAGCTGTGGCTATCCGGCTCGAAGGACCAAACATGGGCGAATAGTTTATTTGTGTATACGATATGTGTACGAATATACGTTATTAAACATTTTACTTTAATTAATTGTGTTATGTTCCACGTTCTGCTTAATAAATCTAAAATCCGGATTACCAACCTAATTAATTTCTTTCTTTTCTCCCTAGCCTGCTCCGCATCAGACGCTGACCACGCCGCAAACGGCTGGTTCCTCCACAACAACAATAGCAGCTCGGGAGCACCGGCAGCGTTATACCAGCGCGTGCGTGACCTGTTCCACACGCGTTCACCAGGACCCAGGGTACCGGCTGAAGGACAGGAAGCGCCCGCTATGACTGGTAAAAGACAGATGACATTAGTATTCAATCCGATAGAAAAGAATTTAAGTTTTCAGGGGTTAAAGAGCTAATGTACATGCCAACATCATAAAATGTAAGAGAAACTGCAATCGAATCTGAACAATAACTAAAAGTCGTAAAATTTGCAAAAGAATCTTAACAGCACACTGTCTGTATACAACGTTATATTTTGTATATGCGAAATCCGAAGCACGTGTCCAATATTTATAAGTAAATAATGTATGTACAAAATTTCAAAATAATATAATGAAAAACCACAATTTTATGAACTTGTTATCCTACCTAGTTGTCCCAATAAAATATGGTCAACGCACCACTCTCCCGCCCACACGCCTTCAGTGTAGCGGCGCGGGGCGGTGGGGGGGCTGTCTCTATGTACCTAGTGCTATGATCTACCATCAACTGTGTTGTGCGCTCGGTAACCACACTGCAACAATTTCTAAATGTATTTGGGAAAAATATAACATGGTGTAAAAATGATTGGAATCGATTCAGTTGCTTATTGTGAACAAACTGCATTTAGGTTTCGTATAAAGAAAACATAAAATTATATATTTTGTAGTTCTACTATGTACATTGTTCAGGCTAGAAAAATACTCTATATAGCATTGTTTACCCCACCGGGTCTAGAAATTGGAGTTGCTTTCATGGTAACTTACGTGTCGATCTCACGTACGGCATATCCATGACGATGGACGTATCCATATACGGAATTATTTTAGTTTAATTAGTCCTACATACGTCCACCACGACGTCGAGGTGGCCTAGTGGTTAAAACACCAGCCTCTCAAGCATGAGTGTGCGGGTTCGATTCCAAGTCAGGCAAGTACCAATGTAACTTTTCTAAAGTTATTTATAGGTACTTTCTAAGTATATCTTGGACACCAATAACTGAAGGTGAAGGAAAACATCTTGAGGAAACCTGGACTTTAAGTCTGAAATCGCCAACCCGCATTAAGCAAGCGTGGTGATTACGCTCAATCCTTCTCTGTATGCGAGGAGACCTGTGCCCAGCAGTGGGACGATAAAAGGTTGATGATGATGATGATGAGTCCTATGTAGATAGTACGGGCTAGTATTATAGGTCCTAATAGTAACTATGGAATCGAACAAGAAAGTAAGACCACATTTATTGTAATAGGACCATGTTTATGACTACTAAATATGAAGAATGGAAACAATACTAGTAAAATATGAACCCATGATTAAATCTTCAATTTACCAATAGTTAGAATAACGTTACTGTCCAGGGTCGAGGCAATCTGAAGAGCCAGAAGACTCCATAATGACCGGTAAGGAGCTAAGGAATTAGTGCAAGCTTCTGCTCGTCATCTGTTTCTGGAACTTCAACTGTATTCTCTTACTATACTGTTAATGTGCTGCTATTGATGCTTTTAAATAAAACCTTGAGAAGAATTGACTCAGTCTCATTTGACCGGATAGCTGACTCACAGATGATAAACGAAAATTGCAATTTTCAAATCAATTTGTAAAGATTTACTTAGGTATCACAGTTTTTCCAAAATTATTACTACGATTCTTAAGAGGTGATTCTAGTGCCGAAGAATTTGGAAAACCGGTATTTGAAGAAACTATTGCCGTCGCGCTGCTTCCAACCTCTCCCGGTAAAGTGCAAAAAGGACAGTTGCAGCTCAAATTTCGTCAAAGATCTCAATTATTTTTCTATCTAAATTTAGAAGAAAAATATACATATGCTTCTATTATTCAGGGTGTATCTGACATCGTAACGCAAACTTCGCGGATAGGCTACACCGCATGCCACTAATAAAATTATGATAGTCATTTATATCGTTAATGAACGGTTACAGAATTCACAGTGGTTAAAAAAAGTGTCGGCTCGTCATTTGAACGTTGCAAGCGTGCCGCCGTGCGGGCTTGTAGGTATCACGTTGATCCCTGATGTGAACTCTATCAAATCAGCTGATAAGATAATTTTTCGAGATTTGTTTTCATTGTACTTTTTTGTGTAATTAGCGAATTAATTAATGTTAACTTTAAAATCTTATTGGGTTATAAAACTATAGCAATTATGAATGGTCTAAAGTGAAAAAAAAACTTCATATAATTTTTTTTTAAATCATGAAAATGCCGACGAAAAATTCCATCACTGGGGGGTTCAGAATCATGTACTGGATCCATGGTACTCGTTTGTGCGTCGATGTCAGATACACCCTTTATGTATACTTATTCTTTCTTCATATTTCTTTTATTAATTAAGTTTCGGAAAAAATCAAATGATAGGGGCACGTATAATCACGGTATGAAATTGTAGAAAAAAAATTGCTCTAGAAGCATTATCCACGAAGAAAACAGCGGAATGCGTTTGTATAGAGAAAGTACCACTAGAGTCCCCTCTTAAATCCGGGACTCCTTGCAGCCGCTTAGATATATATATACATATACAAGGTGTAACATAAAGGGTATATACATAACAAAGGCATGGCATCTTTACATGATATCAAACGATATTGGAAGGTTTTTTTAATCCTATCTCTTTATGTTAGGAAGTTATGAGGAAAAACACCGCTTGTGATAGGCTACTATCATACTAGTCGCACAGAGATATTGAAGACTTTTATCGGATTTTGGCAAGTAATGTGACGGGTAACGAGTAGTTAGTAACGTATCTAGTGTGCTGCCACGTTTGTTATAATTTGATTTTAAGAAACACACAAAACCGAAAATTCGGTACCAATCTTTTGTGTATTTTATTTTGAGTTGAAACCCTTCCGATATCGTTTGATATTTATCATCTAAAGATGCCATGCCCTTGGTATGTATATACCCTTTTTGTTACACGTTGTATATAATAGATATTATAGACAAACTCGAGATCCTCATTAATCTTAAAATTGTTTCTCTTCCACGTTATCACTCGCATAATCAGAGTGGCACTCTTTATAAGTTAGCTTTAACTCAGCTGCCTTCAAAGGCACAGTGAACATACATCTTCTGGGCATTCAAGATCCATCACAGACTTTAATCATCCCTTTCCGTTGGGCGTGATCGAGTTCAAGAGAGAACCTATTCAACAATTTAAAATACTAAACAACTCTGGAAAACCAACCGGTTTAAGCTTGATACTCTCATAAAACTGCTTGTCTTCGGAAATACTCATTTCCACTAGAAACTGCTTTCCACTCCAAAAAGCACCAGGCAAAGACAAATTTCTTCTATGTCTTTTTGGACTAAAAATTATGCATCTTCAATCTTTAAGCTCCAAGTCGTCGCAGCAAATTTCATAAACCTTTCTCATGATGATTCAATTTGTGCAGTGAAAGCAGAGATCCATGGCTCAGCGGAGGCAACGACTGCGCAGGAGCAGTCGGACAGTGATAGTGGTGCTGAAGCTACCCGCCGTGATCATCACTATGAGGATATCTACATGCCTAGGGAGGAACATCAGAGGAGAAGGTTGGTTTGAATTTTTCTTGTATTGTTTTTCCTAACATGTTGACTGCCAGACATCTATGGTTGGCAGTCACCAGTGATTGTGGTGGCCGCAATTAAATTTATTGAAACAATGAATAAAATATGTATTAAAAATTGATTGTAGGTGATCTGAAGTCTTTTTTTTTTCATTTTAGTATATTATTTTACGGTTTTAATAGCTTTAATATATTCTCGGTGGTAGGCCATAACATCGGCTGCCCTCAGAAGTTATCACCCACCAGACAAAGCCTTGCCGCCAAGCGATTCGTCGTGTTCCGGCATGATGTCTGGTGAAGCCGTACAGAGGACGGGTCTGAGCAGTAGTGTTGCGTTGTGTGGCGGGTACGATGCACCAAATGTTGTTGTGTCGGGAGTTTGGTCGTGGAGAGTCTCCAGATCAATCTCCCTCTAGCGCAGCATCGTTTGGTCGTGTTGGTCTTCGGCTTAACATTGCATCACCTCGCTCAACTGCCGTCATCCTTCCTATTCCTAAGTTTTTTAAATGAATAGGCTTAATAAACTTGTGCGCTTTATCATCAACGATTGCATCACTGCTTACCATCAGGCGGGATTGCAGTCAAGCACTAGTTTATAATTATTATTTAAAAAATAATAATAAAGGTACAGTATTTGTTGCGTTTTTATGTTGCATTGTCAAAACTGTTTTTTATAATTTACGTATTTATTATGTAAATATTAAATTTTTTTGCGTTATTAATTTTATTGCGTTGTAGTGCTGTAGTCCCCTGTCACTGAATGAGGACATCCACCAAATAGTCTGTAGTCTATTTACTATATAAGTAGTTATACACAACAAAAGATATATCTATTGTCGGATCTCACATCCTAAATCGCTGGGTCGGCAATATAATATTTAGCACCACTTTTTTGCCAACTTATATTTTTTTTTAATTTTGGATGAAAGTTTGAACGAAACTTTGTGATAAACTTTTACGAAAACAAAGTTGTTAGCGGTATTTGGTATTTATTAACACATTCAGTGACACCGACTCGCCCGGAGAGTTTACGTAGACTCTCCGGGCGAGTCGGTGGCACTGAATGTGTTAAGATTGACAACTACTTTACTCCTTATCACCTTTTGACTTTAGCGTATCTTTTGTATAATTTTGTTTCTTTTTCATCAGGAGTAGTTCTCGCGACTCCGGCAGCCACAGCCGCCCTGGCAGCGCCGCGCTCGTGGTCGACTACAACATCAAAGACAATACTGACACGTAAGTCTTTGGCCTCTTACGAAGGCTCAGAGTCACACAAAGGGGGATGGAAAGAGCTAACCTCAGAGTTTCTCTGCGCGATCGAATCAGAAATGAGGAGATCCGCAGAAGAACCAAAGTCACCGAAATAGCTCTTCGAGCCGCTAAAATTAAGTGGCAGTGGGCGGGGCACATTGCTCGTAGAACCGATGGCCGATAGGGCAGTAAGATTCTGGAGTGGCGGCCACGTACTGGAAGACACAGCGTAGGGCGGCCCCCAACAAGGTGGACTGATGAGCTGGTGAAGATCCCGGGAAGCTGGTGGATGCGGGCAGCACAAGACCGGTCATCGTGGAAAGCCTTGGGGGAGGCCTTTGTCTAGCAGTGGACCTCTATAGGCTGAAGAAGAAGAAGAATAAGTCTTTGTTCCCATTGAAACGCATAACGCCATCCCAACATGACGCCATGTTATCTATAACCTTTTTAAAACAGAATCTAAAGGAATAACATCCTAACTGCGATATACATTATTACTTTATCGCCACCCCAGCAGCATAGCTGTCTTTTCGTTGAACTTTCAAAATGAAACCCCTTGCTTCTGATAATGTGTTACGTAATTACCCTGCTGGTTTTATTTATGTACGGACGACAGCTGCAGGTCAAGCTACCCGAAGCTGTCAAATAATCCCAATCAATGAGCCTTAATGCTTTGGAAATAAAGTTGAAAATCTAATAAAGAAATCTGACAGTAGTAGCTTGATGTGCTGTCGTCTATACATCGTTTGAAGATGGGAAAAACAGAATGACGTTTCAATGCTTTAAGTGATTTTGGTGCAAGTGGGCGTTCATGTCCATCTTATACTTTCTTGGGTAAAAAAAATTAGAATCTTAATTTTATTTTACACAGCGCAAGCAAAGCGTACGAGGAAGTGACTCCAGCATTAGAAGCGCAAACCAAGTCTACGATAGCAACCAAACTGGCAGCTCTGACACATAAGGCACAGAACTTCGTAAGTTTACCCTTTAATACCTCCAAGAATACGTTTACAAAGTTTTATGATGACTGGTTAGGTAGTTTTCGCAAGAAAGCGTAACAAACAGACTTATATTCACATTTATATTTTAATCTCTATTAATATATAAAGGTGAAGAGTTTGTTTGTTTGAACGCGCAAATCTCAGGAACTCTTTTTGCGATGGATAACTCATTAATCCAGGAAGGCTTTAGTCTATATAACATCACGCTGCAACCAATAGGAGCGGAGCATAACTCCACGTGAACGATGTCGCTGACGGCCGCTAGTATCATATACAGTGTGTCCTGGGCATGGACTAGCGATATTTTAGACACTTATATAATAATTAATTCACATTACAAAAACACACTAAACAAGGGCCCAGTCTACAGACTGCCCTCGTATGTGGCAGCCATTTTATGTTTTTGGTTGAAATTTTCTCTACCCGTGTAAGAAAAATCACATTTTATTTCTAAAATTGTTTATCGTACGGAGATAAACATGGGCTTATTCGAAAGCTAACAATATTGTCCTGTCGGGTTCATTACAAAAAAAGTGTTCCCACCTCCAAATTTAAAAAAAAAGACGCAAAAAAATTGTCGTAAAATCATACTAATTATCTAATTATAGCAAATAGTTATAAGGAAACCACTGACAACCTTTTTTAATTTTTTACTAAATCAAGAGATTTTGAGTTTAGCAACAAACAACGTTTAATTGAGCTATACTAGTCACCACCTTGTCACCATTCGGGAACCCGTCGGTCCCATCGGGCAATGTGTCCGGCCCACTACCACTTCAGTGTTGCAATTCTTCGGGCTATGTCGGTTACTCTCGTTCTTCTGCGGATCTCCTCATTCCTGATTCGATCGCGCAGTAAAACCCCAAGCATAGCCCTCTCCATTGCCCTTTGAGTGACTTTAAGCCTTCTTATAAGGCCCATTGTTAGCCACCACGTCTCAATTCCATAAGTCATCACAGGTGGACCGACGACCTGGTGAAGGTCGCGGGAGACCGCTGGATGTGGGAGGCGCAGGACCGGTCGTCGTGGAGAACCTTGGGGGAGGCCTATGTCCAGCAGTGGACGTCTTTCGGCTGAAATGATGATGGTGATGATGATGATACCAGATGCTGTATACCAGGGTATACAGCTGTATCTGGTTAGACTGACAACCGACTCGAACGTAGTTGGGAAAGCGGCTAGTCGGGCGATGATCTTGATATGTAGAATTAAGTAACAAATTATTTATTTTCTGTAAGTAGATTTATAAAAATACTTTTACAAGTTAATCACATTTTTTGAAGTGAAATAGTTATTTATGCCACTGTGAATTCAGTTTATTTTAGTTCTAGGACCTTGAAATAAATAAATACAAAAAATCGTAAATGTTGAACTTTAGCGCGGCACGCGCAATTTGTTTTGTTGTTATAATCCCACAAATGAAAGGCAAAGGCAATTCATCCATACAGTCTACTAACATGCGATGTTTAGTCGTGACGCAAATACGCGAGATTTTTGGCATATGTTAATTTTATGATGCCATAGCCATAAAAAATATTAAAAAGTTTCACTGTAGTACGGTTTACCCGTGTGGAAATGGTCATTGTAACACGACTTGGCAGGAATGAGTACTATTGAGATATGAGTTATGCTATTATATTAAGCAGATTACGAAATGGTCGTAGAAAAACTTGTTTTGCATCATTTTTGTTTGAAACGGACGACGGAGAGACGAATACATAGCACGGAACAGAGGGGATTTACTTGGGCTTCGAGTTTTGTTACTTGTGTTGATACGTATCTTGAAAACAAAATTATTACAGGTTTCAATTTCCCATGAGACAGGGTGACATGATGTTTATGGATTCGTGTAGATACTTTTTCGTATTATATTATACATCTGCTCTTATGTATGAATCATGACGTGTGTTGTCATAATAAAGATTAAAAATAAGATAAAGACATTTTTTCTTTAAGCTATACGAATTCGGTGTTTTCTATCTGACTACTCTGAGAAGAAAGGTCGAAACAAATTTAGTCTCTTTGAAAGTCCAGACGTCATAACTTTGATCAGACCATATAAGGACCATTTGAGATGGTCTTGAGTAAGATATATTGTGTCCTTAGGCCAGCCGCTTATCGTCTGCGGCTGGCAGCCGGCGGGCGTCTGTGTCGGAGGAAGCGGCGGCAGCGCAGGCCGCGTCGGCGTCGTCCGGCGTGTCGTCGGGGGGCAGCTCCGGAGACGAAGCCCCGCCGCCCCCTCCCCCGCCGCCCGCGCCTCCTGCACCGCCCCCGCCTGTCGTATTGGAGGAGCCCGCACTTAAACCTTCGGAGCTGAGGAATCGATTAGGTTAGTGGCATATTTTTTGTTTGTACGGACGACAGCAGATCAAGCTACTCGAAACTGCCAAATATTCCCAATCAACCTTGAGCCTTAATGCTTTAGAGATAAAGGTGAAAATCTAATAAACAAATCTGACAGATTGTAGTAGCTTGATGTGCTGTCGTCTGTACATGGAACTGTCGATCGATTCTGTAAAAACTCACCGTGAAAATTATCGACATATAATAAAGGACATGCCTTAGAGATGAGAATTGTGGGACTCCGAAAGAAAGAGAGGAAACGAAGTTTCGTAAATCATCAATCATCTACGAGGAAATAGATAGGTAGTGCTAGGTCAAAAGCATAGGCCATCTCTCTCTCTCTTTTCAAACCAAAAAAAAAAAAATACTGCAGATTATACGCGTACGACATGTCCATTAGTATATGTCTATGGTAAAAAGTCATGTAGAGTGAGCTGTCAATAGTATCAATTCCTCAAGGAATTTCTATCTAAACTGGAATGTGAACTTGCATAAGTCTCTTATTTAAAAGAAGACTCTATCGCAAGAGCAATAAGGTCGATCGGAAATACAACTTTATTTGAAGAGAACACGGTCCGAGGGAGAAAGCGTCCCAGTAGCCCTCCGTCTCTTTCTAAGTGTTACCCGTATTTATTTTTTGTAATTTTGTTTGAAACCAACAATTTCGATTAGAAATAAGATGGTGAAAAAGGGTGCAATTAATGTCTGCAATAGTGAGTCATACTCTGGATGCGGAATATCATTCGTTAAGTAAGGTTTTTGCGGTAATCATATACAAGTTATTTTGTTTGTATGTAGGGTGACCATAAATTTCGGACTAATTAATAAATGGGCACTAAGGTCCGTATTACAGAACGTTACTCAAGCATTGATCTCTGCTTAAGCATTACTTAAGACTAGTTTCAACCAATCAAAAGGCTTGAAACGAGACTTAAGTAGAGCTTGAGTTTGAGTGACGTTCTGTAATACGGACCTTAGTCATTGTGTGCATAATAAGTAAGTGACTTTTATTGGGTATTTACAATGACATTAAATTCTGCTTTCTTGTAGATGTTTTATTTATCTAGAGGTACAGTTTTGGATAGAATAACCTGCTGTCGTCCGTACATCATCAATTAATTCGTCCATTTTTAAAATTCAACAAAGAAATTAAAAAGTTCGCATCCATCCCTAAATGTTCATGAAACCTCAGGTAATATAAGTGAAAAAAAAAAATATTTTACTTACATTCCTTATAAATTCCATTATAATAGTTACCCTACGCAACAAGGACAGAGGGCTACTGTGATGCTATCTCCCTCGGACTGCGTTTTGATCGATAGTTGACATTCTAGTTTAGATAGAAATTCCTTGCAATTCCTATTTTATTTTATTTTCTTCAGCCTCTTTGGTCAGGTTAAGGCTTTATCATATCGCCTCGTCATCAGTAATATTTTTGTTTAAAAGTAAGGCCTAAGCCTTGTCTTCATCCTTTTTGTCCAAAAGTAAGGCCGAAGCCATGTCTTCGGTTACAATGTGTCAATTCTTAACATTCGTTGGAATTACAGCTCACCTTACCTAAGTGTTCATGGTTAGATGGTTACAGAATCGTACTGCTGTATTATTCTTTTCAGATCTTCTTTTTAAAACTGTGCCTGTCTGAATGTTTTCAATTGAGAAACATTCAGACAGGCTAGTTTTAGAAAAAAATCTTTACTAATAAACTGCTTGAAGAATCTGTTGGCGGTCGAATGGCGTTGACAGAATAGCGCTATAAGTGAACTTTTGTGAAATGTCATTTAGAATGCATTCAAAAGACAAAATGGCGGCGTAAGATCGAATTTTGAAAAAATGACTTTGTAGAGCTGTATGTGTTTTAGAGATCTATTAACGGTAATATATGATGGTATGTGACTAATATGTGTTTACTTGCGTGATTTATATCTTACGTTATAAACCAGAACTCGTAAAGATTATTTATTTAAGACCTAAAGGCATCCAAGCGTTGACTTTTCGAGCCTGTACACACTGTGTCGATTTATTAAGGACAGTCGTCCAGGGATGAGACCACAGAAGAGATAAAAGACATTGGCGCCGATTCTGTTGTTCACAAACTAAACTAATTTTAAGTTAATTGCATCTTTTTCTTTCCATTTCGTTAAGAAAAGGATAGAAGATAACATTTTAGTTTAATCCTGTCCAATTAAGATACGTACTCCATAGACAGTAAAGACGCGATCATAAACATGGCGACAATGATATAATATTAACAGATATGATATGTTCTAACAAATTAACCAAAATAAATGTGCCGTTCGGAGCAGCAGCACACACATGCAAATTTTTTATTCTGCGTACATTTCACACGTTGATAGAGTGTGAGTGAGATGGGGCGCAATCTAAAGCATAGAGAAGAAAAAGATGGCTAGTGTTTGTCATTTGTTTTTAGGAGTGTATCGAGAGCACAGTAAGCGAGATACTGGACTTACCTTCTTTTGTACGCTTCATTTTCAGTGCGCTAGTGACATATCTACCTTCTTCTTCCTCAGCCTATAGACGTCCACTGCTGGACAAAGGCCTCCCCCAAGGCTTTCCACGATGACCGGTCTTGTGCTGCCCGCATCCATCGGCTTCCCGCGACCTTCACCAGGTCATCGGTCCACCTTGTTGGGGGTCTCCCTACGCTGCGTCTTCCAGTACGTGGCCGCCACTCCAGAACCTTGTTGCCCCATCGGCCATCGGTTCTACGAGCAATGTGCCCTGCCCACTGCCACTTAAGTTTAGCGACTCGGAGAGCTATGTCGGTGACTTTGGTTCTTCTGCGGATCTCCTCATTTCTGATTCGATCACGCAGAGAAACTCCTAGCATAGCTCTTTCCATTGCCCTTTGTGTGACTCTGAGCCTTCGTATGAGGCCCATTGTGAGCGACCACGTTTCAGTTCCGTAAGTCATCACTGGCAACACACACTGGTCAAAGACTTTGGTCTTGAGACACTGTGGTATCTTGGACGACGAGAAGATGTAGCGTAGCTTCCCGAACGCTGCCCAACCGAGCTGGATTCGCCGAGACACCTCTTTCTCGAAGTTGGACCTACCTAGTTGGACTTTCTGTCCCAGGTATATATACTCGTCAACAGCTTCGAGTGCAGAGCAACCAACTACAATTGGAGTGGGTGCGACATGAGAGTTCGACATGATCTTCGTCTTATCCATGTTCATTTTTAGACCCACTTGTTGGGAAGCTCTGCTGAGGTCATTGAGCATTTTGCCCAAGTCTTCCAGGGTCTCAGCCATGACCACGATATCATCTGCGAAACGGAGATTAGTTATGTACTCGCCGTTGATGTTGATGCCAAGTCCTTTCCAGTCCAGGAGCTTGAAGACATCTTCCAACGCAGCAGTGAACAATTTAGGAGATATGACATCTCCTTGTCTCACTCCACGCTGCAGTTGGATCGATTTCGAGTCCTGATCCTGGAGACGGACTGACATGGTGGCGTTTTTGTACAAACACTTTATCACCTCAATGTATCGATGGTCAATTTGGCACCGCTGGAGAAACTGTAGCACCGCCCAAGTCTCAATCGAATCGAAGGCCTTCTCATAGTCCACAAACGCCAAGCATAGTGGTTTGTTATACTCCTCGGACTTCTGTATAACTTGCCGCAGCGTATGAATGTGGTCTATGGTGCTAAAGCCTTTCCGGAAGCCTGCCTGTTCGGGAGGCTGGAAGTCGTCGAACCTGCGAGCGAGACGATTCGTGATGACCCTAGAAAACAGCTTGTAGACATGGCTCAGGAGGGATATCGGTCTGTAGTTTTTCAGGAGGGTATTGTCACCTTTTTTGAAAAACAAAACCACCACGCTCCTGTGCCACGCCTTGGGCGTTTCGCCTTTAAGAATGACGGAATTAAATAGCTTCTGAAGCGCTTTAAGAACCGGTTTGCCACCCGCTTTCAGAAGCTCAGCCGTAATTCCATCATCTCCAGCCGCCTTATCGTTCTTGAGCTGTTTCAGGGCCATACCAATCTCGTACAGGCTGACGTCCGGGATATCGTCAGTGTAGTGTCGGGTTAGTCTGGCTCTAGGATCATTAGCCAGGCTTACAACAGGTGCGTGTGTTGATGTGTATAACTCTCCGTAGAATTTCTCCATCTCACCCAAAAGCTCGGGCTTGGAAGTGACGATCCTACCATCCCCAGTCTTCGGCTTCGCAAGTAGACTCTGTCCAACAGACAATTCTCGTGCGAACACTTTGGAGCCTTTGTTCCGCTCGATAGCCTCTTTAATACAATTTGTATTAAATTGGCGTATATCGCGAGTCAGAGACTTTAAGATCTGTCTGTTAAGGCATCTGATGCGCGAAGCGTCATCAGGGGATTTTAAGATCACCTCCCGTCTTTCTTCCATTAGCCGGCGGGTGGGACCGGAGATCTTCTTCTGTCTTTTTGAACGGAGGGTTTTGTAAAACTTACATCCTTCCGTTTGGAGAGTTTCCACAAACCTGTTGTTGTAGTCGTCCACATCTACGCATTCACCGAGGCATTCGAAGCGGTTTTGTAGTTCGATCTGAAAGCTCTCGGGGTTTTGGAGTTGTGTTGACGCTGGACGGAGCGTAGACTTCATAATCCGAGAGCGTTCGAGCCTAATGTTGAGGTTCAAGATGCCTCTAACAATACGGTGATCACTCCCGGTTTTTACCGCATGGATCACGGAGACATCGTTGAACACTTGCCTTCTCGTTGACATTATGAAGTCTATCTCGTTTTGGTCTGACCATCGGGGCTGAGCCAGGTCCACTTGCGGTGCAATGGTTTCCTGAAAAAAGAATTCATCGCAAAGAGTCCTTCCCTTTCCATGAAATCCATTAGCATCTGACCTCTGGGATTCCGATTTCCAACTCCAAATTGCCCCACTTTCGTCTCGTCCGCCTCTCGCCTGCCCAGTTTTGCGTTAAAGTCCCCCTTCATCTACCTTAGTTTAATATTATATCAATGCATGGCGACCAAGGAGCGCACTAATTTGACAGGTGTAAACTAACTTTTTAACTAAAATACGTTGTATACAGTAAGATTTTTTAGTCGCCGTCCAAATTATTCCTAGGCATTATGTATCATTCACTATTTCCAACTTTGAAAAAAAATCGACATGTAAAATTTTCATATTAAATTATTTTCTGGAAAGAATTATCCGCTCTGCGTGGTCACTGAATAATACTACACTGCCGCGCTAACTTACGAACTTCGGTGGCGGGCAGTTACCGAGCGCGTACACATGGCGCGATGTCAACAAATATCAACCTTTTAAAGATCACTTTGTGATGTGATATCTCAATATTTTTGTATTGAGTGATGATAAAAGAAAAAACGCGTATTCAATGATTTTCGCCAAAGATGAATATATCGAAATTTGGACGGTGACTAAAAATTCGTCTTGTAGGTATACTTATTGAATACTATTTGAAACATGATATGGTGCCATGAAAATAAAGTTTTTGAAAGATCAGGTGCCAGTAAATGGTTTAATTTCTCGTTCATCAAATGATACTATATTCTCGCCAAGTTCCATAAAGAATAGAGATAAACAACCAAATTTAGGGTTATCACAACTTACATTTTACAAATCTCCTGTTATTTGCATGATTATCGACTTTTACATGCTAACTATTTATTCCTATTGCAGCATATTTCAATAGAATCACTAAAATAGCATGCACAATAACTCGGTATTTTGAAAAACCAATAAAAAGTCGACCTTAATTTTATGTGATAGCCCTGCGAAAAAAGAAAGATGGATGAAATCCAGGTATTAAACACATTTTGTGAAATTCAACCAATGAATAAAGTTGAGGCATTTGTCAATACGATTTAGCGTATTTTAATTACTTTCAAGTCAACTGCATAACACATGCACTGTAATACTTTCAAGTATGGACTAAGTATAATATAATTATGTATCAAAAAATATAACCTATTAGGAAATTAGCTTACATGTGTGTCATATTTCATTCAAATCGGTTAAGCGTTCTATGCAAATCATAAATATCTACACAAATAAACTGTTTACATTAGTAGGAAGTAGAATTATTACTTTTATGAAAATCACCTATCTAGAAAAGGTTGTTAACATCTATCTTTTAGGCGTAAACTGCTCGTTGCCTAGCAACGGTTTGTTTACCTCTATTCTTTATCGAATTTGGCCGACATATAGTTTCGATTGTTCCCACGACAATTGCTGGTATTGGGACACGAGATTAGGCTGCGTTTACATGACTGACACGCAGCGTTTAGCACAGAATTTAATTATATTAAACGTCACGCTACTTGCACCCCTAATGCTTTAGTTTCTGTGTTATTAATTTTACTGTCTCGACTCTCTGTTCATAAAATGAGAAAACGAGCGAAGAAACACTTAGCTTTTGTAATTATATAAGTAATTTTAAGGTAGGATTAAGTTTATAGACTTAAAAATTACACAAAGTCTAACAGCGCTATGAGATTATTTTATTATAAATTATGTTCACCAGAAGACGCAGCGTGGGTAGGCTCCCGACAAGGTGGGCCGACGACCAGGTGAAGGTCGCGGGAAACCGCTGGATGCGGGAGGCGTAGGACCGGTCGTCGTGGAAATCCTTGGGGTAGGCCTATGTCCAGCCGTGGACTACTTTCAGCTGAAATGGTGATGACACTACACAAATATGATTAAAACGCATCAATCAAATTAATTTGCCATTAAAAACAAAATAACAGCGCATAACACCCTTATTTGCTGTTCAATCATCAGCTAAGAGTGTATTTATTATACACTAGCTTTCCGCCCGCGGCTTCGCCAGCGTGGAACTCGGTTATATCGCGCTTTTTAGATTTCCCTTGGGAGTATCAATTTTTTTTTCAATAAAAGGTAGCCTATGTCCTTTCACAGGGTCTAAAGATTATCTGTGCCAAATTTATTCAAAATCGGTGAAGAGGTTTAAGCGGGAAAGCGTATCAGACAGACAGACAGAGTTACTTTCGCATTTATAATATTAGTATGGATGAGGTATCGGACAGATTACACTTTATACGCGTTGGGTGGTTTGTAGGTTTTGTGTACCTATATCCAGCTAACGCCAAGTACCAATGACCTCTTGGAAGACCTCATATCGATCATCCAGCGGCGCCGACATGGGCACACACCATTGTTGATATCGCGAGCTTGTTTTCGGGTTCATATGCTTTTATTATCTCTATTAGAGAATAAGTTATTATTTTAAAGAAAGCTAAACGAAACTAAAAAATAAGTGTGTTTTTAAAAACGTTGCACCACACTAGGACTTTCTCCTGTATCGTGGGTGCGTTTATAAACATATAAACTCACATACACAAACAGTCAGACCCGGAACAACTAATTGTAGGCCATACAAATATTATTTTGTTCCGTGCGGAAATCTCACAGCCACTGCACCAATAGTGTCGTCAGAACGTAAAGAAGTACCTTTGAAGTACATTTACAAAACCCGCCACACATTTCCCACCCACTGCAACTCCTGAAAGCCAGAATCAACAGTGGAGACCGCCTGAAAAACGCCGAGCAATGAAGCTCGACGAGTCCCGGAGAAACGATTCAACTGTCTTGGGTCCCGCAACGAAATTAATCAGAAAAGAATAGCGGAGGAGTAAGAAAAAAGATATTTTTTCCACTTCCCTCCATAACAAGCAGGAGAAGTACATTTATGTAATTTTCTCAAAAGCAATTAAAAAAGTAACATACCTACTCTTTTCCCTTTCAAACCCAAATCAACGGAAACAAACAAAAAACCTCAGCAAAATTAACATAATCCTCATTGTAATACCTAATTACGTCTTAATTAGAAAATTTGACATCGCCTATTAATATTAATAGAAAGAAATTAAACTGAGCGGTAATGAAATGCATTTACTTTCTACCGAAATGGGCTGTTAGTAACGTTCTGATTGTACGGAAACAATAAAAATATATACGACTTGCTCGGATTTAAACTTGTGTTGTACTTTCCATTTTAAAAGAACCGGTACTTTTTTGCGAGTTGAGGAGTTGGGATTTTTCCGAAGTCGTGTCTTGTGAGAGTTATGTTGTTAGGGGACATCTTGCAGTGCTTTAATTTCATCTTTCTTATGTCAGAGAGTATACGTGAAGTTTCTGCCGGTTTTTCTCTCTAAGTGAGAATTTTGGAAACTTGTAACTAGCTTCCGCACCCTAATCGTGTAAAGCTGTTACCACACCAATCGAGATCGTCGATCGAGGCCATCAATCCATGCTAGAATGGATTAGTCGACGTCGATCGATACTTTCTACCACACCAATCGTTCGATAGCCGATAGATGCCATCGATCGATGGTAGAATGGATTGGTCGACGTCGATCAATGCCATCATCGGCAATCGACCGATTGGTTAGTCGACCGGTATCCGTCGACCGATGCCATCGCCGGCAATCAATCGATTGGTTAGTCGACCGGTATCCGTCGATAAATTAAAGCTACCAAGCCAATCGATGAACGTCGACCGATTTCGATCGCTGGCATCGATCGACGTCGATGTCTTGGTGGCCTAGTGGTTAAAACACCAGCCTCTCAAATATGAGTGCGCGGGTTCGATTCCAGCCCCCTAATCGGCGAACATATTTTTGTCAAATGATTGCGAATAGTTGGGATCGTTTGAACCGAACGGACCAATGGGCGGTCCGAACGATCTCAACTGATGCCAACTAGTCGCAATCATTTGACAAAAATGTGTTCGCCGATTAGGGGCTGGTCAGGCAAGTACCAATGTAACTTTTTTAAAGTTATATGTACTTTCTAACTATATCTTGGACACCAATGACTGAAGGTGAAGGAAAACATCTTGGGGAAACCTGGACTTTAAGTCTGAAATCGCCAATCCGCATTGGGCAAGCGTGGTGATTACGCTCAATCCTTCTCTGTATGAGAGGAGACCTGTTCCCAGCAGTGGGACGATAAAAAGGTTGATTATGATGATTCGCGCATTTGAAAAATCCTTGATTTTCAATCGTAAATAATCGAAAAATCACTGAAATGTGAGTAATTTGTATATTTTTCCGGTGCAACGGTACAGAAAAGTTTTAAAATGGTGCCTCATTTGTGTATATTGATAAAGTATGAAGGAAGTTCTGAAGTACCGACAAAAAAGCCCTTGAGAAATAATATACAACGTGTAACATAATACATAGTACATTACGATATAAGTGCGGTAAGTTGAAAATTACAGCCGAGGCGATATTGCTAGATGGCTGTAAGGAAACAGAGACTCTAATTTTTAAAGCGGACGTATGTCGTACGAAGTTTTATAACATACTAGCTTTCCGAACGCGGCTTCGCCCGCGTGGAGTTCGGTTATATCGCGCTTTTTAGATTTCCCTCGGAAATATCAAATTTTTCCGAGATAAAAGGTAGCCTATGTTCTTTCTCAGGGTCTAAAGATTGTCTGTGCCAAATTTCATCAAAATCGGTTGAGAGGTTTAAGCAGGAAAGCGTAACAGACAGACAGACAGACAGACAGACAGACAGACAGACAGACAGACCGACAGACAGACAGACAGAGTTACTTTCGCATTTATAATATTAGTATGGATTTGCTAGGAAATAAATAAAACTTTGACTTTCTTAAACCAATAATACTTAAATTACTTGTTGAAGCAGTTATAGGCGCGCTTCAACTTTTTGGGCATTCGCCCGTGTCCCAAAAGTGGGATCATTATAGGCTAATTTTATACTGGGTCTAGAAATGACAAAAGATATTATACAAATGATAGCCAGGACTTTTTTGTACCTAAAATTGGTGCTGGTCTTTAGGGCCGCATAACTTATCCATACTAAAGTTTGTTTGTTTGAACGCGCTAAACTCAGGACTGGTCCGTTTTGACAAATTATTTTTGTGTTGGATAGCTAATCCAGGAAGGCTTTAGGCATGTAACATTACGCTGCGACCAATAGGAGCGGAGCATATCAAAAATGTATGCTGTATATTATGATCTAGAAGTGTAATAATGTATTTATAGAACTTGACGATTTTAGGGTTAAAATAAAATGTTCAAATAACCAATTCCACGCGAATGAAGTCGTGGGCGACCGCTAGTACTATATAGTTGCGAACTAGTGAAGCGAAACATACATTACTTACTAGGTAGGCATCGTTGCATATAAAACACTAAGTATATATACCGTGTAATGCTTACTTTTACTGCTGGTGTTGAAAGTGGTGGAAAATCATTAATTATACGCGAAAGCTAACGCGTCGACCCATTAAGCCTGGGCAGTGTCTACTTGCAACCAGATTAAATTGCAATTAAACTGAGCTTTGTACTGACCACAATAACTTATGTACTTAAAGTTAGTGCAGTGATTGAATCTGGGTAAGAGTATGATTAACTTAAAATGTGGTGGCCTAGTGGTTAAAGCACCAGCCTCTCAAGTATGAGTGCGCGGGTTCGATTCCAGGTCAGGCAAGTACCAAAGTAACTTTTCTAAGTTATATGTACTTTCTAAGTATATCTTGGACACCAATGACTGATTAAAAGGTGAAGGAAAACATTTTGAGGACGCTTACTCAATGCGGGTTGGCGATTTCAGACTTAAAGTCCAGGTTAAGTCTGAAATCGCCAACCCGCATTGAGCAAGCGTGGTGATTACGCTCAATCCTTCTCTGTATGAGAGGAGACCTGTGTCCAGCAGTGGGACGATAAAAAGGTAGAAAATATAATAACTTATAATGTACAGACGACAGTACATCAAGCTACCATAATCTGTCAGATTTGTTTATTGATTTTAAACTTCATCTCTAAAGCATTAAGGCTGAGGGTTGATTGGGGTACTTCGTACAAAGGAGGAGAAAAAATCAAATACGTTTTTCTCAATTCATACCTTATCCGCATTGTTGCCAGCGCCCAAAAGAGGTTCAAGACACTGTAAGAGATTGCCATAAAACGTGGCAATAAAGTTTTGAACAATGTCATAAATTCACATTGTGAGAGCTGGTGCCTGAAGTAGGTTTTACGAAAACCTGTATTTCCTACTCTCGGGGTTATGAGCCGAGATAGAGTGCAGTGTTATTCGCCTTAGAAGGATACACAAGTAGTTAAGATATTAATAGCTATAATTATAGCTATTAATATCTTCTTCTTTCTTAGACGGACTATTTTTTTTTATTTTCATACCGTGGATACATCCCTGCCAAGATTGATTGAGATTGGGCAGGGATGTATCCACGGTATGAAAAAAAAAAATTGTCCGTTTTATAGATAATAAAAAAAATTAAGACCCGTATTTTTTATATTGTCGAAATTACCAAAAAATACTGAGATATAGCGTATTAAAGTTAAGGAGTGGGAGCTAATTACGTCACGCCGTGATATATTTTGTGCCACGGCGTGACGTCATGCGACATTTCTAATCAATATATCTTCCTAAGTATTTGAATGAAAGAAAAAATACAAAATAAGTTTTCAATTTTGTTAATAAATCTATCTGATGGACATTAAATTATTTTTTAGGTTATATAACCTAAAAAATAATTTATTGTCCATCAGACAGATTATATAACCTAAAAAATAATTTAATGTCCATCAGACAGATTTATAAACAAAATTGAAAACTTATTTTGTATTTTTTCTTTCATTCAAATACTTAGGAAGATATATAACTCAATTTAGCAGCGGCGGTGTTTCCGTTGGACTACAATTTAAGTATCTTCAAGGCTAGAGTGAATAGGCTCTAAATAAACTAGCGCGCTTTACCATCAACGATTGCATCAGAGTTTACGACCAGGCGAAATTGCGGTCAAGCACTAGTTTATAATTTATGTATATAACACAAACGGAACAAATATTTGTATGGTCTACAGTTAGGTGTTCCGGGTCTGGCTGTTTGTGTAAGTGACGTTATATGTTTGTAAACGCGTCCACGATATAGAAGAAATTCTTAGTGTGACGCAAGGTTTTTTTTTTTAAATACACATATCCGTAGCCAGAATGTTGTCCAGGTATGATTTAGACAATGAGGTATGATTTAGTCTGGCGAAGGCATACGGAGGACGGGTCTGAGTAATTGTGTTGGGATGTGTGCAGGGTACGATGCGCCAAATGTTGTTGTGTCGGGAGTTCTGTTGTGGAGGGTCTCCAGATCAATCTCCCTCTGGCGCAGCATCGTTGGTCGTGTTGTTGGGTTAGGTTAGTTAGCAGTTTTTTTGAGTGAATAGGCAGGCCCTTAATGAACTACCGCGCTTTATCATCAACGATCGCATCACTGCTTGCCATCAGGCGGGATTGAAGTCATGCACTAGTTTATATTTATTTATTTATCAGTTTACAACTGTCCTTACAGGTCTTACCCTAATGCAACAGTGCAGTTATCCACTAATATTTTAATATACATACACTAATTCTAAAATACAACTAACAATCCATACTAATATTATAAATGCGAAAGTAACTCTGTCTGTCTGTCTGTCTGTCTGTCTGTCTGTCTGTCTGTCTGTCTGTTACGCTTTCCCGCCTAAACCTCTCAACTGATTTTGATGAAATTTGGCACAGACAATCTTTAGACCCCGAGAAAGAACATAGGCTACCTTTTATCCCGGAAAAATTTGATGTTCCCGAGGGAAACCTAAAAAGCGCGATATAACCGACCTCCACGCGGGCGAAGCCGCGGGCGGAAAGCTAGTATTTAATAAAACTCTTGCGAGTTCACTCAAAGAACACGAAAATATGTCCAGTCTATCATGGATTTCGTCCACCATACGGATTGCACGGGTGAGGGGTGCTTTCGCCAGTAGGTTGGTTCTGGCCACAGGCACGTTTAGCAGTTGCGGGCGTCGCCGCCTCCACACGTACCGGTGCGGCACTTGAAGCTCTAGCTGACGTAGCACTCCTGGGTTATGTGCTATTATAAAAAAAGATACAATGACAGGAAGAGCAAGTGACTCTTGGTTTTCTTAAAGAGTCTCATCACATCCGTTATAATATTTCACAATATTATCATAAGCTTTCAACACTGTCGTGACGCGGCCGATTCCGGTAGACTTTCCTCGTGACATCCGCTTTGAAACTTAAATACAGTTTTCTACACGTATTTATAAATATTTTAATAGTAACAAAGTTGCCATAGCATACATGGTGTTGACAGCCTCCGTGGCGTAGCGGTAGCGAACGCAGCCGCTGCGCAAGGAGGCGCGGGTTCGATCCCCGCGGAGTGCAAATATTTGTAAGTATGAATATGAATATTTGCACTAGTCTGGTCGTGCCTCGGAAAGCACGTTAAGACGTTGGTCCCAGTTGCCATACGAACATTTAATGGCAGTCGTTACGGGTTGTTGGAGCCCTCAAAAGTTCAACAATTGGTCTATATCGCCTTCAGGTTGTGGAGGTCAGACGGCAGTCGCTTCACGGAAAATGTCGAAGTTTAGCCATATCAGCAGTTGGACTGGTAAAGCGGACCCCAGACTCCAAAACTGAAAAAAAAGCTTCGGATGCGATTGGGATAAACGCTGAGATGATGATGACTTTGAATAAATGAACCTTTTGGGTGCAGCTGAAAACCAGTGAAAACTGCCAAAAGTGGAGTACCACTTTTGACACTTATTGTTAGTGCAATAAAGTTCAAAACTGGTAATGCACTTTTGACCCTTACCTGTATAACTCGCGCGAGTTAACTATGCACTTCGCTCTGTGACGTCATTCAGACGGTACCGTTAGTAAAAAAATGAGAATCGTGTTAAAAAAATATAAATACCATTTTTTTTAACATAATTCTCATTGGTCCTCACTCATCGTTGGTCGTGTTTAATATTGCTTCCCATCGCTCAACTGCTGTCTTGCTTACCTATGTCCTCAAAAACACTGAGTGAATAGGTTCTTAATTAACTAGCGCGTGTTACCATCAACGATTGCATCACTGCATACCATCAGGCGGGATTGCGGTCAAACACTAGTTTATCTATACTCTATACTAATATATAAAGCTGAAGAGTTTGTTTGTTTGTTTGTTTGAACGCGCTAATCCCGGGAACAATTGGTCCGATTTGAAAAATTCTTTTTGCGTTGGATAGTCCATTAATCCAGGAAGGCTTTAGGCTATATAACATCACGCTGCGACCAATAGGAGCGGGGCATATATGAAAAAAACGCGGGTGAAACCGTGTGGCGCAGCTAGTACTAATATAAAGCTGAAGAGTTTGTTTGTTTGTATGAACGCGCTAATCTCAGGAACTACTGGTCCGATTTGTAAAATTATTTTTGCATTGTATAGCCCCTTAATCCAGGAAAGCTTTAGGCTATACAACATCACGCTGCGGCCAATAGGAACGGAGCATAACTAAACCACGCGAACGAAGTAGCTGGCGGCCACTAGTAATAATAAAAAAAGAAAACAAACACATCCTGTACTATTATAAAACAGAGAATGACGTAGTTAATTCAGTGTTGCCACATACAACAGCTATAGTTAGTTGGTAGAAAGCGACC
The DNA here is from genome assembly GCA_017933935.1 of Sesamia nonagrioides. NCBI lineage: Eukaryota > Metazoa > Arthropoda > Insecta > Lepidoptera > Noctuidae > Sesamia > Sesamia nonagrioides. The sequence goes on along the minus strand of JADWQK010001254.1, from coordinate 70,489 downwards.
GTGAGCAAATTGCACTTGACTTTATTGCTACAGAATTATACAAAAAAGTAGATATAGTTTATTTACTTTTATGTAATAGAGAACGTTGTTTGAATGAAGAAAAATTGAGGAATATTGCCTGTTTTTAAAATTTTTTCTCGGTGATAGGCCATAACATCGGCTGCCGGCAGAAGTTACCACCCACCAGACAAAGTCTTGCCGCCAAGCGATTCGTCGTGTTCCGGCATGATGTCTGGTGAAGCCGTACGGAGGACGGGTCTGAGCAGTTGTGTTGCGATGTGTGGCGGGTACGATGCGCCACATGTTGTTGTGTCGGGAGTTTGGTCGTGGAGAGTCTCCAGATCAGTCTCCCTCTAGCGCAGCATTGTTTGGTCGTGTTGGTCTTGGGTTTAACATCGCATCACTTCGCTCAACTGCCGTCATCCTTCCTATTCCTAAGTTTTTTAAGTGAATAGGCTTATAGTACATTACGATATTAGTGCGTAATGATGGTTATAACATGCGAGGCGGAATTTCAGCCCGAGCCGAAGGCGAGGGTGTAATTGAGCCGAGCATGTTATAACCAATACGCACGTATATCGTACGACATTTTTTAACACACTTGCGAGGAAACTGAAAAAAAGATATTCAGAATACAAGTACAAAGAAAAGAAAATTTGAGAAAAATGGCGCGAGGTTTATTTTCTGCCGTAGCTGCGTGAAAATGTTGGCAAAGATGCTAGAGCATGCAGTCAAGTTTTAAATTACCGAATAAACTGTTTTTTTTTTACAAATACTCATTTAAATACAAACAAATACAAATTTGTTTATTTCAAATAGGACATCAGTTATTTTAAATAAACTCAATCTGTGAATGCTCACTGTTGCTTTCCCGCCATTAGTATTATTATTTGCCATTTCAAATATGGAACAGCGCGCTGCTCACTGGCTACGGCTAGAGCCACGCGGCGGCGATCAATTCCATAATTATTTGAAATGACAAATAATGCTGTTATGGAATTTGTATGGACTATAACTTAACTATTTGCTTTGATAACACACGCGTTTGTTATGGCCCGCTTTACATATTTAAAACCGGTGGGATTACATCAGCTTTACGAGCAAGGGTGTTAAAAATAAACTAGTGCGCTTTACCATCAACGATTGCATCACTGCTAACCATCAGGCGGGATTGCAGTCAAGCACTAGTTTATAATTATTAAAAAAAAAAAAATGGACCTTAACACGGCTTTGTGAAATTTGAGTAGCAAACATTTACTCTCAATTTGAATAATTTTCAAGCTAATGCATTGCTCTTTATCTTGGAATAATGTGTCTGCTCTATGACGTAAATAACGCAATGAATGTTGTTGAACTGTCAGAACGAATGCCATCGCTAATGATAGCGCTTTTTTTTTGGTAAGTATATACATATATGATAAGCAGTGATGCGGCCGCTGCGCAAGGAGGCGCGGTTTCGATCCCCGCGCAGTGCAAATATTTATGTGCATGAATGTGAATATTTGCACTGGTCTGGTCGAAAGCACGTTAAGCCGTTGGTCCCGGTTGCCATACGAATACCTAATGGCAGTCGTTACGGGTTGTTGGAACCCTCAAAAGTCCAACAATTGGTCTAACTGCAATGCTTTGATGTCGCCTTCGGGCTGTGGAGGTCAGACGGCAGTCGCTTCACGGAAAATATCGAAGTTTAGCCAAAATCAGCAGTTAGATTGATAAAGTGGACCCCAGACTCCATAGCAGAAAAAGCTTCCGATGCGACTGGGATTAACGCTGAGAGGATAATGATGATGGTAAGAAGTGTTACAATCATTGATGGTAAAGCGCGCTAGTTTATTAAGAGCCTATTCACTATAGCCTGAGGACACTTAAATTGTAGTCAAATGGAAACGTCGCCGCGGGCAAGTTGTTCCAGTCCGATGATGGAACGGAGATGGGGTAATTAAGTCATGCAATTCCCGCGCACTCTCTCCAAAATGCATCCTATGGAACCCCGATAGGTTGGCTGATACTGCTAGTGTAATGCAATTAAAAAAAATCGACCGGTGTGGTGGTTATTCTATCTAAGGTTCTCCAACATCTCGAAAGCAATTACACAAAGTATTCGACAATAGAAGAGGTCCCTTTGTTTCCTAAGTGCACAATCTGTGTCTTGACCGCGTCCCATATTAGGAACCGCACGATACCCTTATCCAAGCTGGGTTCAATGGCTTTACTTCCTCGTTTGATCACAGTTTATTGTAGAAATAAATTTTACTTTATATCAGATAATAATCAAGCCGTTAGCTGACTCTTTATCTGACCAGAGGGCTGGCTTATTTCTAGCCCAAAGAATCAGCATTGCCATCCAACGTGGTAATGTTGTCAGCATTTTGGGCACTTATCCTATTGACAGCAATGTGGACAAGTGTTTCGAGGCCCAATGAGCCTTATTATAATTTCTTTTTCGTGTGTGAAATGTTTATCCATACTATATCCATACTAATATTATAAATGCGAAAGTAACTCTGTCTGTCTGTCTGTCTGTTACGCTTTCCCGCCTTAACCTCTTAACCGATTTTGATGAAATTTGGCACAGACAATCTTTATACCCTGAGAAAGAATATAGGCTACCTTTTATCCCGGAAAAAACTGATATTCCCGAGGGAAATCTAAAAAGCGCGATATAACCGACCTCCACGCGGGCGAAGCCGCGGGTGGAAAGCTAGTATAGATATATTAGTGTTAGCTGATTTATTTCAGATGTTAAGTAAGGATGGGTAAAAATTAAAGACAAGGGCTAAACATGAGACCCTATTGCTACATAACGTGTCCACTGTCTGTATGTCTATCACAGCTGTTTATCATGAACGGTGATACCTAGAAAGTAGAAATTTTCGCAGTTGTTGAAATTTCCACAAGTAGACATAATTGTTTTTTTTTATGTAGAAAATGGTAAGAAATTCTCCGATGGTCGACTCGCACTTAGCCAGTATTTTAACCCGTTAATACGACATCGTGAGATAATTTCCAAACCCCGTGAGCTAAGCAAAGAACAAACTTAGTATTTAATAAAGAATGCCCAAAACAAAAAAAAGTATATGTATATGTATAAAGTTGACAGCGAAGTCATATACCTAGTTTAAGTCGGTTTCACCGGCGCCGGCGCATGAATTAGCGAATCAAGGCAGTTTCAGTAAACAGAGTGAAACGATTTCAGCTTTACACCTGAATATTAAATCATCATTATGTTAACTGTATGAGAGATTGCCTAGTGGAATGATATCCGAGAGCTTTCTAATTGTAATTCACCTGGTGAAATATAAATTGGTATGAAGCTTGCTGCCAAACGGACTGAAAAACCTAATAATGTTTTATCTACCCAAACCGAGAATAGAACCTGAACCTCATGTAGCAGTAGCGCTTCTGAGCACTAAACCAAGGAGGCAGTCAAATATCTTCACGCTATTAAACCATGTAAAGGCTTCTCATTATCCTAAACTCGAAACAAATATACAGTATGTTAACTAACAGAGGGCGTTCCCGTTAACCCGAAATAGTATAGCATACATACATGCTAAAAAAAATATTTCCATTCGAAAACAAAATGTTTTAAAATTTTTTCCAATATGAAAATATTCAATAAAAACTTTAAATTGACATGTAAAAGAAACACACTGTACACGCGAACATGAAAGACGGCAACGTCGCAATTTATTTATACATGACGACTACTATTTTGATTTAAAACAGGACGTTTCAAATTTATTTCCAATTAGAATTTTTTTTATTCGGATTTTTTTATGCTTATTTTTCTATGCTGATATTTTCATTTTAATCTATTAATGATATATATTAACGAGTTTAAGGGAACGCCCTCTGTTATTTAACATACTGTATATGTTACTAGCTTGCCGCCCGCGGCTTCGCCCGCGTGGAATTCGGATATATCGCGTTTTTTAGATTTCCCTCGGGAATAAAACTAATTAAATGATGATTAAACAGTTTTCGACCGGAGATGAAAAATGATTAAATTACTAAAATGGCTATTAAAAAATAAGGGGTGATCGTAGTAGGGTGAAAATTTAGGATTGTATGTAATTTTTGTATGTTGTATTATAAAAAAATAGAAACTAAATATTTCGTCTAAAAAATAAAAATAAACTTTAGGGGTGGACTACCCCTAACATTTATGGGGATGGAAAATAGATGTTGGCCGATTCTCAGACCTACTCAATACGAAATTCCGATTCTCATGAAATTCAAAAAATTTCATGAGAATCGGTCAAGCCGTTTCGGAGGAGTATGGGAACGAAAACTGTGACACGAGAATTTTATTTATATGTCCTCACTGGCCTAGTGGTTAAAACACCAGTCTCTCAAGAATGAGTGCGCGGGTTCGATTCCAGGTCAGGCAAGGTTTCTAAAGTTATACGTACTCTCTAAGTATATCTTGGACATCAATGACTGAAGGTGAAGGAAAACATCTTGAGGAAACCTGAACTTTAAGTCTGAAATCGCCAACCCACATTGAGCAAGCGTGGTGATTACGCGAAATCCTGCTCTGTATGAGAGGAGACCTGTGCCCAGCAGTGGGACGATAAAAAGGTTGATGATGATGATGATGTCCTCACAAGATTTGACCAAGATTTGAAAGGGTCTAGAATATTTCTGCCTCAAATCCTTCCAACTCAGGCTACTGCAGTCCACTTCTAGGCCTCTCCCAAACCGCGTCATAACCTTTTTTTTATTGACGCTTTGGAAATGCGCGAAATCTGGAAATGGAATGGAAATTTACGCACCATACCCCGAAGGGCGTGTATGGGACTCGCCCAGCCGAAGCCGGGAATACCCATTAAATCCACAGCGGCACAACAACATCGCCTGAGTGGCGGGGTCATGGGAAATAGCAAGCCTACCCACCAATCCTCCGCTGGCGATTCCCGCCAAAAGGCGGGCCCACAGTGGGCCCTCCATAGGGAGGGGCCCGGCTGGGTACGTCTTCTTGTGCGAGAAAACGCAGCAGCCAAGGGATTTTTAACGAGGTGTCCTTCCTCTTAGCCCCACTCGTTTGCCCGGAAGCAAACGGGGCCCCCAGCTCCTCTCAGTGAGGAGACTGGGTTGCCCGACGGTGACCCGGAGTTCGGGTCACATCAGCCACCTGGAGTGGTGGCCAACCCGCCGCACGTGTGACCGCCGAAGCGGTCCCCGCATCTGGTTTTGGTCCGCGCCGGTAAACCGGTAACCCCCATATCTGGGGGCCGTTCCCCTATCCGCCACCTGAGGACTCGTCCGATGGCAGGCCAGAAACTGCACACGGAAAACTGCATCATACCCTATCCTCCATTTGGCCTAAGCGGAAGTGCGTGTCAGATTTTTACTGACTAAAACCCACCCATGTTTCTTCACTTGCCTCTGTCAAGGCTACAGCATCTCTTTCGAATTTGACTTCACTTTTAGCGTAGTGGTAAAGCTATTGACTGCTGCGCTGCGTGTCGCGGGTTCGATCCCCGCACGGAACAAATATTTGTATGACCTACAGGTAATTGTTCTGGGTCTGGCTGTTTGTGTGTGTCAGTTTATATGTTTGCAACATTAAAAGCCTTTATTTCAGGCTGTGAAATCTTCTTTAGGTGTTCTTCAAGATACTTTTATAATAATATTTTCGCTGTCAAAAGTCACAGCTGATAGCTGTGTGCTAATTTGTCTTATAAAATACAAATAACCAAAAAGGTTAAAGAAACCATAGCGTTTTCTTTACATGTTTATAAAAGTACCCACGATTTAAGAGAAATTCCTAGTGTGGGGCAACGCCTTTATGAAATAAAAAAATAACCACTGGCCCTGGCATAGAACCTCTGACTAACGATTGAGGGTAACTATACAGGCCTAATGTTAAGTATGTAATGGTAATTGATGCAACACTCCTAATAAAAACTTTTTACAAAAAAATGTAAACCGAGTGTCTCGAGGTTTCTGTTGTTTAGCTCGCCACCGACATATAGAGTCATGACAAAAGTTAAATTATTTTTTTCCTTTTAAGTGTTTTTTTGAAGTCGGTTTCCATTTTTTTGTAAAATGTTTTTATTTCATGCTTTTCAGTGTCTTAGTCGAAATTCGAAAATTACTTTTTTCACCTCATAACAATAGTGGCAGCCATAACCCATGTTACAATAAGTTCTCATCAATACGAAAACATCCCTATCTCAAAAACTACTGAACCAATTTTGATGAAACTTATAATATTCCCTAAGTTGAACAATACATAGTACAACAAAAAAGAATCACTTAAATCGGACTTGTAGGTCCGGAAATATGCGTGCACAAACATAAAACATACATACATACAGACACTTGAAATTTGGTTTACATACATACGAGTCGAATTGATAACCTCCTTTTTTTTGAAGTCCGTTAAAAATGGTTTATTTTTGTAGCCTATTTGGTATCCCATCTAGGTAGTGTTCTTCCAAACCTCCCCTACCTTGTGCTATATCTGGCCATATTGGCCATTAAAATAGTATGACTTTATTACTTACATAATCAGCCAGTTCCAGTTAGGAAGGTCCAACTTCGAGAAAGAGGTCAATCGTCGAATCTAACTCGGCTGGGCTGCTTTCGGGAAGCTACGTAAAATCTTCTCGTCCGAAATACCGCAGTGTCTCAAGACAAAAGTCTTCGACCAGTGTGTGTTGCCAGTGATGACTTGTGGAATTGAGACGTGGTCGCTAACAATGGGCCTTATAAGAAGGCTCAAAGTCACTCAAAGGACAATGGAGAGGGCTATGCTTGGGGTTTCACTGTGCGATCGAATCAGGAATGAGGAGATCCGCAGAAGAACGAGAGTAACCAACATAGCCCGAAGAATTGCAACACTAAAGTGGCAGTGGGCTGCACACATTGCCCATAGGACTGATGCCCGATGGGGCCGATGGGTTCTCGAGTGGCGACCACGCACCGAAAGACGTAGCGTGGGTAGGCCCCCGACAAGGTGCACCGACGACCTGGTGAAGGTCGCGGGAAACCGATGACTATTGACTATTCAAAAGCACCAACTGTTGGTTAATTTGAAATAAACAATTTTGATTTTGAATTGATTTTGATTTTTGATGCGGGAGGCGCAGGACCGGTCGTCGTGGAGAACCTTGGGGGAGGCCTATGTCTAGCAGTGGACGTCTTTCGGCTGAAATGATGATGATGATGAATCAGCCACTGTTGAGACACAGGCCTCCTCTCCATGAGAGGGAGTAGGCCGTAGTCGGTAGTTGTCACGTGTCTTCAAAGATTTTTCCTCTAGGACATGCCTCCCAATCGACAAACCCTCAAGATGTTTTCCTTCACCGTTTTGAGAGCAGTGCTGATGAAATAATTTGCACAAAGTATAGCGCCTGATAGGGTTTGAACTTACTACCTAAAACTTGTAAGCTGCGACTGATACCTCTAGGCTATCAAAGCCACTTTTTTACTTATTTGCAGAAAAATACTACCTAATTCTTTTATCAGAGTTGCAATATATTAAATAACGCTTTACAACATAAATCCATTATGTTATGTAAGTCACAAAATATTGTCGTAAGTGTTAAGTGAACACGCGAGTCCCTGTTGTCAATTTAAATGAAAATTGATTACGTCACCCATAAGCTTAGGTTCGTGACGGCGCGTTTTTTCGCCTCGATTTTTTTCTTGTGATTGTATTTCAGCGCAACTACTAAAAGCTGAAAGTTGATAATCCAACAGTGTATTTTTTGACACGCTCTATTAGATTCTAGATTCTCGGCTCAACACGAAGAATTCCAAATCCAATAACGCGATATTTTGTGTGCATTCCGAAAGGCGCTGAATACGCGTGAGCGTGTTATCGATGCCCTTTGAATCGTCATAGATGACGTCATGCCATGCGCCATATTACGATGACGTTAACCATCACCATTTTCTATGGTTATCATCATATAAGTACATTGGTCTAACTGCAATACTTCGATGTCACCTTCGGGTTGTGGAGGTTAGACGGCAGTCGCTTCACGGAAAATGTCGAAGTTTAGCCATATCAGCAGTTGGACTGGTAAAGCGGACCCCAGACTCCAAAGCTGAAAAGGCTTCGGATGCGACTGGGATTGACGCTGTGATGATGATGATCATATAAGTACATATATTATTTCTCAAGGGCTTTTTTTGTCGCATAACTTCCTCCATAATTTATCAATATAGATAAATGAGGCATTATTTTAATGCTTGTCTGGACCGCTACACCAGAAAAACATACAAATTACTCACACATCAGTGGTTTTCGAAATATGTATGTAATTGTATTGCCCTTTCATCTCATTACGTATATCAGATTTTGGACGAGTCGATAACAAAACATTTATTTAACCTGAGATTAATAAGTTGACCTCTTTTTCCACTTTTTGACGAGTTTATTTTGACCTCGCCATTTCTTTAGACCTGATCAACTAACAAGGCTAGATGAAATTGATGTTCTTCCTAACATTATCTCATAAATAATCGCCTTTCACGACACTAACATTAAAAAACTAATAATATATTTTACGGTCTTACAACACAACCGTTTATTTAAGATTAGCGGTCACCCGCGACTTCGTTTGCGTTTTATTTTATTTTAACATTTCAAATGGTTGTTATGATGCGCTCCTATTAGTCGCAGCGTGATGTTATATAGTCTAAAGCCTTCCTGGATTAATGGGCTATCTGACGCAAAAATATTTTTTCAAATCAGACCAGTACCTAGTTCCTGAGATTAGCGCGTTCAAACAAACTCTTCAGCTTTATCTATTAGTATAGATGTAGATAAGCAGTAGATAATCGTAATCAGAAAGTTTCGTCAGGTATTAAATATTTTAATGACCTTCAGTTGTTTTTTCGCATTAAGCAAACATAGAACTTGCCTTTCAAATGGAGCCATAGAGACGCCTCTAGAGAATTGCAACACTGGCCATGCATTCGCGTACTGTTTACAAATGATGTATCGAAACCACAGATTACAGAATACTCCATACAGATACCTTAACTTGAACAACAAAATGAGTCCAGCTCAAGTCAAGCAGACGGTCGAGCAAAAAAAGTTTCTTAAAGAGATCACTAGATGGCCACCAGGAAGCGCTTGACCGGTCGGCCACTACCGCCATATATGTCTTGTCTACATTGTCATATATACATCCATGCGTCGTGCATCGAGAAATACGCATTCTAAAAGAATATAACAGCAATATAATGGTTGGAAGATCTTAACCAAAAAAAAAATGTTATGACAGGATTAATTGAGTACACTGCCATCTATTGTCCCGAGTGTAAAATAAAAATCATTGTCAGTACTGAGCCCATTTTACCGTTTTGTTTAATTACGTTATTTATACGTGTAAATATACGGAGTAGCATTAAATAAGTAAATTCAAATAGTTAAAAATATTAAAAAGGCTACAAACTGCACCTAAGAGGTTTAAAATCGTTCCTAAGTTTTGCACCGCAACCTATGCTGCCATCTATTATCTTTTGATAAGAACTGAGAGTTTGTTGTACGGGATGATACCCCATGATAGAAACTTACAACAACAAACAATAACTTACAACAAAAATGTTGTAGAACGTCGTACGGCGTATCCACCCTTACGTTGTTGACACCACAACCACCACTACGATCCGGACGAAGGTGTTCGCCTCCTCTTTTATACCGCGTACATCGAGGGACTGGAATAATTTACCTGCTGCGGTCTTTCCGTCTGACTGCAATCTAGGTGTCTTCAAGGCGAAAGTGAATAGGCTCTCAATAAACTAGCGCGTCTTGTCATCAACGATTGTATTATTGCTTACTATATCCTTCTCATTGGGATAAAGTGTCATTTTTGTATAAAAGGGTGTACGTATCAACTTGTAAAGATACCTCCACTTTTCACCAGTTATACTTCATAGGGCAAGCCTGTTTTAAGTTGGTATAAAATTGCATTTAAATTATAACCCGTCCGTGAAGTCGAGGAAAAAACCCGTATAACTCAAAGCCTTAAATTTTCTTTTACGGACCCTATTACCTATAACCTACATAGAATTAATATACTTATCTATTATACACCCATAAAATTAAGTAATACGTGCTGTCATACAACACTAGCGTAAGTGGATGAGTAAAATGAAATTAAGCTGTATCACACGTTTTAGAAATTCACATAACGACCGATCTGAGCATTGAGATGTCTCGGTAATAATGTTCAGCGTTGATAGGCGAACACTTATCACGTAAACACACGAGAAACATACCAGAAGTCACATACTAAGTAATATTTAAAGCAATAATGCTAATTACAGATTAGGTTTGTTTATATTTAATTTCGGTAAAATAGCATGATTGTTATACATAACTGACAGTTTTATGAGACCTCTAATTCATATAAAACTAAAATTGTAGAGTGCGTACAATCGGAGCCGAAACCGTTTATAACATAACCACAAGAGATCATAATAATTTATGTAAAATTGAAACATTAACCAAATATTATCTGATCAATGCATGAAACAGTTGCGGCACCGACTGTACACGCAGCGCATCGCTCGCGCGGGGTGCGTGCGCGCCGATGCGCAGACTTTCTCTCCCCCCTAATGGCAGCCATCTTGAAATCTTGCAGCGGGGAGACGCGGCTCGGCTACGTCCGCAGACGACGACAGACCGCGCGGCCCCAACCTCGTCAACAAGCAAGCCGTGCTACCCTTTGTGCCTCCCGCGTTCCCGCATAACGCGCCGGACCGTCTTATCAAACCGTCGGAGTATTTGAAAACAATCACGGCGCCGTGCAAGCGGGACGATAGCGCGGCGGAGGCGCGGCCTCCGCCGCCGCCGCCGGTGCCGGCCGACAACGTGCCACCGCCTCCACCACAGCCGCCCGTCACCAGCATCCAGCCTTTAGCAGCTATCAGCACTGCTGAACTCACAGCTGTCAGACTCCGGACACCAGCCACAAAGACATTATCAGCCCCTCCTCCTGCTCGCTCAGTTAGTCTACAATGCTTACCAAGCGCTGCCGAAATATACAAAAACGCGAAAACAGATCTGATAGAGGAACTAAAAATGTCCAAGGATATAACGGGGATCAAGAAGCTGAAAGTGGAACGTGCGCGCCGGGAGAGTCTCCAGGATAAGGAGACCTTCACGGAGTTCACCAAGAGGTTTACCGCCGAGAACTTTGTGGAACAGGTCAGTGAACTTTATGTTTATTTATACATAATATATTATGACATCTCTTCAAAGTATGCAAAAGAGTGGATGCTGTTTTTCAATAGTTTCTTGTGAATGGGGATTCTCGCATAAATATCTCCTTTTATGTGACCCTTACAAATAAACTTAGGTTATTTCAAATTAGTAGTTACGCAATTAGATGAGTGACCCTTGCAAATAAACTTCAGTGATTTCAAATTAGTAGTTACGCAATTAGATGAATATAAACCATTTTTTGAATGACTCTTCAATTTACTGTCAAGACACGGTCTGTTCCCAGACTATTGAAATCTGAAAATTAGAAACTTCTAATTAAAATTTCTGTAAGTAATTGAGTAATAATTTCTGATATGAAATGTTTATGTCAACACACATAAATCTTGCTTTCATCTAGATAGATTAATCAACTGTACGACAGATGTCTTATAGATGATTGAAAAGAAAGTTTATTTATCTATTTTAATAGGCTTAGGTTTATTTAACACATAGTCGTTGAAAGTTTAACTGATTGGAAGGATTACATTCTCACAGTTTCAGACGAAAATAAATGCTTTTACAAACCTTGTTAAGCCTAATTAAAATACAGGGTCTCAAATAGTATAATCACCGCTTTTTTTTTTCAAAAATGTTTTAAGAATAATTGCGAATTCCAGTTACCCTAAAATACTCTGCTTTAGACGAAGAACAAGTATCTAAACTGACCCTGATTACAGAGCTAGACTTCAAATCAATTTGTTGTTGCTCAATCAATGTGATTTTTCCGATTATTGTCAATTAATCAACAAACCACGATGGCATTAACCCAGTTTATTAGACACACTTCAGTCGGCTTTCAGAAATTCAGTATTAGGGATTTAATTGCTACAGCTCGGATATTGTTCCAATTTTTTTTACTCAATCATTTATTACAAATTTGACAGCCTCCGTGGCGTAGCGGTAGCGGACGCGGCCGCTGCGCAAGGTGGCGCGGGTTCGATCCCCGCACAGTGCAAATATTTGTATGCATGAATATGAATATTTGCACTGGTCTGGTCGTGCCTCGGAAAGCACGTTAAGCCGTTGGTCCCGGTTGCCATACGAACATCTAGTGGCAGTCGTTACGGGTTGTTGGAGCCCTCAAAAGTCCAACAATTGGTCTAACTGCAATGCTTCGATGTCGCCTTCGGGTTGTGGAGGTCAGACGGCAGTCGCTTCACGGAAAATGTCGAAGTTTAGCCATATCAGCAGTTGGACTGGTAAAGCGGACCCCAGACTCCAAAGCTGAAAAGGCTTCGGATGCGACTGGGATTAACACTGGGATGATGATGATGATTTATTACAAATTTGCTTAGGTGGTTACTTAAAATTGAATGAGTTCTTTATGAACGGACTGGGCCCGCGTGGTAGATTATGGCCCACTCCCTCACACCGAAGGGAGGCCTGTGTCTCATGAGTGGGTACATTATAAATTGATTATGTTATGGACGTGGCCGGGAACAGCAAAATACTAGAAGAAGTTTGGAGGAGTTTTTAATAGTTATAAACTAGCGCTTGACTGCAATCCCGCCTGATGGTAAGCAGTGATGCAATCGTTGATGGTAAAGCGCCCTAGTTTATTAAGCCCATTCACATAAAAATCTTAGTGAATAGAAAGGAAGACGGCAGTTGAGCGAGATGGTGCAATGTTAGACCCAACAACACGACCAACGACGCTGCGCCAGAGGGAGATTGATCTGGAGACCATCCACGACCAAACTCTCGGTACAATAACATTTGACGCATCGTACCCGGCACACATCGCAACACAACTATTTAGACCCGTGCTCCGTTGGGAGGAGTTAACAAGTTTTTAACATAACATTGTTAGTGACAAATACGTGCACTGGCTGGACAGATCTGTATGGTCTTTTCTTCAAAATATCACCTCAGACACTAATATGCATAATCCTCATATGACCTCACCGAGATTTTGTCTGGGCTTTAAAAATAACCTCTCAGTTTCTTTTGGTCTTTCTTAGTAATCTATACTAATATATAAAGCTGACGATTTTGTTTGTATGTTTGTTGGCGCTAATCTCGGGAACTACTGGTCCGATTTGAAAAATTGTTTTTGCGTTGGATAGCCCATTAATCCAGGAAGGCTTAAGGCTATATAACATCACGCTGCGACTAATAGGAGCGAAGCGAACCACGCGAACGAAGTCGCTGGCGGCCGCTAGTCTGCTAGGAAACACCAAAATCATTTAATATACTTAATTAAATTTCAACATGTCAGGGTAACAATTTAATGTAATTGCAATCAATATTATTTAACCAACCATTCGCTGTCAAGTAAACAATAATATGTATTTATTGGACTGGTAAAGCGGACCCCACACTCCAAAGCTGAAAAGGCTTCGGATGCGACTGGGATTAACGCTGTGATGATGATGATGATGATTATAAAGAGAAAGGATTAGATATTATGTATGTTTGTATAGCTTTCACGTCAAAATGGCTAAAACGATTTGGATATAATTTGGCACATGGGTACATTACGATCTGGATTAAGACATGGGTTATTTTTTATATCAATACTAGCTTTCCGCCCGCGGCTTCACCCGCGTGGATTTCGGTTCTATCGCTCTTTTTGGATTTCCCTCGGGAATATGAAATTTTTCCGGAATAAAAAGTACCCTATTATGTAATCCGGACTTCCAACTTTACGTCTGTAAAACTTCAAAGCAATCGGTTTAGTAGTTACGGCGTGAAAGTGGAACAAACAAACAAACAAACTTTCCCATTTATAGTAAGGACTCACGGAATCGAGACTTATATCGATGAACTTTACGTAGCAAGTTCCTGATAGTTATAACTTCGATAGATAATATAAATATAGTTTAAAAAGCATGCTTTTAAAAAATATCAAACTAAAAAGTTAAAAATAATTAAAAAAAAAAGCGCGACGCGCTTTGTGCGATAATTTTTGTATATTAAGCGCCTCACGCTTTTTTAAAAATTATTTTTAAGTTTTTAGTTTGATATTTTTTAAAAGCATGTTTTTTTTAGTTTTTTAAACTATATTTATTTTAAATATTCATAAAAAAAAAAAACGAACGAACGAACATATTGAAAACGGTGAGATATTTTACAGTAATGAGCCGCTCACTCGTAGTCCAAAGTGTTAGAGACGGACAAACAAACAAACAAGCAAACAAGCAAGCAAGCAAGCAAACAAACAAGCGAACATACAAGTGAAGCTAATAAAAAGCATGTAAAAACTGCATTTATTCGAAGAATTGCTGAAGAAAACACTATCACAACTTGCGTACCGTACGCATTTCCTTGAAGCAGGTGCATATAACCCAGTGATCTACTTCCCCCACCATTCGGAGCTATCTCTGCGAATGCTCATCTCATGTGTAACTGCCGTGAAATGCGCATGATTCGCGCTTTTGACGAAACTGCGGGTACAGTCGGCGTGGAAATTGTTTTTTGAAAGGTGTTTTTTCAAATGTTTATCGCTCGCATGATTGAAAAGTTAATTGCTATTTTAAGGGTTTCTTCTACCTGACTTGTTTTACTGTGTTGGGATTAGCTTCCAGTGTAGCCTGCTGCAATCATGGGCGGACCCAGCTTCCGGCCTAAGGGAGGGCAAGTCAAGGGTAGGGGGCAATCATCCCCGCCTCTTTGCTTTACAAACAGATCTACATGAAATATTACGTATCTATTTGACCAAAAATGAAGACGACACAGAGCGTTGAAAACTCGTGTGACGTCACTGCACGCTACACTTTTTAGTGGCCAGTGACGTCACCGACCACCACTCCTGATCTTTGATGCCTTTTATATTTGTCAATTTTTATTGATTTGATAAAAGAAAATATACGTGTCTAGTATATTTTGGATATCTGACTGATGGACTAATTAGTTTTTTTTTAGTCAAATACCCTATTGCATATAGTACGACTGCCTAACTGACTTCGCCAATACAGTTATTGAGTAATAGGTTCCCTCTTGGTAAGACCGAAAGTCAGACTTTCGGCCGTCTGACGACCCGTAACGACTGAAAATCTTTCCGAAGTAATAAATTGAAATAAAGAAAGTATGAGACTTTTCAGACATTTATAAGTGATCTCGTGGTTGTTGTATTAATGAAGTGAAAGTATGTCATTTTGTAAGTCATAAAGCGCCAAGTAGACTGTTATAAAACAAAAAAAAAAACTCTTGAACTGAGCTGTAATTCCACTGGTTTGGCAGCTGGCTTCAAGCTCACTTCACCTGCCCCCTAATTGCGTAATACAACATTACTATCAGTTGGAATCATTCTGAAGCTTATTGCTATTCCATTGCTCTCTATGTTCGAAAATGTATCTACTCAACAACGTTAATAAAGCAATGAATGCTGTTGAACTGTCAAAATGAAACCCATTGCTACTGATAATAATAAAGCTTCGGACTGAGCTTCTCGCTCTGCTAAGCGTTGTTATTATGCTTAATTATAACGTAAATTATTGTAAACATTTTCATTTATAATGTCTGGACTTGAAAAAAGACGATGATCCCTGAGTTTGTTTCGGTTATTTCTTCTCAGAGGTAGTCAGTTAGGAAACGCCGGCTTCATCTAATTAATTTAAAAAAAATACGACGTATAAAAGTGATCAGTGATCCTACTTGCTTAATAAACGATTTCATTTCATTTCATTTAAAGTATTACGCATAGACCCCGCTGTTTTTCTTTGTCTATACGAAAATCAGTTTAAATCTTGGTAAATCTCAATTTACTGGGAGCTGTTGTTAAAAATTATAAAGCATGTTATACTACATGCAGAGATGACTTGCAGATCGTAGATTAGAACCCAGGCAGCCTCTAGGCGGTGGGTAAATTTTCTCTTCTTCTTCTTCAGCCTATAGATGTCCACTGCTGGACAAAGGCCTCCCCCAAGGCTTTCCACGCTGACTGATATTGTGCTGCCCGCATCCATCGGCTTCCCGCGACCTGCACCAAGTCTGTCCACCTTGTTGGGGGCCTCCCTACGCTGCGTCTTCCAGTACGTGGCCGCCACTCCAGAACCTTACTGCCCCATCGGCTATCGGTTCTACGAGCAATGTGCCCTGCCCACTGCCACTTAAGTTTAGCGACTCGCGTGTAAATTTTATTTCATCACAACTGCTCTCAAAACGGTGAAGGAATATTCGAGGACATGTGACATCCACCAACCCGCACTGGGCCGGCGTGATTGATTACGGCCCCACTACCTCTAACCGAGTAGAGGCTTGTGTTTCAGCAGTGAAAGTCACAGGCTGATTACTAATTTATTACTATGAACTATGGTCGCTAACAATGGGCCTTATAAGAACGCTCAAAGTCACTCAAAGGGCAATTGAGGGGGCTATGTTTGGGGTTTCACTGCGCGATCGAATAAGGAATGAGGAGATCCGCAGAAGAACGAGAATACCAGACATAGCCCGAAGAATTGCAACACTAAAGTGACAGTGGGCTGAGCATATTGCCCGTAGGACCGATGCCCGATGAGGCCGACGGGTTCTCGAGTGGCGACCGCGCACCGGAAGACGTAGCGTGGGTAGGCCCCCGACAAGGTGGAACGATGACCTGGTGAAGGTCGCGGGAAACCGCTGGATATGGGAGGCGCAGGACCGGTCGTCGTGGAGAACCTTGGGGGAGGCCTATGTCCAGCAGTGAACGTCTTTCGGCTGAAATGATGACTATGAACCCGAAAAGAATCTAAAATAGGTTTCGGTCTAACGAATCTTATTCTAAACCTTGATTTTTTTTGGTTAACCTACGTTCCATTTAGCATTGTTCCTTGTGCAGTGATAACAACGATAAAATATTATACAGAACTGGCGGCCGCCAGCGACTTCGTTCGCGTGTAGTTATGCTCCGCTCCTATTGATCGCAGCGTGATCAATAAGAGCCATGAATCCAGGAAGGTGTTACCTTCCTGGATTAATGGGCTATCCAACGCAAAAACTGTATTTTACTGTATTTTAGCAAGGCTAATCTCAGGAACTACTGGTCCGATTTGAAAAATTCTTTTTGAGTTTGATACCCCATTAACCCGGGAAGGCTTTAGGCTGTATAACATCACGCTGTGATCAATAGGAGCGGAGCATAATAACTAACTACGCGCGAACGCTGTTGCGAGCGGTCGCCAGTCAGTTATAAAAGTTATTTCACCTTTAGAAAATTATGTTGCTGGCTTCGATACGCCTTATTGATCAATATAATTATTCCAAGCTGGCTGTGTGTGTGTTAAAATGTGTTCTGGAAACATGATTATGTGTTCAATACAATATTGAGGTTAAATCAATCTAAAAATAAATTAAAAACTCAATAATATTCAGTGGTATAGAGCGAAATTAGATTTAACTTAGCTTGGTACATTCAAAAGTTGACCTTATTTATGAAACATTAATGTGTATATTTGTCTGAGTGACAGTCTTCAATCGTTTCATGCAAATATGTACATTGTTTTTATATGCACAAAGCTCATTATGATTAATCTACAAAAGTTCGCTTACAAAAGGTAAGCGGGGGGTGGGTTAAGGGGGGTAGGTGGTAAGGGGTATTAGTGAACCGTAACATTGATACAATCGTGTAAAACTAAGTAAAAACTACAACAATTAAATCTGAGGACGACTCACCGTTCACTGGTGAGGACACAATGGAATTTGGGACACACGAACAGACAAAATGTTGTTGAACCGCAAAATATCTGACACCGTTTCGTTTGACGTAAGAGATTGCAGACTTATTATAAGCCCCGCACGATGATATTGCGATTGGCGGCCATCTTGGTGACGTAGTCGACGTCGCACCGTCGGTACCGTTCGCAAGTTCAGTCCGCGCTTACCCACTTACGCACATCGAATATTTTTGTTAGCTTTTTGTTTTTGTTATCCTGTTTTATTGTTGTTCTTGAGTTTTTTTGTTTAGTTTTGTTAACTGTTACTCGTTAAAATGAGTAAGAAATTAATTAATAGTCGTGCTCGTGAAATTATAATTAAAGTGGACAATTATTTTGTTAAAGAGAAAGAGAATTGTAAGTTAGTTCTTGAAAGTATAAACCGTGCTTTAAAAAGTGCTTCGGACATTTTAATACCGAAGCAACTGCTTACTTATTAAAAATATTTTGCAAAATTCTATCAAAGTCACGGAGTGTGTGGCATGTGCCACAGGCGTTGCAAAAAATACTGTGACGAAATTGAGACGAGAGC
Organism: Sesamia nonagrioides; assembly: GCA_017933935.1. Taxonomy (NCBI): domain Eukaryota; kingdom Metazoa; phylum Arthropoda; class Insecta; order Lepidoptera; family Noctuidae; genus Sesamia; species Sesamia nonagrioides. The sequence goes on along the minus strand of JADWQK010001254.1, from coordinate 52,092 downwards.
ATGAGTCAGCAACAGCCAGTGGCAGCAAAATGAGAACTCCTACTAAAGGAAAAAGACAAAAGAAGAAATATTTCGGCGGGTTTTCCTTAACAGCATAAAGAAATATTATAGATTCAATGTGTACGGTGAGGAGAGAAATACCTACAATGCGCAAAATTTTGGCGGCTTCAAAAGTAGACCTTAATTATACTGGTAGTGAAACTACATTAAGAAAAATAATTATATGTGATTTAGGCTACCAATTTAAACGATGCTACCAAAAAAGACTGGCCCTAATTCAAAGACCCCAAATTCAAGCGTGGAGGGCTAAATATTTACGACGTATGAAAGAAAATGACTCGCTTGGTAATAACAAAAGATCCGTTATTTATCTCGACGAAACGTGGATACATGCACACTACACGGTAGAAAAATGTTGGCAAACAGCAACCGACGGAGTGAGACGGAACGACAGCCCCGGCCGCCGATGGATAATAGTTCACGCGGGAAGTTAAAGCGGTTTTGTTGACAATGCCCTTTTAATGTTTAAAGCAGACACCAAAACGGGGGATTACTATGATCAAATGAATGCTGAGAATTTCACCAAGTGGCTTACAGAAAAAATAGTACCCAACATACCACGCAACTCCAAAATTGTGATGGACAACGCCCCTTATCACAGTTATAGGGATGAGAATAGGCCACCAAGTATGAACAATAAAAAACAGTTGATTGTTGAGACTTTCCCAACGACAGTACAAAACCTGAACTGTATTTATTAATTAAACGGCACAGACCGCCGAAAAGTTATAAAATTGACAATTTATTAGCTGGCAATGGCCATTAAGTCGTTAGATTACCACCTTACAACTGCGACCTCAACCCCATTGAGTACATCTGGAACCTGGTAAAGATGAGGGTGTCAGAAAAGAATGTGGAGCAGTTGGAAAGTCGCATTGAAGCTCTGACGTTGGAGTCGTTGGCGTCAATAACTCCAGATGACTGGCGAAAGGAAGTCAATCATGTTAAACGGCTTGAAGAGGAATACCTATTGGAATAAAGATCGAATAATTGACGGGTTATTTGTCATAAATACGGCGACGACAGTGAATCGGAAACGACAGACACAGAAAACAGTTATGATTCGGAAGACTATATAGGTACATTTTTTAACATATTATCCTGGTTTTATTTATAAGCTGATAGATGTAGGTAGTAATTAAAACATGACTACTACACAGTGGACTCTGGTTCAATTCCCGCTCGCAAATTAACAGAAATGTAGTTAGAAAAACATAGTATACATGTAAGAAAAATATACGAATAAGTATATTTTTCTTACGTCTACAAAAATTATTTCCTTGAAATTTTTAATAATGAAAGTTTATTTGTCAGAATATGGGTGAGTAGGTATACCTAAGAAAGAATGTTAATTATTTAATTAATATTAATTTTATTATACATACACTCTTTATAAAGGGTGTAATAAAATTATAAAATACAAATAAACCCTTAACCCTAATATTAATTTATACATACACTCTTTATAAAGAGTGTAATAAAATTAAAAAATACAAATAAACCCTTAACCCTAATATTAATGTTACATTTAACATTCTTTTGCTAGCTGTCCTTTTGTGTGACAGATGACGTCACAACGCTGTTATTGTGACAAGGTTCCATCGCAATATCATCGTGCGGGGCTTATATGTGTTGCGATACATAACGATAGTTTTTAGTGATTAATTGTTGATAAATTACAGTTTTTTATGTGTGGTTTAAGCTATGGATTTCGCTTATAGGTTGGTCATAATACGTTTATGACCACACTATAAGCGAAATCCATTCTGTTTTTTTTTAATTTTGGAATTACTTAATCGCTCGTTTTGATCAGTTTTGGAATTAATATTAATAAATAGTATCACTTAGTATCACGTACGGAGGACGGGTCTGAGCAGTAGTGTTGCGATGTGTGCCGGGTACGATGCGCCAAATGTTGTTGTGTCGGGAGTTTGGTCGTGGAGGGTCTCCAGATCAATCTCCCTCTAGCGCAGCATCGTTTGGTCGTGTTGGTCTTGGGTTTAACATTGCATCACCTCGCTCAACTGCCGTCATCCTTCCTATGCCTAAGTTTTTTAAGTGTATAGGCTTAATAAACTAGTGCTCTTTACCATCAACGATTGCATCACTGATTACCATCAGGCGGGATTGCAGTCAAGCACTAATTTATAATTATTAAAAAAAAAAACTTGGGGTATTACCATTTGTTGATGGGTAGGGAACGTCAGATAGATAGTCGCGACATCGAAAACGGGAATTTAACAGCTTTTGGTCAGACTGGAGGCAAACTCAACACAGGAAGAGGATGATAAATGATTGAGCATTAGATATATTATTTCACACGCTTCGCTGTTAGAGAGTTTGACCTGTATCTGATGTCAAGCATTTGATTTTGCTGCCGTGGTACAGCAATACACTGATTTAACCTGTCTAAAAATAAAGAACAGGGTAGTTGACTAAAAACTAATTTGTCCATCAATCAGATTTCCAAAAAAAAACTAGACACGTATTTTTTCTTTTTTCAAATAAACAAAAAATTAACGACGATACAGTGAGTTGAAAACTCGTGTGACTCCTTGCTACACTTTTTAGCAACGAGTGACGTCACCAGCCACCACTCCTGATCTTTGATGCCTTGTATATTTGGCAATTTTTTATTGATTTGATAAAACAAAATATACGTATCCAATATTTTTCTATAATCTGAATGACGGACTAAATAGAATCAATTTTTTTACCCAGGAAACATCCCTATTGTTCAGAATCTATTTTGTTATGGTAGCATGACTACAAAATTTTGTCAGATTTCTTTGATATTTGGAAATGTAATGGTAACTTAAATAGCCTTAGTGAGAAACTAAATATAATACAATACTATTAGATGATTAACCAAAACACCGTGCCTACTTAGAATCTTTCAAACATGGCCGCTGATATATTTGTTCAAACATGGCCGCCGATATATTTGTTCAAAAACAAAACTAAATTCTGTGCTACTTTTTCTTTTTCATTCTAATTCAAATATTTAATTTAAGAAACTATTCGAATCAAGAAGACAGAAAAAGACTAATATTAAAAGCCCATCCATACTAATATTATAAATGCGAAAGTAACTCTGTCTGTCTGTCTGTTACGCTTTCCCGCTTAAACCTCTGAACCGATTTTGATGAAATTTGGCACAGACGATCTTTAGACCCTGAGAAAGAACATAGGCTACCTTTTATCCCGGAAAAATTTGATGTTCCCGAGGGAAATCTAAAAAGCGCGATATAACCGAACTCCACGCGGGCGAAGCCGCGGGCGGAAAGCTAGTTTATTATAAATCCATACTAATATTATAAATGCGAAAATAACTTTGTCTGTCTGTCTGTCTGTTACGCTTTCCCGCCTAAACCTCTCAACCTATTATGATGAAATTTGGCACAGATAATCTATAGACCCCGAGAAAGAACATAGGCTACCTTTTATTCCGGAAAAAATTGATGTTCCCGAGGGAAATCTAAAAAGCGCGATATAACCGAACTCCACGCGGGCGAAGCCGCGGGCGGAAACCTAGTATTAATATAAAATCAAAACACACAGTAAACAGCCTCCGTGGCGTAGCGGTAGCGAACGCAGCCGCTGCGCAAGGAGGCGCAAAAGTATGGTAAGCCGTTGGTCCCAGTTGCCATACGAACATCTAATGACAGCCGTTACAAGTTGTTGGAGCCCTCAAAAGTCCAACAATTGATCTAATTGCAATGCTTCGATATCGCCTTTCGGGTTGTGGAAGTCAGACAGTCGCTTCACGGAAAATATCGAAGTTTTTTTTTTTTCTTACATATTATAAGTAAACCAGCGCTTGACCGCAATCCTGCCTGATGGCAAGCAGTGACGCAATCGTTGATGGTAAAGCGCACTAGTTTATTAAGAGCCTATTCACTCTAGCCTTGAAGACACTCAAATTGTAGTCAAATCAATTGTGGTGAAATTAGCAGCTAGACTGGTAAAGCTGACCCCAGACTCCAAAGCTGAAAAAGTTTCGAAAGCGACTGGGATTAACACTGAGATGATGATGATTAATATAAAATCAACATTTATAATGACATAACATCAGTACTTTCGCTATAACAATACTGCTCAGTACAATGCAGCATCAGAGCTGCTAATTACCTTACAGACAAGTCGTGACGATCTGCAGTGAATGGGAGATGAGAATAATCCTCATTGTTTGAGTTTGACAACAAAAATTTGCCTTTCGTAGACTGTTGTATCATACTTTATTTAGTTTAAATGACGTTGTAAGTTTTGATCGATGTTGTAATGGTTTTTTAGTTTTTTGACGGATTGTAACCGAAATGCCCCCTAATCGGCGAACACATTTTTCTCAGATGATTGCGACTAGTTGGGTTCGTTTGGACCGCCCATTGGCCCGTTCGGCCAAACGATCCCAACTAGTCGCAATCATTTGACAAAAATGTGTTCGCCGATTGTCTGCAATATGAATTTTAATGAAATTAATGTTAATATAACTGCAGTATCTACATAAGTATATCTTGGAGACTAATGACTGATTACAAGGTGAAGGAATACATCTTGAACCGCGACTATATAAGTCTGAAATCGCCAACGCGCAATGAGCAAGCGTGGTGATTACGCTCAATCCTTCTCTGTATGAGAGGAGACCTGTACCCAGCAGTGGGACGATAAAAAGACTGATGATGATGATGATGATGATGATGAATATCTTGTCTGATGAAGGCCAGCCTGCGCCGCAGCTGAGCCAGTAAATATAAATTCCCGACTATGACCTCTGAGTTTGTTTCAACTGTTTCTTCTCAAAGCTAGTACTAGGAAACGCCGCGGTCATCGAACCGAAATAAAAGTAAAAATTCGATCCAGCCGTCCCTTGCTGTTCTTCTAGCGACACCCTAAGCCGAGGTTCGTACCCTACAGGGGGTGCCCTTAACGTGTAGTCGCTTAGTTTTTAGTAGCCCTGGCTGGAGGCTTTAAATTCACTTAAGACAGCCACAGGATAGTCCGGTTAAGTAGTCCCGACCTCTCAAGGTCAACTACGAGATGCAAAATAAAAAAAAAAAGATGAATATTAATATTTGGCACTCGTTATGGGTCGTCAGTAGTCCGACAGTATGACAACTAGTCTGACCAAGATGTTTTTCATTACCTACCCAAGTGGGTTGCAGCGGTTAATAAGCAGTCCCTCCATGCAAGATCAGCAGATCATGCACCTGCATCTACTTAGACTGGAAGTTTACCACAACATAGGTGGAAAAAAAGCTAGGGAGATAATGATGACTTCTCCATTAATCGTCATCTCGGAAATCACTCCCTTCTTGGGTTCACATCGGCTGCCGGCAGAAGTTACCACCCAGATAAAGTCTTGCCGCCAAGCGATTCGTCGTGTTCCGGCATGATGTCTAGTGAAGTCGTACGGAGGACGGGTCTGAGCAGTTGTCTTACCATGTGTTCCGGGTACGATGAGCCAAATGTTGTTGTGTCGGGAATTTGGTCGTGGAGGGTCTCCAGATCAATCTCCCTCTGGCGCTGCATCGTTGGTTGTGCTGTTGGGTTCAACATTGCATCACATCGCTCAACTGCCGTCTTCCTTCCTATTCACTCAGTTTTTTTGAGTGAATAGGCTCTTTATAAACTAGAGCGCTTTAGCATCACTGCTTACGATCAGGCGGAATTGCGGTCAAGCACTTACAGTTTATAATTAAGTAAAAAATCCATCGTTTCTCTGGTCTTTTCTAAAGCCGGATACTTATTTTATTTACATGTATTGTAATCATAGATGTGCAGTGGCATACATTATTGCACTAAAAACGTTGTCGGTAAGATGTGGTCTGTGGTTGAGTCCGTTTTCCAAGCTCTGCAATTACTGTATTTTAGTAAGGCCGTTTTCTGTAGTGGTTTGCAGCCTCGTCTACATTCACTACAGTACATTCATGTTTCTATAAATCTAAGACAGTAGAATAATCTCAAATAGCTGATTCTATATGTATATTGAACTAGCTGTGCCCCGCGGTTTCACCCGCGTAAGCTTCGAACCGAAGAGCTCAGTTGATATAAAATAAAAGCCAGTTAAAATAATGGTGGCAATATGTACGTCCGCGTATGCTCCCGTTTTCGCACCATTTTTTGTTCCTGCTCTGCTCCTATTGGTCATAGCAGGATGTTTTATAGCCTATGTCCTTTCTCAGGCTCTAGACTATCTGAGTACCAAATTTCATAACAATCGGTTCAGTAGTTTTGGAGTGAAAGCCGGACAGAGACAGACAGAGATACTTTCGCATTTATAATATTAAGTATGGATTGGGTAATAAATAAAGTAAACAATTTGACTTTCTAAGGCTATCTATATATGCAGCAATTACATGGTGCTTCTAAGGGTATCATGCACCATTTACACGGTGTTACTAAGGGTAGGTATTAATAAGGTGTTAATAAGGGTGTGGTCGCCACTCGAGAACCCATCGGCCCCATCGGGCATCGGTTCTACGGGCAATGTGTCCAGCCCACTGCCACTTTAGTGTTGCAATTCTTCGGGCTATGTCGGTTACTCTCGTTCTTCTGCGGATCTCCTCATTCCTGATTCAATCGCGCAGTGAAACCCCAAGCATAGCTCTCTCCATTGCCCTTTGAGTGATTTTGAGCCTTCTTATAAGGCCCATTGTTAACGATCACGTTTCAATTCCATAAGTAATCACTGGCAACACACACTGGTCGAAGACTTTTGTCTTGAGACACTGCGGTATATCGGACGAGAAGATTTTACGCGTTGGCTCACTACTATATAAATGAAATGAACAATTTTTATCAAAATGATATCGTTATTCACGACATATGTATTTATATTTTCTATATAATTTATAGGTTCTATACATAATAGATTGATACCTATCTGAAATTAATCCGCTTAGACTTTTCCAGTAAATGGTATACATTGTTCTACAATTAACTGACTGCTTTCATATGAATACTGTGATATAGAAGGTAACTTTGTATTTTATGCTCTAAGGTAACTGCGTAATTGTTGTCATAAATTTACATGATCTTATGGTAAAGAAAGTGAAACATTACCGCTTGCCATTTCGCGGAAGTTGTAAGAGTTTTATGATGTAAACAGGTTATTGTAACGGAATAAAAATACCAATTACTTTAGATGAGATACATGGAATACTCTTCATAATGTACACCATACTGTGTCATCATCTCGGTGATTACCTAAGATGACGACCCATCCATAGAAAGACCACGACAAGTGTGACTTGATAGACACGTGTGGCTATTATTATTTGCCAGTTTTAGGGACGTTCTAAATAAGCTAATGCGCTTTACTATCAACGATTGTATTACTGCTTACCATCAGGCGGGAGTGCGGTCAAGCACTATATTTGGGCCAAATTCAATAAAGAATAGAAGTAAACAAACCGTTGCTAGGCAACGAGTAGTTTACGCCTAAAAGACAGATGTTAACAACCTTTTCTAGATAGATGATTTTCATAAAAGTAATAATCCTACTTCCTACTAATGTAAACATTTTATTTATGTTTAGATATTTATGATTTGCATAGAACGCTTAACCGATTTGAATGAAATATGACACTCATGTAAGCTAATTTCCTAACAGGTTAAATTTTTTGATACATATACCTACATTTACCTACATATATTATAGTTAGTCCATACTTGAAAGTATACATGTGTTATGCAGTTGATTTGAAAGTAATTAAATACGCAAAATTGTATTGACAAATGTGAGGCATTTGTCAAAACTTTATTCATTGGTTGAATTCCACAAAATGTGTTTAATACCTGGATTTCATCCATCTTTCTTTTTTTGTAGGGTCATCACGTAAAATGCATATTCTTTTAGTAATTCTAATGAAATATTCTGCAATAGGAATTGTTAATAAATATTTAGCATGTAATAGTTGATAATCATAAAAATAACAGGAGATTTGAAAACCTGAGTTGTAATAACCCTAAATTGGTTTGTTTACCTTTATTCTTTATGGAGCTTGTTATAGGTATAGTAGTTTATAGTATTAAAAAAAGCTTTTGATTAAACTACTCTAAAGCTACCTAAACTCGTCATCATCATCTCAGCGTTTATACGCTGAGATGATGATGACGAGTTCGGTTGCATCCGCGGCTTTCGCGTTGGAGCCCGTGGTCCGCTTTCCGACATATACGATTTATACCCGACGTATATCGCCGCGACCCTGTACTTATTATTTATCGACGTAATCAATAATTAAGAAAATAATAAGCTGTGTAACGTACTAACAATTGGAGTGACTTTCATTGACAATATGGCAACTTTCATTGCATTATTTACATACATTGATGAGCTAGAACTTTCCAAACATACAAGCAATAGAGTGAGGATTTAGAAAAGGGTGTTACGCAATTCAGGTACTGAATCGATGGCAATTGAAGCCAATGACAATTCTACTGAAGTGAAGTCTAAAGCTTGACTTGGCAAATAATAATTGGTAACTTAATTGGACAAGGGTGTAGCCATTGCCTTCCAGGGCCGCGTGGTCACCGGCGCAAAGGCAAGTAAAGGCACCTGAAACCTGGGTTGGTTTTAGCCAATAGAAGTCTAAGGTCTTCTTTTTCTTCAGCCTATAGAGGTCCACTGCTGGACAAGGGCCAAGGCTTTCATTGCTTTGGAGTATTGCCACCATTCCCATGCTTGCCAGGCGGGTTAGGCATCGCAGTAATTTGCTGCTGCCCGCTTCCCTGGTGACACTTCCCTTAGTCGCCTCTTACGAGCCCACGGGGGGATGTGGGTTGGTGCTATTCTAAGCCCGGTAACACACGGGCTTGTCTTGGGTTTTTGGTATCTTGTGGAATATTTTTAGGAATGTATTTTAATCTCAGTATGTCTTGACGATTTTACTCAGCCTATAAAACTTCCACTGCTATAACAGATCTCAGAAAGAGAGGATGTGTATCTTAAACCATCACGCGGGCCAGTGCGCGTTTGGTAGATGTCATTGTCTTTGAATTTACGACCCTGAACATGCCTTTACCTCGTGATCATCATCAACCTTTTTATCGTCCCACTACTGGGTACAGGTCTCCTCTCATACAGTGAAGGATTGAGCGTAATCACCACGCTTGCTAATTTTTGAGGTTTCTTAAATTTTGAGGACGGTGCTGATAAAATAATTTACAGAAAGTAAAAGGCCTGTCTCGTTTCGAACCTAGGACTCTCGTACGTCGATGTCGTTACAAATGGGTCACCTATACTGCTCACATCTGCTCAATCTGTCACAAAACAAAAACCTAATTGGTTCATCTTCAACGTTTTTATTGTCCCACTGCTGGCCAGAGAAGGATTAAAGTAATCACCACGCAGTAAGCGTGGTGATTACTTTAATCCTTCTCCTTGCGGGTTGGCGATTTCAGAGTTAAAGTCCAGGTTACCTCAAGATGTTTTCCTTCAACTTTTAATCAGTCATTGGTGTCCAAGATATACCTAGAAAGTACATGAATTTATATTCCTACAACTTTCCTGTATTATTGCCAACCTTGATAATCAATTAGCAAGATTTCAATGAAAAATGACTATATTTTTATACAAAATGAGAGGTGTATAAGTTTTCACGCTTTCTCTGCGCTTGCGCCGCTCCGGTTTGCGCGTCGTGCGCACTGTCACGATTTATATTTAATCTTTTCAAAATATTGTTAATTATTAGTTGTATTTTATGTAATGCAACTTCGCTACTTATAAATTGGATCCGAGTCGCGTTAACGACTTTAATTTAATGATTTTATTTTTTAAATGAAAACTTTTTTAATTCCGTTGTATCGGCTGAAGTGATGGGTACATAAGTTTATGGGGTGACCTAAAAATGTAAGACGCTACGATTCGGGAGTTTTTCTCGGTTCAAAAAAATTAATTATTCGGCTGTAGGTTTCAATGCAGTTTCAAATTGTTTTAGAATGGGATCGTGTATTAGCTGATGGAGTCAGAGACTAAGCCGTTAGAGTTAGAGCATAGGTCATTCCGGTTTCGTCACGATGTTTTGCTTTTACTACACCCCCCCTCCACCCTGGTGATATTTCGTGATTTTTTTGTGGATCCCCCTCCCCCCTTCGAGCCTCGCATGATTAATGGACAGCCCCTAATGGTTGACAAAACTTGATCTGATATACTCAGTTCCAGTCGGTCGGTGATGCTAGTTCGTGCTCGACTTTTTTTTGGTGTGGATGGGGATCATCAAATGTCCTCTCCCACTCGGGGCGCAGTGAAAGGGCATGTCAGACTTTCACTGACTAAAACCCACCCGTGTGTCTTCACTTGCCTGTACGCCAGGGCCACGGTTTCTCTTCTAACCAACCTGAAACCACACAGGCCTCCTGACACAGGCATCGGTCTCGCACGCATGATACACAACGCGCCGTCGACCCGGGCCTGGTCCTTGCCGCCGCCAGCAAGCCCGGGCCTTCGGGTGGTCGGGAGTTCGATGTTGCCTCCTGATCAGGGCGTCTCCTGCGGCGGCTAGAGGCGTGAGAGCGCTGGGATTCCCGCTCCATCACGCGCTCCGCCTCCTCTTTTACCAGCATCACTGTTTTACACTCGGACCCAGTCGGCCGGTGACGCTAAATGACTTATACCTGGCCCCAATCGTATGTTTTCTCTCCTTTGGAATGGTCACAAGCACACGCCGTCTTTTGAAGCATTCATTTTAAATTGAAACGATTTAGCCGGCTGTTGATAAATTTTGAATTGGCAACAGATCTTTTTATTACGTAAATTGATGTCATTTATTACAAAAACATCATTTACTTTTATATTGATGATAATAGTTTAACCTCGTGACCTAGATCTATGGTGCAAACCGTATCATCTTAGATTTAGATTTCATTGCATATGCAACCAACCCGTTTTACTATGTAATGCTGACTTTACTTTCTCTCGTGTTTCAAGCTTCTTGCATATTCATTAGTTTATTTTGACAGTTCCTAAATACAGCTTTTTATTTTTAATTCTACATTATCTGGCTAGCCTTTTGCAAACTATGATTGGGGTCGCCATTTTCTCTAACGGGATTCAGATACCCATTTTTTATTAAGGATGGGAATTTATCCAATGACCTCTCCCGCTCTGACCGCCTCCGTGGCGTAGTGGCCGCGAACGCGGCCGCTGCGCAAGGAAGCGCGGTTTCGGTCCCCGCGCAGTGCAAATATTTGTATGCATGAATATGAATAAATGCACTGGTCTGGTCGTGCCTCGGTTGCCATACGAACATCTAGTGGCAGTCGTTACGGGGTGTTGGAGCCCTTAAAAGTTCAACAATTGGTCTAACTGCAATGCTTCGATGTCGCCTTCGGGTTGTGGAGGTCAGACGGCAGTCGCTTCACGGAAAATGTCAAAGTTTAGCCATATCAGCAGTTGGACTGGTAAAGCGGACCCCAGACTCCAAAGCTGAAAAGGCTTCGGATGCGACTGGGATTAACACTGGGATGATGATGATGATTTATTACAAATTTGCTTAGCGGGTTACTTAAAATTGAATGAGTTCTTTATAAACGGACTGGGCCCGCGTGGTAGATTATGGCCCAGCTTCAGATGCGACTGGGATTAATGCTGAGATGATGATGATGACCTCTCCCGCCCTGGGCGGAGCGAAAGGGCGTGTCAGACTTTTACTGACTAAAACCCATCCGTGTTCCTTCACTTGCCGAAGAAAAGCCAAAAACCGTGGCCCTGGCCTACAGGGTTTTTTAACCAACCAGCAACCCCATGCCTCCTGGGTCAGGATTGTGGGTTGCGCGGGCATGCGAGCGGTGAGCAGTGGGCGAGCTCGCCGCCCGGTAAGGACCAGGCCCGAGTCGACGGCGCGTTGTGTTTCACGCGCGCCTCAAAGAGATGCCAGCACATCGTGACGGGCTCCACTAAGACAGTTGTGTTGCGCCCTCGGTACTCAGACTGCAACAATTTCTAAATATATTCAGGTTTCGCATAAAAAAATAACGTTTATAGTGAAGATACCTTGATGTTTTATTAAGTCCTAAGAAACGGGCGAGGCAATGTTTTATACAGATAAAAAACGCTCAAACGATACAAAACATTGTTATCTTACGTAGCGCAACTCATGCGCATGATCTAAGCGATTTTACATTCTTCCTCACTTTTTTACCGACTCATTGCCAGATTATTCACTCTTAATTAAAAGATCTATGCTAAATAGTTTGAATTCCGATGTCGTGAAAGGAATTATTAAGTTTGGGATATTTCAATTCGTTAGCCTGATTAAAATGTTTTCATCTCTATATTTATTCAAGTAAAATAAAAGAGAAAATATATTTATGCATCCTTGTTATAAAGCAGGTTTCATTAGCCGTTAGTTAACCGCCCAGTCTTTTAACTGAACTGCGGCCATTCAACGAACGGCCTCAATGATATGCATTACATTATCTAAGTTTAGGTTGGATCACAGGTATCAGAGGGGGCCAGTGTCCCAATGGTGTCCCCTCTTTTATTTCTCTAATCAATAAGCAAATAAAAAAAAAGTATTTATTTTAACACGAACATGAACTTCATAAAACTAAAGTAAGTAAAAACAATATAAAAAAAACAAATATCTATATATACAACGTGTAACAAAAAGGGTACCTACATACCAAGGGCATGGCATCTCTAGATGATATCAAACGATATTGGAAGGGTTTTTTAATCCTATCTTTTTATGTTAGGAAGTTATGAGGAAAAACACCGCCTGTGATAGGCTACTATCATACTAGTCGCACAGAGATATTGAAGACATTTATCGGATTTTGGCAAGTAACGTGACGGGTAACGAGTAGTTATTAACGTATGTAGTGTGCTGCCACGTTTGTTATAATTTTATTTTAAGAAACACACGAAACAGAAAATTTGGTAGGTACCAATTTTTTAAGTATTTTATTTTGAGTTGAAACCCTTCCGATATCGTTTGATATAATCTAAAGATGCCATGCCCTTGGTATGTATATACCCTTTTTGTTACACGTTGTATATAAAAAAAGTAACAAAAAACCAGAAAGTCCCTAACGAAGCTAAAAGGGGGGTCCTGTCTCAGTATAATAAATGCTTCCAAATTTAAAAAGTAAATGTCGCAGCACTAGTATTCTGATTATGTCTGGTGTGAAATCACGGGCAATCAAAGCAACACATAAACATATAATCTACGTATAAATACGTAACATGTTGTTTGTTCAATTTGCCAGTGCATTACACTGAGCAGGCAAAGGTATCTCAGACCATGATAGCCTCGTCTTGAATTATATTCTTTGAGCCATTTCTTCGGTAACCTTGTCTTCTTTTGTAACTTATCCTAACTAAACCTATCTCCTTTCGTCACCCGCGTGAACCGACACTAGGAGTAAGATTTGTGACAAAGTCATGGTGGGGCCACTATGCTGCAATATTTCAATGTTCTTTATGAATTACACTGAATGCACTTTTTACTAAATAAATCACACGTTTTTATTTAGTAAACGACACTATAAATAATTTAAAAGTTCAATGAAAAATGAGCGTGGCACTCGTCTTGGCTTTCCCGCCAAAACTCCATAAATAAATACGTAACATTTAAATAAAGAGCACAAATCACAATGACGATCAAGCAAAAAGTATTTAGTGAAAACAGTCGTAATACTCATATCCGTGACATGGAATAAAGTCAAGTGTGAGCGACTTTCAAAAGAAATCTAATTCAAACATTGTGATTGGTCAATGCTTAGTAATCGAACACTGTCTCTTCATTTATGAAATATGAAAGTTAGAGTAGTGTGGCTTAGATTTGAAGAAGTTTGGTTTGTGTTTTGTAAATTGTGTGGTCTCATCCAAAATCTGGCCGAATAGGGATGTTTCCTGGGTAAAAAAATTGATTCTATTTAGTCCATCATTTAGATTATAGAAAAATATTGGATACGTATATTTTGTTTTATCAAATCAATAAAAATTGACAATTATAAAAGGCATCAAAGATCAGAAGCGGAGGCTGGTGACGTCACTCGTTGCTAAAAAGTGTAGCAAGGAGTGACGACACACGAGTTTTCACCGCACTGTATCCTCTTCATTTTTTGTTTATATGAAAAAAGAAAAAAATACGTGTTTAATTTTTTTGGAAATGTGACTGGCGGCCTAATTTTTTTTTTTTAGTCAATTACCCTATTTCCAAAAGAAAAAGATTTTACTGTGACTCTTAAGGATGTTCATAAAACTAAACTAAATTAAACACAATTAAAGAAAGAAGGACAATCACCAAAGCATAGACAACAAATATGCTAAAGATTCGATTTTTTACCACTTCTTCTTCCCAGAAAAAGCACTAGGAAGTGTCTATGGGCGGGCGTCTTAGGTAATATTCACGTTCAAAAAGTGCTGATTCTTAGCCTAATTTGAATAAGTATATGAGTTCTGATTTGATTTTTACATTTTAGAGCGTAGCTTTATAAAGGATGCCCCGTCATGCATCATAAATAGAAGTAGAAATTAAATGCAGTAACTAAATAGATATTGATTATAAGCTAGATATATTAATTGTTATATTAATTACATATACATGATACTGTCAATAAAGTCCAATATTCGAATTTAAATGAAAGCTCAAAAAATTTTAAATTAAATATATTGATCAATTCGACATTCTGCTGGTAATAAACAAAAACACACCAAATATTCCAAATATATATGCGGTGAAGTAAAAAACTAAATAATTAATAATATAAAATAATTTATTTTCATAAAATAAAATGATTTTCAATATAAATCTTTATTTTGACAAAACCATATTTAGTTAATAGCAATGTCATTTTGACAGTTCAACAAGATACATTGCGTCATTTACGTCTCTAGGAAGATACAATTTTTAAACTTTTGGAACAATGGATAGTTAGTTAGCTTTGGGTACAGGACATCAACATTTTTTATCAATAAATAAAAAAGTCTCAGAATCTGGTTTGCAAGAATGAAATTTTATTTAGAATCTATGACGTAAATATTTTAGTAAATTTTACCACAACGTTTGGATATAAAATATTTGTGTAACTGGCATTCTTCACTAAGACAATAATTGATTTTATGATGAGCCGGAAATCAATCCATTTACGTAGAAAAACTAAAATGTGTTTGTACTATAACCTAGAGTCTAGAAGATTCCTAGGGGCTTTCTGACCGTTCATTGGTTTTAGGATCATTTCTCGGTACAATTGTAGTGGAAAATCGGCTATTTAGTAGGTATCTAATCGCAAACCTTTTTTGTTTGGACGGGAAATCATCAAATGACCTCTCTGAGCGGAGCGGAAGGGCGTGTCAGACTATTACTGACTAAAACCCACCCGTGTTTCTTCACTTGTTTGTGCGCCAGGGTCACGTTTTCTCTTTCAACCAACCCGCAGCCCTGGCCCAAGCATCGGTCTTTGTGGACCCCGTCACGATGTGCTGACATCTCTTTGAAACAACCGTGACGGTGAGGACCTGCGTCAGGCGCTATTGTGACGTGCCCAGGCTAATCGCACGTGTCAGATAATACTAAAAAAACTCAGATCATTCGATCCATACCATTACTTGACACATTTTAACAATCAAAGAAGCCAGTTAAAAAATTAACTTCATAAAATTCCATTTCAAAGCGCATTCCAAAAGAAAAAAACAAAGTAATTTAAGGTAACCAAACTACATACTTTATTTAGTAAATTAAAAGTCCAACAACCCTTCCCGCTACTTTCCACCACCAATCGGTACCGGGCAGCCAGCGGGATCCCGTTACGGTCACGGTCAGCGCCCCGGCTCGCGTGTTATATAACTATCTAGTAAATCAGTTGCTCTAGCTGTTCCTGTGTTTACGAGAATAATGTACTATATGCTAGAAGGAACCTTTTAATTAATTATGATTGCCTGGTACTTGATAATACCGAGTAATTGAACTAAGTTACTAAGCAACCCTAATTGCGTAACAGATTTTCGATCTCAATCTAGATTATCATTTTCAAGGATATTATTACTATTACTTCGTTTTCGCTCAGCGTTCTTTCTACCCTATTTTTCGCTGAGCGTTCTATCTACCTTATTTTTCGCTCATCGTTCTTTCTACCTTATTTTTTGCTCAGTGTTCTTTCTACCTTATTTTTCGCTCAGCGTTCTTTCTAACTTATTTTTCGCTCAGCGTTCTTTCTACCTTATTGAAAATAACTTTTGCTCTACTCCCAAAAGTCTTAGCGTGATTTTATGTTCAAACAGCACCACAGCATCCACTTTTGCATACAAAAACTTCTAAAGTGAGTGCGTACTCTAGACATTTTAACCTTATTGTATATTAAATTGTAATTTTTTGTATTTTGTCTTGGCCCACATTTAAGTCTAGTGTACGCACAGCTTAAGTTAAAAAAGCAAGCACAGTCTATCTTGCGCCATTATTAAAAACATTTCAAAATTAATTTATATTCTAACATTGTTGCATTCAAAACTTAGGTCTTTTGATTTGATAATACCTACTAATTATTTAAAATTCGTCATGATTGCTCAATGATACTACACACAGTAACACAGTGGGAATTTAGTTGTTTTGAGAAAATTTCGCAATACCGTGAGAGTTCAGGCTTAGCTTCTGCTATACGCTTACCTTTGGACTTTTTTGTGGATAGGAAATCATCAAATGACCTCTCCCGCTCTGAGCGGAGGCGGAAGGATGTGTCAGACATTTACTGACTAAAATCCACCCCTGTTCCTTCACATTGATATACGCCAGAGCCACAATCTCTCTTTTGAACAACTCACAGCCCTGGCATATGGATGGACATCCTGTCTCATATAAACTTTGTTACAGAAAGACTGGTCTATATTTTGAATCGTTTTGGTGTGTAATCAAACAGCTGGCAATCTGCAATCTGATTGCGGAGCACGCTAATCTATTGTTTCATAAAATAAAAAAAATACATTTATTAAAAAGTCACAACTGTAATAAAGAAGTACATTACAAAATATAAGTGGCGGTATTTTAACAAGGATCAACTGTGAAAATATAATTGTGAAAATGAACCAGGGTGTTGAAGAAGTCAATCGTATCGTTGCATGAGTGGCTTTCATCATTATACTTCCTCATCAAACGGTCCACTTGTGTTGACTCGCTTGCACCCGAGATGTGTTCGAACTATTTATGTCTTCTAGATGTTTTAAACATGTATCAGAAAAATAATCGTTTTGGAGAACACCATTAATTGATCCATCAGTTTCTGCGGTTTTCGATGGTATACTCTGGTAGTTACATTGCATGCACAGTAATTTAAATTATTAAGTTTGAATTAGCAAAAACTACAACCAAAACGGTTAAAATAAAGGAAGGCTAAAAACTTAATTTCATGCGTATGAGTCGAACCGCATTATATGTATTACGATTCGATTGGTGATAATAGTCTGTTTTTGCCAAAGTCAAGATTAAGTTAGGGTACTAACATCATAGGCTTATTATATTATACTGAAGCTAAGACTGAACTTTGTCACAGAAAACATAAACAAATTTCAATTCTCAAATATCAACTTCAATAACTTCCACATTAAAAATAGACTGTGCAAGCTTTAACAATGGAAAACGGCTGGTCGATTGGCAGAGGTGTGCGCAGGTACCGGAGCGCGACGCAGCTGGCAACGTCATCCCTGCTTGGAAACGCCAGATGTTGGCCCGAAGAGCTGCTGAAAAAGCCCGAAAGGACCTGGAGAGGGAATTGGCCGGGGAAGCAGAGAGGCGACGGGCAGCGGCAGTGCCTGCTTGGAAGAGGCAGCTGTTGCAACGGAGAGAAGAGGCTGAGAGCAGGTTAAGGTCTGTTATGTTTTGGATAGGGCATGGGAGAGGGCTCACAAATATGGAGCCGGTAGTTCCAGGCGGTTCAAAATAATAAACAACAATAATCTGTTTGAGTTTGAAATACCTACGGGAGTTTTTGGTTCGATGCCAAAAGAAGGAAAAGTATCTTTGACACCTCGAATTAACATTATATCTGATTGATTAGGTCCGGTTAATTACGTAACAATTTAAATCCTTTACAATTCATTTTAATTTTGTTGTGATAATTTTTTGCATCGCATAACAAACTTCAATTTACAGAGGATAAATTAAAGACTTCATTGATTGAGGAGAAAGCAATTCAAAGACAGTTTCTCTTTCCTTCTTGACTACAAACTCTTCTTTTACCATTCCAGACATTCCCTATATACTCCCAAGGTAGAAGAGACAAATGGGCATCAAAATGGCGAGTGGCGAGCCTACCCGAGTGGAACCCAGCGAGCCGTGTCCATTGACAACATCAGCATGTGTTACGACACTCCTGCGCAACCCATACGGGCGCCATCAGAGGCCAAAATGTCCAGTGATCATTGTAATGGTATGTAATTGCAACATCTTTTTACATAGGTATAAAATATAATTTTTGAATTTACGTCAGTTATCCATACTTAATATTATAAATGCGAAAGTAACTCTGTCTGTCTGTCTGTCTGTTACGCTTTCCCGCTTAAACCTCTCAACCGATTTTGATGAAATTTGGCACCGACAATCTTTAGATCCTGAGAAAAAAACATAGGCTACCTTTTATCCCGGAAAAATTTGATGTTCCCGAGGGAAATTTACAAAGCGCGATATAACCGAACTCCACGCGGGCGAAGCCGCGGGCGGAAAGCTAGTTTTAAAATAAATGTTCCATACATTACTCTGTTCCCTTCATTTTGACCGCGTACCTAGGTATTGTAAGTTTCTATGTAATAGCAGATTTTAAGTTGATAACCTAAGAAAATAATGCCTACTTAAGGGCGTTCGAGGGGACACCCTAAAATAGTCCTCCATTCCTTATACCTACAGCTAAACGTCTTTTATGTATTTACTGCTCACTATACAAAAATCAGAGCTCTTGAACGAGATCAGCAAATTTTGGGCGTTTGATTTGAGATAATGATGAAGTATAGTCAAATCCACCCAATCGATTCTTTAAAAATCTCACCGGTAAAATTGGCTGAAGTGAGCTGTAAACAGTGTCAGCCTACTACAACCAGTGTCTGAGTGAGTGAGTGAGTGAGTGAGCGTGTGTGTGTGGGTGTGTGTGAGATCTTCTTACCGTGCATACTTAGACACTGGTTGGTGGTTGGTGGGTACAGAAACGCACTGCTGAAATAATTAGTTAACATGGTTACAGACACCAAAAACCAATCCGCAATTTCCAAATTGCATCCCAAATTCGGGATTTGTACCTCGTTGAGGGCAATATGCTATCAATACTTGGTAACTTGAGCGACTATAGGTACCTCTGCCCAAGGTTTCGGCGACCACATGAGCGGTGTTATGTTATAATATTTTGCATTGCACTTATAATGCAAATTGTACTTGCAGGTCATTCCACGTCTAACGGAAAACATGTGGACGAAGAAGAAGAAAAGGCAAAGATTATACCCTGGCGAGCACAACTGCGCAAAACGAACAGCAAGCTTAACCTTCTAGAGTAGAGACACAGGATAGGAATCCTTCACACAGGAGACAAGAGCCGGATTGTCGCCCATGTCCAGAAACGTCGCGCGTAGACCGCGCAGTTCTAGGATCGGCAATCATAGTCAAATACGAAGAAATAATGCTCAGGTGCTCTCAAACTTAATTTATTTAGGTTAGTTTTTGTAATGATTGCTATTTATTATTTTGTACTACTAAATTGAAATTTTAAGAGCATTCGCAATAGGTATGTATATGGAAGAACAACACAAGTCCAAAGCAATTAAACGCCGCGCGGTTTGCTTGCGGTAAGGCTAAATATTTTAGTCAATTTCTCGGCATTCGTGAAGCAACGCCATTCAGTGTAGTAGGTTATGTTCGTTGCTCGATGTTAATATAAACCTAATATTATAACGATTCCAAATAATTGTTGAAGTGATCGATTAGCGAAAATGTATCGTGTATTGTAACCGAAATTTATTATAAAATATGCTGATGTTAGCAAGTGTTTTCCGATTAAGTTGATTTAGACTAAAGTAGTAACTCCAACAATATTTCGTTTTTAGTAATATATTTTATGTATAAATATACATATATAATGTATGTCTTATTTGTAATTTGACGTTAACTTTTATATATAATTTCTCAACTAAATTTTCATATGTATCTGGTTAAAAAAGATACATATTTTAAATTTAGCATATAAAGTTTTTGATAACGATTAAAAATTAATGTTTTATGTAGGTACTTATTTTTACTGTAGTCATGTAAAAATGTAAATCTACTTATAGATGGTTTTAAACAAGTTTTAAATATATTCTAGTTATCGATATAAAGAATATAATCTATACTACTTATTTTAAATCCCTACGGAATATTGGGAAAGGGTCGAGAAACAATTTGGGCCCAAGAATGGTTCGAGGTGGATACTCGATAAATCTACCGTCCAGTCTTATTAAAATGATACATGAAAGGTTTATGTAACACATTTGCTCAAGCAACAATAAAAATAACATTCTAGGTATGCAAAAAAGTCAAGATTAAAAAAATATTTTAAATCTACATTACATGTCTAGCCTTTCCCTAACTATATTGGCATGGATGTACCCAGCTTCTAGACTTGGGGGAAGCAATTGGCAATTACACCGTACATTTTGTCAGCGTGGTTTATTTAAAAGTTGAAGATAAGTCCTCGTTTATATTTTGTTTAGTAATTAGGGGAGCTACATGTTCTGCGAGATTTTCAGGGGGTGGGGAGGGGGGAGGGGGGCAGCTGGGTACACCCATGTATATTGCGCCAGCTTCCAGTCATGGAAACATGGAGCGATTATCTGTCTGACCTCCTCAACGTACTAGTTAATAGGTCCCTTTAATAAGATTGGCCAGCTTAAATATAAGTTGTCATATCAGCGAGAATATTAAATATTAATTATGAAAGATATAATTATTTAAAAATATAAACTGTTAGGGTTTTTCATTATAATGCAAGTGATACCAATGTTGCAATATTAGTGTTTAATTAAGCTTATAGAGTGGGCTTCTGCAATACGTGTGACCTACTTATTACGTTAACTTGTGTTGATTGTATTCAATACTTCTGAATCTTATTGTAATGTTGTTAAATAAAACGCTATTTGCTTAACACTTGTTTTATTATCCTTAATATTATCCGCTTAATCCTTCTTTGTATGAGAGAAGACCTGTGCCCAACAGTGGGACGATAAATAGGATAATGATGATGATAACATTATCTGAAACAAACCTTTAGCTGCTGTTACTTGTCAACTTCTTCTCCCCAGCGAAAGCACTAGGAAGTGACGAAGGGCGGGCGTTTTGGGGGGACCGTCTTATGTAATATTGACGTTTAAAAAGTGCTGTTTCTCAGCCAAATTTGAATAAATGTCTTTTGATTTTATAATAGACACATCAAGTCTCTAAGGATCTGTCAGGGCAGCGGGTTGTTACAAAGAGATCCTGTGACCCCTGGCGCACAGACAAGTGAAGGAACACGGGTGGGTTTTAGTCAGTAAACGTCTGACACGCCCTTCCAGTGCGCCCAGAACGGGAGAGCTTATTTGATGATTGAACATCAAAAACAATGTGTCTACGGATCAAGCACGTTTTTGCTAGTTATTAAATGGAGTTTTCTTGTAATTTTAAGAACGTTCACAGTCCTTGGTAGTCTGTCGAAAAATCTTCTAATTTTGCCATAGATTCAGGAGTTCATTGCTACGAATATCCCTACACTTTAACAAGATTATGATTACTACACTTGCATATGTTCCTTTCTGTAGACTCTCCTGATGTTTCTCTATTATCCACCTCCTTCAGTGTTTCCATGTTTTTGTTGTTATATTTCAGGACTTTAGTACACTCTTCCAGTTTCTTACTGATTTCATTGCCCTCAACCTTATCCTTTTCTTTCTTTCCATTTTTCTTTTCCTTATCTTTTCCTTATCGTTCGTTGTTCGATACCTTCGTCTTACCCTTCTCTGTTTCCGCTTCCTTTACTAACTGATATAATTTTTCTATAACCTCATTTTCTATCTTTGTTTTAATATTCCTAGAGTTGCCCAGGTGCAATTTGGCTTTCATGAGGCAAGCCTTGGTTTCCGCAAGTTGATTTGCATACCTGGGCTCCACTGGAGTTGTAGGCCTTCTAGGTATCTCCAAAGGTAACAGGCAAATGCCAAACATATTGCTTTATGCCAGGGGAACGCGAAAGAACTTGTCAATCAACATCTACATTATGGAAAGAAAACGCCATCCGATTCATAGGGATAACTAAGGCAAATACTGACTGAAATATTAGTAGACTGGTAGAAAATGCCTAAGGCATTAAGTCCGCCATTGCGCAATTTTTTTTTTCATTGTGCATGAAGTTTTAATAAATAAATAAATAAATACATGACCAAATAAAATTTGAAATCTATACTAATCTATAAAGCTGAAGAGTTTGTTTGTTTGTTTGAACGCGCTAATCTCAGGAACTGCTGGCCCGATTAGAAAAAATATTTTTATGTTGGATAGCCCATTCATCCAGGAAGGCTTTAGGCTATATAACACCACGCTTCGACCAATAGGAGCGGAAAGTATAAAAAAAAGTAATGAAACCTACGCGGGTGAAACCGCAGGGATCAGCTAGTTTTACATAATCTTCATAGTAACAATACTAATGAATTTTCAAATAACGTTTTTTTTTTCTGCGATATAGTTCCAACTTCCCCATTAAAACAAGTCACATCGATGCGATCGATGGTTGAGAAATGCGATCGCGTGCCGCGTGCCCTGCCCCCCTTCGCCCGCGCATGTTTTGCTCCCACACAAGTATTAAGATACCTCCTTTTGCGAAATTATATACTTTTTTGGGAGATTTTTTTTTTTAAGTTTAGCCCGGCTTTGTAGACATTAATAGAATCAGTTATCGATACCTAACAATACCTTCACGGATCGGACAGGGTTTACTTTAGATATTGTATAAGTAATGTAATTGGCGATATAAAAAAAATTAAATAAAAGGGAAATAAAGATACAATTACATTACAAAGACCAAAAATAAAAAAGTCCTCAGTAGAGAAAAAAATAAAACTTGTTGAAAAACCTGTGGTTTAACGTCGAATAAATAAACTCAGAGCAACTTGTACCTAGTATAAATAATATAAAAACTAAAAGTAGTCTTTAAACTCTACCTAGGGTCTATCAGTATCTATGATTTATAAACTGTCAGTACTTCTATCTCAAAATCACGGTTAAATATTTAAATATATATATATATATATAGGTATATATACAACGTGTAACAAAAAGGGTATATACATACCAAGGGCATGGCATCTTTAGATGATATCAAACGATATCGGAAGGGTTTCAACTCAAAATAAAATACTCAAAAAATTGGTACCAAATTTTCAGTTTGTGTGTTTCTTAAAATCAAATCATAACAAACGTGGCAGCACACTACATACGTTAATAACTACTCGTTACCCGTCACGTTACTTGCCAAAATCGGATAAATGTCTTCAATATCTCTGTGCGACTAGTATGATAGTAGCCTATCACAGGCGGTGTTTTTCCTCATAACTTCCTAACATAAAGAGATAGGATTAAAAAACCTTCCCAATATCGTTTGATATTATGTAAAGATGCCATGCCTTTGTTATGTATATACCCTTTATGTTACACGTTGTATATAAAAGCTTTTAGTTTTTTGAAGCTCTGTGTAGACTGTATCTTGATTTATAGAGTATGCACCGCTAGTGTCTATGAAAAAGTCCCAATCTTAGAAGATTGGAACTTTTTGATCTAATAATGGCTGAGTTGAATAATGGTTGGGACTGAAATTTTTCAAAACGGCTTGCAATATGGCGGACCCTATTTAAAAAATTTATATCTCCCTTAATATCTAACATATGGAGCTGCGGTTTCGACCAGAGTAGTGTGCAGACGGAGCTCTCTCCCTGGAGAGATTCCAGATAGTCAAACCTAGATGTCAGAATTAGATTCTATAGAGAACGGTGCTGATAATACGACAATAAATGAAAACACGGACAATGCTGGTTCGTAGGAATAATCCTAAAGCATAGAAAAAAAACCTAGCATCAAAAATATTAAAAAAAAAATGAAAATTTCAAACAAACTAAATCGCATAAAATTGGAAATGGAATAGAACATCCTTTAAAATACATTTCATTGACCTCCGATCAGCGACAGCGCGGCCCTGTATCGATTTGCTATTTTTGGTGCCATTTTTATTAAAGTTTAGTAGGTACCGCTGGATGCGACGGTCATCAACCTGTAAGCGCTTCCTTTTTAACATGTACCTACGGATGACAGCAGGTCAAGATCTAACTTTCAGATATTCCCAATCAACCTTTAGAGTTAAAGTAGAAAATCTAATAAGGAAATCTGACAGATTGTAGTAGCTTGATGTGCTGTGTCTGTAAAATTATTTTAAATTTTTCATGTGACTAAACTAATGGATATATTTATATGATTTTTTATGGGTAGACTGATAAGATGTTGTGTAAGATGGTGTTGTTGTTGTAGTGTGACACGATGTTTAATTTATTGTCGTATTGTAATCACCACTTTGTATAGAAACCTTAGCACGAAAACGCTAGCAACTGGATACTGGGAAGGAAGGAAAGCAGAGGGTATCTTATTGTAAAAAGTTATACCAAGCCCAACAAAAGAATTAAGAACCTTTTGAAGTTGGTGAAAAGGAGCTCGTAGTTTGTCCTTATTTCTGGGTAATCTTCCTGATCCAATCTGCAGTGTATGCTGAATTTCTTGGTACGTAATTCGTCTATTGTCATGGATCAAACTTTTCACTGCCAGCACGTTTTCTTCTGTAGCAGCCGTCTATAGGCGACCACTTCTTTCTTCATCCCCCAAAGTTAGTCGACTGCGCTTAAATTCATTATACCATCGATACACGGTTGCCTTAGAAATCATAAATCATAGTGCGAAAATGCTCGACACAAATCCATTTTTCAAAGACACGATAATTTTAATTAGCTCGCAAAAATGTGAAGGGAAGTTTTGAATTTGGAACGGACCTATTATTAGTTATAAGTTTTTTTTTTTTGTTAAATTTTATGTAACTGGCCAGTTTCTCATACATAAAAACTTTTTGTCGCAATATTTTCTGAGTGATCTGGTACAGTTGGTCCTTTTTCCAAAGTATTTTAGCCCGTTCGAAGAAAATAATTAATCGAAAGAAGGGTTCACTCCATAGTATTGAACTACCCTTTGATGTATTAGTATTTTTATTAACGGACTCGTGGATACCATCGTCGTGTAAACCTATACACGGTGTAACAATCCTAAAAATTGCATCAGATCTAGATTGCAATCGTAAAAATGAATTATAAGGTATAACGTTTTTGCGCAAAAACTCAATACCTATCAAATTCTCATAAAACTCTAGCAATTTTATGGCATCGCAAAATACATCGGAATGTGTACCAGATTTAGTCATGCTTCATTTTGTATCCCCGTTAAGAGGTACGATATACTTATTAAATATTTTTTTACAAAAAAAAATCAAAGGGTCATTGTCATAACCGCCTAAAATTGTGTTACAAGCAGAAAAAAAAGACATAAACGTTAATAAAATACCAGGTTCATATTTTATAGTATAGATAACTATTCAATACTTCAAAATGTATATGCGTAATTTCAAATAAAACTAAAATAAAGTAGTTATTAAACAATTTCGAAAGAAAAGTCCGCTTCGGTGGGCTGTTACCACTCTCCCTCTTCATGCAAATTCAATCATACAATGAAAACTGATATGGAAAGTTAACCTTTGAATATGTTTTCCCAAAATAGATATTCTAAATACTTTAATAACTCAGAATAAAAAATAACGAATTAAAATAAAAACACTTTTTGTAAGTTGCAATGTTGTTACTAAAATCTACATCTATTTGGTGGACTTAATTCATTTATAAAAATTATTATGAAAATAATAAAATTTTGTAAACGAAACGTTATTCACGAACGCGTCCAATACTCAGCTGATCACGTCCAGCGCCATTTTGACGCGGCTCGCATACGAACGAAATTATTGCTCCTTGTTTAAAAATAGCTGGTGGTGTCAAAGTTGAGTATATCTTTTCGGTTCCTTGTGTATTTTGGTAAGTGAAGCCTTAATAATTCATAACTTTACGTTATGTGTTAGATTTCTAAAGTATTTATCTAAAAATAGTAGTGATTACAACATAACCTCAAAATAATGCTTGGAATGAAATAATTTCTCAGAAAAATCCATTTGGTGGACATCTTTTCGGTGGAATTTGTGTCCACCAAAAAGATGAATGTCCACCAAGTGGATGAAATATTTTATTTTTGTTTTGTGCACTCTGGTTTTGCATGTGGTTGTTAATGCGAATTAGATATTTAACTGCTTAATAGAAATATTGCATTCGGGAGGCGGTTTTTACGAGTAATATTATTATTGTGGATACTGTTTTTGGCGTTTTACGTTGAATGTGCCATGTTCGCTGTTTCTTTATTTATTATTAAAGCGGAATAATATCAACAACACGTAAAAAGGAACACACAAATAAAGTAAGCTACTTTTTTTTTTACCTTGACCGATATCTTTCCATCGCATTCAAAAGTCATCAGGGTGAAGTCAGATTATTTCTAGACAATGACTAAACATGTCGGCTTGCAGTTGACTTATACGTGAAACATTTGTATTCCACTTTAATAATAAATAGTTTCGTTTGTGCTTTGTGCCTTGCTTAGGCTCCCTCTTTTCTTTACCCACAGACAATGGCTAGAACTAGAAATAAATTGACTGAAGATGAGAAGAAGAAAAGAAGACGCGAACAGAAGAAGTTAAGTATGAGGAGAGCAAGAGAAAAATTGAAGAAAGATCCAGTAGCATTAGAAGAAAAGCGGAAGAAGGATAGAGAGTACTACCATAGGAAAAAACACTAGGATAAATTAAGACGATAAATGATTTATCAGATAGACAGCAAAGACAACTACGAAACAAATGGATATGGAATAAAGACACTAATGCCAAATCTTAAATTTTTGCATATTTTAAGCGATGGTCCCTCTACACAGTACAAAAATAAGACCATGTTTTATTTACTTGGGGCATACTTGGGCAAAGAAACACAGGCAGATAATATAATGTGGCACTTTAGCGAGAGTGGCCATGGTAAAGGGGCCCCTGATGGCATAGGAGGTTGCCTCAAACGAACGGCTGATAAGTATGTAGCAAAAGGAAATGATATAAGCAACATTGATGGGTTCATAGAATGTATGCATGAGAACTGTAAAGGAATCGAAGTAATTAAGATTGAAGATACTATTGCAAAAGACATTGAAATCAAAATTCAAAACTGCGATGTCCGCCCTTTTCGTGGTACTATGCAAGTGCATCAAGTTACATGGGACAAACGCGAACCAAGAACCCTGCACTTCCGAAGATTAAGCTGCATTACTTGCCATCCAAGTGCTATATGTCATCACTATGACTTAGGTTGTATAAGTTTTGACTTACCATTACACAATATGCACGTTGAAATACCTGCTCCCACCCCAGTTCAGTGTTCTATTCCCAGCCCTTTACCAAGTCTACCAAGCCCATTAATGAGTCCTAATTGGACTCCAATAGTCCAACAGTTGCTCAACTCTATAGACAGGAAAAAGTTGAGCCCAACAGTTACTGAGACTCAAAGCAATGATTTAGAAAAACCAACCTGCTCCAAGATTCTGCATGGCCTCAAAAGTCGAAAACGCCTTAAGTTTGCTGATGTTTACTCCGACAGTTCATGTTCACCACCTACTTCAAGACCTGGAACTCCGATAAAAGTTCACCAGACGCATTGTCATTTTTGGTCGTCATCCGAGGATGAAGATATTATGTCCACCAAGAAGACATAATATTTTTGGTGGACAAAGGGATTTATTTTATTTTAATTTACTTTTCAATGATACTGCGTTGGCTTTTTTTTATCGTTTCTTCTGAGACGATTGGATTAATATTATAGAAAAAAGATTCTATTATTATGTTAAAATTGTTGCTAAACTACACTTTTAGTACATTCGGTAGACATCTGTGTCTTTTCGGTGGACCTATAAAAACGTTTTTTTTAAATAACTATTCTAATTGTTAAGTTTGATCTCAAACAAAAATTTATTATTGTTACAATTGACCTCTTTTATTAAATAAAGGACGAATTCTTTAAAAATAACTGATTTTGTTTTATTTTTTCATCTGAACCCTGTTTTGACAATGACCCAACTGTAACTACATAAACGACCTAGATAAGTAAGCTGGTGCATAATCAGCACGGTAAATACCTACTATCAGTAGCCTGCAATGGGTTTCATTTAACATGGGACAGTTTAACAACATTCATCGCGTTATTTGCGTTGTTGAGCAGACAAACTTTCC
This sequence comes from Sesamia nonagrioides, assembly GCA_017933935.1. Taxonomy (NCBI): domain Eukaryota; kingdom Metazoa; phylum Arthropoda; class Insecta; order Lepidoptera; family Noctuidae; genus Sesamia; species Sesamia nonagrioides. Next base: position 23,655 of record JADWQK010001254.1, on the reverse strand, counting down.
AAACATATGGAGCATTGGATTAGCAATTGGCTTCAAAATGATTTCAATTTATAATAAGGGGCCATCCATAAAGTACGTCACGTATTCATGTATTTTATTCACACGAATTTCATGATTTCTTGAGCCCCGCCCCGTCCTTGTCACGGGTGTTCACATTTCTGAGACCCTTTTTGATGATTTTGAAATGTGATGTCATGAAACTTAGTACCCCACCCACCCCTTGTCACACCATGTCACACTTTTTCGACACCCCCCTCCGCCCTTTATGTGTGACGTACTTTATAGATGACCCCTAATAGTGTGTTACGCAATTAGGATGCAGCTTATAATATTTCCCACTGCTAAGACACAGGACTCCTCTCGGTGAGAGGGAGCGGGCTGAGTAGTCCACTACGCAGGCCAAGCACGGATTAGTGGATATCACATAACTTCGCTTTTTGGTATTTCTATGTCTGCTGCATACGTACGGAGCACAGGTCTGAGCAGTTGTGTTGCAATGTGTGCTGAGTACGATGCGCCAATTTATGTTGTTATGTCGGGAGTTTGGTCGTGTCTCAGTATTAAAGTGGATCAATTAATAATTGTTAAACCTAGTAGTTATTTAAAACTCTCAAAGCGGTGAAGGGTTAAGCCAGCATTGTCTTAGAACCAAAAGTGCAAAGACATGTGACATCTACCAACCCGTACTGTTCCCGCGCACTGAAGTACTGTTTACAACCAATTTAATTTCTTTCTATTCCCTCCCATGGAGAAGAAGCCAGTCTCCCGCCATTGGGAATATTATGACTTGATTATACTATGTTATTCGTTCATTACCGCAAAAGCAAACATACAAAACTTCTAAAATCAGTTTTGATTCTTTACAGTTCCACTTTTATTATGGACAATGATGATGGCGTCAGGCAGTTCTGACGATAACAATCAGATGTCAGATGCACGTTTAGTATCATTTTTTGTAGAAAAAATAATAAAACCTTATCTAGAAAACAATACAGTTATAGATAGAAAGCAAAACGTGGTGAACAGGATTCATACAAAAGAAGATATCGAAAATGCAATCAGACTAAAAGTAATTCAACTGAACCCGATGCTACAAGACTGTGACAAAACAAGAGAAAAATTACAAATAAAAAAATCAATTAAAATTAATGAAATAGAAACTGATGATGATACGGACGATGAAACAACCATTATAGAATTCGTACCCAAAAGAAACAGAAATACTAATGTGAAGACAAAGAACACTAAACAGGACATAGAAAAAAACATCGAAAGGTACAAGCAGTTAAAGCAAAATATAACATTATTGCTAGGCAAAGAAAATACTTCAATATTAACGAATAAGCTGATAACAAAAACGATAGACGAAATGTTATCTCTGCTAATAGAAGGACAGTGCAAATGGAAAAGTGTAGATACGAGAGATCTACTGAATCAACTCTTTAGAAACACGCACAAATCAATGAAAAATCTGACAGACAAAGAATTAGACCAATATAAATTAACATGTTACATGAGAAGTAGAAATAAGGTGGTGGGTGGTAAACCCGGCTTTAAGAGGCGAAAAAATATCTTAGAAGTTAAAAATAAATGCGACAGTTTTAAGGTTTGTTCAGATGAACTAAGACGTTTCTTAAACTTAGTTCACAAGGACTTAAATGATACCGCCGTCAGCACCTTTACAAATTACGCCGCTATGTATATTAGAGATATAAAAGAAAAAACTGCACTGGTCAATGATGATATTACTTCTTTATTAGATAATTCAATCAAATCTGTAGAAAATATTGTCAGTGAAGAATTCCTAGATGAATTGGAACATTTCACTTTAGATACGAATAAAAATAGGGCAGCGAACATCGAACATATCAGCAATTTCATAACAGTTACGTCAGATCAGACTAAAAGTAACCTAAGCCGGTTTGTGGATGACCAAATGAGCACTTTGGAAATTAAATTTATTAAAACAATTGTAGATGACCTTAAAGATAATTTGAAAATGGACATAGACAAATACAAGCAGCAATTTAAAGATAAAATTTGCGATTTTTTCGCACTGGGTAATCATGACACTAAAGGTACAAACGAAACCAAACGTATTAATAAACTACGAGCACGACATAAAGATTCTGATAATGTTTATGTTAAAGTACAACTGAGTTTTGATGACGAGTTGAAGAATTCTTTACTCCGTTTCGGTGGGAGAAATCTGATTTCTAATAACACTTATGAGTTGGGTAAACGTCCTTCTTTGGATAAATCGGTTTATCGAAAGCAATATACTAATGTTAATGTAACCAGAACTACTATTAGTTCGACTTTTACGACGGATGGTGTGGTCAGCAGCGAAAATGTAATAGTAGATCAATTTTTTAAATAATAATAATAATAATAACTTATATTTTAAATCGATACAGATGTTGAATTAGAAATAAATAAATTACAAAACATCAAGCAGTGTTCTTCAAAAGCGTTGTTCTTCAATATTTTACAATGTGCCATTAGGGTTCCTGCAGACGACGCCGACACCGCGCCGCCGCCGCCGCGCCGCCACCTACCCTGTTTGCTTGATTAATTACATTACCGGCCGCGTACGAACATGTTCGCCACGAGATCATATGTGGCGCAATAATATTCTATACTAATATATAAAGCTGAAGAATATGTTTGTTTGTTTGTTTGAATGCGCTAATCTCAGGAACTACTGGTCCGATTTGAAAAATTCTTTTTGCGTTGGATAGTCCATTATTCCACGAAGGCTTTTGGCTATATAATATCACGCTGCGGCCAATAGGAGCGGAGCATAACTAACTCCGCGCGAACGAAGTCGCTGGCGGCCGCTGGTAACGAAAAAAAGGAGTTTGTTTGAACTTACCTATATATGTATAGAAAATGGCAAAAAGAACGTCGAGTTAGAAAATTGTGATTTCTTCCTATGCTGTCAGAACGGGAGTAATATGGTAAATTTCATACACTTTACGAAGATCTCCGAATAGATGAGGCCAAGTTTTGTGATTATTTTCGAATGAATAACAAGACGTTTGATAAATTATTAGATTTTTTAAAGAAGAAACTGCAACATACAAACACAAATATGTGAGCAAGTATATCTGCTAACGAGAGATTGGTTGTTACGTTCAAATGCGGCCGGCAATGGAATGAAACAAACAGAGGTTACGCGGGCGGTGGCGGCGCGGCGACGGCACCGTGTGCAGAAACCCTTAGGGTATTGGTTTAATTGTTGGTTTAAACCACTTATCATGACAGCCTCCGTGGCGTAGCGGTAGCGATCGCAGCCGCTGAAAATTAATATATTAATATTAATATATTTGCTCTGGTCTCGAGACGTTGGTCCCGGTTGCCATACTAACATCTAATGGCAGTCGTTACGGGTTGTTGGAGCCCTCAAAAGTCCAACAATTGGTCTAACTGCAATGCTTCGATAACGCCTTTGGATTGTGGAGATCAGACGGCAGTCGCTTCATGGAAAATACCGAAGTTTAGCCAAAATCAGCAGTAAGGCCGCTGCCTCGAATCTTGCGGGCAGCGGGGCGGCGGCGGCGGCGGCGAGTGAGCGGCAAGATCATCATCATCACAGCGTTAATCCCAGTCGCACCCGCAGCTTTTTTTTAGCTTTGGAGTCTGGGGTCCGCTTTACCAGTCTAACTGCTGATTTTTAATTGTGAGCGGCAAGATCTTATACTTAAAATCAAACAGAACGGTTCTCGAAAACAGCGGCGCGGCAGCGGGGCGGTGGCGGGCCGCGAGCGGTGTACTTTTCGCGCTCGAATCTTGCGGACAGCGAGCAGTGATCGAGCGTTAGGAATGAATTTTAATCAAGAAGATGTTGCCGCCATTGTTCAGATATTTATTTTGCGAATAAAAAAAAAACAAATATCTCGTCGAGACAATCGTGAACACAACACTACGCGGCTATAGTGATGCGCGATCTGCCCGCTAGTTTCGAGAACGGGTCTTCGATGCCCGCTCGGCTCCCGCGCCGCTGCCGCCGCCGCCCCTCTGCCGCCGCTGGCCCGCTGCCCGCAAGATTCGAGGCAGCGGCCTTAGACTAGTAAAGCGGACCCCAGACTCAAAAGCTTCGGATGTGACTGGGATTAACGCTGAGATGATGATGATGTTTGTTTCAATCATATTTACAATAACAGATCAGTAAAATATATGTATAGACTGCATTTTTGAAGCGTAAAGGGGAGCACATGACTTTAACCCTTTTATATTGTTATAGGTACTTAACCCTTTTTTATCGACGGAAGATGTATAAAATAAAGATAATAAAAAGTCAAAAGCCTCGTACAAGAAAACTTATACCTGTTGCGGAAAACGCTAGGGAATTCCCTTGGGGTTTTGTGCATGGAGTTCGTCGCCCTTTGCTTTTTTCTCGCCAGCTGTGTCAACAGGGATAGCGCGTACTTTGCAATTGAACTATTTTTTTTAATCCATAGTAGAGAAGCCAACCTAGATAACATCAAACTCTACATATGCAATATGTAAAGAAATCCCGTCCGACCCAATAGGGGTTAGGTAAACACACGACAAAATAAAATATGAAATTTTACATAAGTAAACACACGACAAAATAAAATATGAAATTTTACATAATCATCATAGCAACAATACTAATGAATTTTGAAATATATTTTTTTTCCGCGAATTAATTCCAACTTCCCCGAAATTCGGTAATTTTTAAAAAGTGACATCACCATTTTTAACGATGCGACCGGTGCGCGTACCCTGCCCTCTGCGCCCGCGTGCCCTTCCTCCCTGCGCCCGCGCTTATATATTACCTACCGCACATGTATTAGTTTACCTCCTTTTACGAAATGATATTAAATATAATGGGTTTTTTTTAAGTTTAGCCCGGCTTTGTAGGCTTTAGTAGAATCACTAATCATCATAAACATAATTATGACATATGTCACTTGAAACAAAAAGACGTGTTTACTTTTGCTCCCGTGAAATCGTTTCTAAATTGCAGTTCAAGTTATTGTTTGGTGCTTCATATTATAATCACATTGTTGGAAAAGTCACATCCATCACCTGTGAAAATTTCAATAGGAAACATTCGGTGGTTCAAGAAATTTAGCAATTATAAATTTAAAGAAAATTTTGGTTGTGTTATCGTCACACGTCGTGCATCACTCACTATTACTAAAATAAGTAATTATAAATTACGTAGCATATATCAACATCACGCCGCCGCCGCTTGCGCTAAGGCGTCCAGCAGTATTAGAAGAGCGTAAATCATATTCGGACTGTGAAAGGCGCTGGGTGAGATTGTTTTTTACTCTCAATGATTTGATTGCATCGCATCGTTAAGATTTCCTGGTCACTGAAGCGTTATGGCGGAGCAGTCTTCTAAGTCATCAAGTACATCCTTTTTGTGGGGTTGTTGCGATCAAGTGGTAGCTAATGAGAAATATACTACTTGTGTCAAGTGTCACAAAAAGTATCATTATATTTGCTTGTCTTTAAAGGTAAAGTACAATGTACCGAAAGATTGGCAATGCCTATGCATAAACTCTGGTTCGAAAATCAGTAAGTCGGATAGTACTCCTCTGCGTAATGTGTCAACTACCAGGGGGAACAAAAAATAAGTTTATAGTTCGCCGCCTCAGACGGACAACATCACATTGTCGTGCGATGATTAAGAAGGAACAAACTAAATGTTGTCAAAATTTACTGACACCCTGAATAGAGAACTGCAACCTATTAAAGACCAGATGGACAAATCTATGTCTTTCATGAACTCACAGTACGAGGATCTCTTGAAAGAATATGCTGCGTCCAAAGAGACCGTTAAGGAATTGCAGAAAGAAAACTTAGAGATGAAAATGTGTCTCAATGACCTTTCCTCACTTGTTTACCTACTCGAACAATAAACTCGTGCAAACAATATAGAAATTGCAATGTCTGCCGAAAAAAAAAAACAAGAAAATCTTTTGCAGATTTTATCACAATTATCTAAAGTGGTGGGGAGCGGCATTGTGGACAGCGACATTAAATACTGTACTAGAGTCGCCAAGAGGAGCACTCCTAATTCTCGACCACGATCTATAGTGGTACAACTGGCTCCTCAACTCCTCGTACTCGTAACCAATTCCTCGCTGCCACGATTAAATATAATAAATCAAATTCTGATAATAAATTGAATACCTCGCACCTTGGATACGCCGGACCGAAGACCCCAATCTTCATTACGGAACACCTGTCTACCACTAATAAGGCACTTCATGCTGCCGCCAGAATGAAGGCTAAGGAACTTGGACACCAGTTTGTCTGGGTCCGAGGTGGCCGCATATTTATGCGGAAAGTACAGGAGTCTGAACACATTCTGATTAGAAGTAAGGATACTCTAAATAAACTAGCTTAATTTTCCATATTTTTAGGTCAATGCAATAGCAATAGAAATAGCAATAGTAATTGATTTTTTTTTACATCACTACTAGTGTGATTTATTATCAAAATACTACAGGATTACGCACTAAATGTCAAAATTATAATCGTTAAATGTCTAGCGAAACCTATGATGTATTGATATTATCAAAGACGTGGTTGAATGATACTCTGACGATTGATGACACGATCATCCACTCATCCACTCATCCGCACAAGTTTTCTCACCTACAGTATAAAAAGGAATGCTACACGGTACCATATGGGATTGTTTACTTTGTGTTTGTTTGAAAACGTTATCGATATCGTAGACCTATTATGCACAGAATACCTTATGACGCCTCTGTCTCGTACACCCATAAAAAAAATATTTAACACTGGATAGCGTGACAGAAATTATTAGCAATATAGACCAGCTCTCAGTCTCTAGCACACTTACTTGTGACCCCGAACAATGCACTAGTTATGTCACTAACCCTTCCAAGCAATTAAAAATAATTACTCAGAACATTTGCTCTATTCATGCAAACTTTGACTCTTTCTTAACCCTCCTCTATAGAATAAACCTTAACTGCGAAATATTAGTACTGACTGAGTGCTGGCTGAAACGTTATAATGATTCAATCCCAATTATCGATAACTACTCTTATTATCAAACAAAAATACACTTAAACCAAAATGATGATGTAGTCCTTTATATTAAAAATTTAGAAAATTACACTGTCGAAGAGCCTGACTTCTCAGATGCTAGTTGTCTAGTACTAAAAATCGGCACTGATAAGGCAATAATATGTATTTATAGATCTCCGTCTTTTAGAGACGTAAATAACTTCCTACAATCCCTGAACGCCCTTTTAACAAGCCTGATGACGTACTAAAACATAGCTATAATTGGTGACATTAACCTTGACATCGCATGTACTATATCCTCAAACCAAACCTCGGACTATCTCGATCTCATAGCTTTCCATGGCCTGCTGCCTGCTCACTCACTTCCCACTCGAGAGAATGCCTGTCTTGACCACATCATGCTTAAATCAAATCTGACTGTACTCACCATAGTCTTGCACGCGTACGTCACCGACCATAACCCTGTAATGCTGTGCCTTAATCTGAAAGGATCTGTCAATTCACGCTCATGCAATATTTTGAAGATTAACCCCTTACACATATTTTTAATAACTGTTTTCATACCGGCACTTTCCCCTTACACTTTAAGAAGGCCATCATACACCCAATTCACAAAAGTGGGAGTAAAAAACTTGTTAATAATTATCGACCTATTGCAGTATTCCGTTTCTAAAATTCTAGAACGCCTAATCAACAAAAGACTTTTGACTTACATGGAAGATAAAAAGCTTTTATTTCCCAACCAATTCGACTTTAGGCGCAATAAATCTACTAGCAGTGCTGTAATTAAGCTAATTGATCATGTTACGAAAAATATTGACAAGGAAAAGAAAGTATTATCAATTTTTTTGGACCTAAAAAAGGCATTCGATACGGTTTTGATTACTGACTTAATAATAAAGCTAGAGGAACGCGGTATTTGTGGCCATTCGCTTAACATTTTTAGGGACTATCTTCAAAACAGAACTCAGTGTGTAAAAATACAAAATTTCCTCAGTAGAGAGAAACCAGTGACATTCGGCGTTCCCCAAGGCAGTGTGCTTGGTCCCACCTTGTTTCTAATTTACGTCAACCAACTATGTAATTTGAGTCTGGAGAATGGAAGAATCGTGGCGTTTGCTGATGACACCGTTCTTACCTTCTCGGGCGACACTTGGGATGACACTTTTGATTCTGCACAAAAAGGTCTAAATAGTGTTCTACAATGGCTCAATAGACACATTCTCATAATCAACACCGACAAAACTAAAATTCTTACGTACAGCTTACGAAATTCATACGCTTTGGTAGCGCGCTCATGTTTACTGTCTGGCACTCTAGTAGTCTACGTCACATCACAGAACCTCAAATTATTAGGTGTACATATTTTGCTCTCTGTCAGTCTCTCTTAACGTACTGTATATGCACTTGGGGTGGTGCACCCAAAACGGTACTTTTGAAGCTTGAACGAGCTCCGAGAGCCGTGTTGAAAATTAGTACCTTTCGGTCCATCCTCTTCCCAACTGAAGAACTATATAGGAGCTGTAAAGTCCTTACAGTCAGACAATTATTTATACTGCACGTACTACTATATCAGCATCAAAGAACCTCTTATGGAATAATCACCACAAGACGCATAGACAAGGTTTGCCAACCCTTCCGCTGCAAGTACTCTTTTACAAGAAGATTTCCCTGTTTCCAAGGCCCTCACCTATACAATAGTCTTAACAAAATACTGAACTTTTACTCACTCCCTATAATGTCTTTTAAAAAGAAAATTAATACTTGGCTGCAAACGCTTAATTACAATAAAACTGAAAGCATATTGTTGACTCAATACAGCTCCCGTTAAACTTCATTCTATCATCATTTGCTTATCGCTCGCTAACGCACCCAGCACGCACACGCGCCCTCACATACACACCCGCACACACAACCGTCACTCACGCACTCACACACACACTCACACTCCTTCGCACACCCTTATACACACTACACTAGTCCACTCAAAACATTTTATTTTCTTTTTTGTTTTATGTCCTTTCCTAAATAGTTTATTTGTTCGTTTACCTATGCCATATAACGAACCAGTCGTATAATTTCAAAATGGCATATAACCTAAATATAAGAAAGAAACATCCATCAAAGGGTCGGGCCCAGCATCTTTACCACAAGTTGTCTTGACAACTTAGCAAGGGTGCTGGTGTCGCCACACTATTGTTTACATCATTTTAACTGTATGTACTACATGTTTCAATGTACTGTAAAATTTGATGCAAATAAATTATTATTATACCTAACAATACCTTCACGGATCGGACAGAGTTTTTTTACATATTGTATAATACACACAATGGGCAAATTTGTTAATATTATTATACGATATTTAGGTTTATATAATAAAACAAATGCAGTTGACTGCAAAGACAGAAGGAATTATAATTCATTTATAGGTAGGTACACATTTAATTTCTTCCATTTTCTCAAGTTGTTTCAAACTGGTTAGTGTAAAATCAAACCTATATTCCCAGAGTATGCGAGACATTTTCGCGTAAAGATACAATACAATAGTTTTATCGTACAAATCTATGAATGCAACTCACCAGTACATTCAATTTTATTCGAATACTAATTTCTTCAACGTCGATATTTAGGCACATCGCCGGCTTCATAATACACCTCGAAACCAAATACGTGACCATAATCAATGTATTCTCCCCAATAAGGTCTAGGTGCTGCCCATTTAGTGTCTTCGAAGCGTTCGTCCAAAAACACACCTTTTTTAAGGCCCAAAAAAGAATCATACAGCCAGTCCAACACAGGCCAGGTGTCAACTACAGTAAAATAATGTATTGTTTGCTTTGACCTGAGTTTCATAGAAAACGCGCAAATACCCGCCATACCATCTGTACGCCACGATTCCCTCTTATAACCTGTATTCATACCACCACCTGAATCAAATCCATATTTTCCCCAATATTCTCCCATAATGCAGTGGAACCAATGCCAATCACTCTGAAAAAAAAATGGTATTGTTAAAAACTTACAAACATTTCGTCACAAATCAGACACAAATTTTAGTCAGGCCGTTTTAACTTTCCAAAATGACACAATTTTAGTAGAAAAAAAATCTTTTACTGATGTTTAGTAGTCATTGGATAGATGAAGTGGACTGTCGTGTTGTCCCTGCACCCATTATCGGCAAGGAAGAGAATCTTTCGGCATCCCTACATGCAATCGTATACTGTCAGCTGCCTTGGCTGCAACGATCTTAGGTATGACGAGGCGTCCTTAAGCCTTATACCGAAGGACGACGTTATACTGAAGGATTCCGAAGTATCCCGAAGCATCCTCAAAGCTGCTGATGCAGTAGCCTCAAACACACCGAAGCGACATTTTTGTCACTACGATGATATATCATGGAGATCTCTACTTCAGTGCCATAAGGTTAATGTATAATACTTTTTAACACCTAAAATCCTCAGCCGTGCCGATGCCGATAAAGGGAAGTAGATCTGATGATGGAGCCGGGAGACAGTAAAAGGAACTCCTCAACGATTCACAGCAGGTATCTTGTGTTTGTGCTTGATTAATTTGTATTGACAAGAACTTTACGCCTAGATGTGTTGTGACTGTGATATGGACTCTGATGTGGAACACAAAGGCCAATTCCAGGAACTCCTCAATGGTTTACAGTAGGTACTTTATGTTTGGACTTAATTCATTTATATTGATGGAACTTTATACCCATGTGGGTAAAAAAAAAGGTCTGCAGTAGATCTGATGATGAAGACAACATACAGTCGAGGGAACTCCTAAAAAAATTACAGTATCGAAGTTTAACATAGGACAACCACTACCTACTCGTCACGTTTATGCAACAATCAATTAATATCAAGAAACTGAATTTAAGTTGCGTAACCGCGTCATGTCTAGCATTGCTCATACTTTCATTTTGGTCTCATAGGAATTTTATAGAAATCAATTCAGTGGTTTGTTTTTTAAATTAAAATTACGGGTAAAAATTAAACAAAATTACATCTCACCGGATGCAGCTGAACAGTATCTACTTTTCAGAACTAAACAGAGTAAAAATACCCTTTTTCACAAAAAAAAACGACTTCCAAAAAACACTCCAAACTACTAATTTCGGAAGCCGCCGTCTAAAACGAATATAAAAAATCCACCGATGATTTAACGAAGAAGTATAGATTATAATATATTATACTAGCGACCGCCAGCGACTTCGTTCGCGTGGTTTAGTTATGCTCCGCTCCTATTGGCCGCAGGGTGATGTTATATAGCCTAAAGCCTTCCTGGATTAATGGGCTATCCAACTCAAAAATATTTTTTCAAATCGGCCCAGTAGTTCCTGAGATTACCGCGTTCAAACAAACAAACTTCAACTTTATATATTAGTATGGATGTATACTATATTATCGTGTAGGAGGGTCCATTACTGTATGTAGATGTGGATAAATAAATACTTAGTTCAATGAGAAAAAATACCTTCGGACAGGGCCACACATGAGCTTGTGTTTTTAGGATGTACCGAAACCAAGGCAGCGGTCGGCGTTTATAGGACTTTATAAACATGAATCCAGCAACCACACTGACATCATTATATCGTGGAATAGTCGAAGAATACTCATACCTATAAAAAAAAAATATTATTCTCAGTTGTTAGTTTCTAACTTAGTGGGTAGACACTAGCAAATGCAATCCCGGTCCGAGATCGTAAATTCGAATTCGACATCTCGCGCGGTTAGAAAACCGCTGGGTCCTGAAATTCTCGGTATTACGCCTCTTCCTTCTTCCTCAGCCTATAGATGTCCACTGCTGGACAAAGGCCTCCCCCAAGGCTTTCCACAATGACCGGTCTTGTGCTGCCCGCATCCATCGGCTTCCCGCGACCTTCACCAGGTCATCGGTCCACCTTGTTGGGGGTCTCCCTACGCTGCGTCTTCCAGTATGTGGCCGCCACTCCAGAACCTTGCTGCCCTATCGGCCATCGGTTCTACGAGCAATGTGCCCTGCCCACTGCCACTTAAGTTTAGCGACTCGCAGAGCTATGTCGGTGACTTTGGTTCTTCTGCGGATCTCCTCATTTCTGATTCGATCACGCAGAGAAACTCCTAGCATGGCTCTTTCCATTGCCCTTTGTGTGACTCTGAGCCTTCGTATGAGGCCCATTGTGAGCGACCACGTTTCAGTTCCGTAAGTCATCACTGGCAACACACACTGGTCAAAGACTTTCGTCTTGAGACACTGTGGTATCTTGGACGACGGGAAGATGTAGCGTAGCTTCCCGAACGCTGCCCAACCGAGCTGGATTCGCCGAGACACCTCTTTCTCGAAGTTGGACCTACCTAGTTGGACTTTCTGTCCCAGGTATATACAGTATGTTAACTAACAGAGGGCGTTCCCGTTAACCCGAAATAGTATAGCATACATACATGCTAAAAAAAATATTTCCATTCAAAAACAAAATGTTTTAAAATTTTTTCCAATAAGAAAATATTCAATAAAAATTTTAAATTGACATGTAAAAGAAACACACTGTACACGCGAACATGAAAGACGGCAACGTCGCAATTTATTTATACATGACGACTACTATTTTGATTTAAAACAGGAGGTTTCAAATTTATTTCCAATTAGAATTTTTTTTTATTCGGATTTTTTATGCTTATTTTCTATGCTGATATTTTTATTTTAATCTATTAATGATATATATTAACGAGTTTAAGGGAACGCCCTCTGTTATTTAACATACTGTATACTCGTCAACAACTTCGAGTGCAGAGCAACCAACTACAATTGGAGTGGGTGCGACATGAGAGTTCGAGATGATCTTCGTTTTATCCATGTTCATTTTTAGACCCACTTGTTGGGAAGCTCTGCTGAGGTCATTGAGCATTTTGCCCAAGTCTTCCAGGGTCTCAGCCATGACCACGATATCATCTGCGAAACGGAGATTAGTGATGTACTCGCCGTTGATGTTGATGCCAAGTCTTTTCCAGTCCAGGAGCTTGAAGACATCTTCCAGCGTAGCAGTGAATAATTTAGGAGATATGACATCTCCTTGTCTCACTCCACGCTGCAGTTGGATCGGTTTCGAGTCCTGATCCTGGAGACGGACTGACATGGTGGCGTTTTTGTACAAACACTTTATCACCGCAATGTATCGATGGTCAATTTGGCACCGCTGGAGAGACTGTAGCACCGCCCAAGTCTCAATCGAATCGAAGGCCCTCTCATAGTCCACAAACGCCAAGCATAGTGGTTTGTTATACTCCTCGGACTTCTGTATAACTTGCCGCAGCGTATGAATGTGGTCTATGGTGCTAAAGCCTTTTCGGAAGCCTGCTTGTTCGGAAGGCTGGAAGTCGTCAAACCTGCGAGCGAGACGATTCGTGATGACCCTAGAAAACAGCTTGTAGACATGGCTCAGGAGGGATATCGGTCTGTAGTTTTTCAGGAGGGTATTGTCACCTTTTTTGAAAAACAAAACCACCACGCTCCTGTGCCATGCCTTAGGCGTTTCGCCTTTAAGAATGACGGAATTAAATAGCTTCTGAAGCGCTTTAAGAACCGGTTTGCCACCCGCTTTCAGAAGCTCAGCCGTAATTCTATCATCTCCAGCCGCCTTATCGTTCTTGAGCTGTTTCAGGGCCATACCAATCTCGTACAGGCTGACGTCCGGGATATCGTCGGTGTAGTGTCGGGTTAGTCTAGCTCTAGGATCATTAGCCAGGCTTACAACAGGTGCGTGTGTTGATGTGTATAACTCTCCGTAGAATTTCTCCATCTCACCCAAAAGCTCGGGCTTGGAAGTGACGATCCTACCATCCCAAGTCTTCAGCTTCGCAAGTAGACTCTGTCCAACAGACAATTCTCGTGCGAACACTTTGGAGCCTTTGTTCTGCTCGATAGCCTCTTTAATACAATTTGTATTAAATTGGCGTATATCGCGAGTCAGAGACTTTGAGATCTGTCTGTTAAGGCATCTGATGCGCGAAGCGTCATCAGGGCATTTTAAGATCACCTCCCGTCTTTCTTCCATTAGCCGGCGGGTGGGACCGGAGATCTTCTTCTGTCTTTTTGAACGGAGGGTTTTGTAGAACTTAGACCCTTCCGTTTGGAGAGTTTCCACAAACCTGTTGTTGTAGTCGTCCACATCTACGCATTCACCGAGGCATTCGAAGCGGTTTTGTAGTTCGATCTGAAAGCTCTCGGGGTTTTGGAGTTGTGTTGACGTTGAGGTTCAAGATGCCTCTAACAATACGGTGATCACTCCCGGTTTTTACCGCATGGATCACGGAGACATCGTTGAACACTTGCCTTCTCGTTGACATTATGAAGTCTATTTCGTTTTTGGTCTGACCATCGGGGCTGAGCCAGGTCCACTTGCGGTGCAATGGTTTCCTGAAAAAAGAATTCATCGCAAAGAGTCCTTCCCTTTCCATGAAATCCACCAGCATCTGACCTCTGGGATTCCGATTTCCAACTCCAATTTGCCCCACTTTCGTCTCGTCCGCCTCTCGCATGCCCAGTTTTGCGTTAAAGTCCCCCATGACAACGGTGTAGTGGGTTTTGGAGGAATGTATGGCTCTACTGACGTTCTCATACATAGCCTCCACCTCATCGTCAGAGTGTTTAGACGTCGGGGCGTAGACCTGTATAACCTTTAACGAATATCGTTTTGTTATTCTCAGTACAAGGTACGCCACCTGAGTCGAAAGGCTCCCGACTTTAACCACGTTGTTCACGAGGGACTTGTGGACAATAAACCCGACACCACCCTGGGACAGCTGGTCGCCTTCCCGGAAATAGAGCAGGTTGCCAGACTTCAGGATTATCGAGTCCTCTCCCTCTCTTCGGACTTCAGATAACCCCATAATGTCCCAGCGCAACCGGCTCAGTTCTTCCTCCAGTTCGACAATCTTCTCATCGGTCCGTAGTGTGCGCGTGTTAAATGTTGCCAGGGCCAAAGGTCGTCGTTTGTGATGGTAGCCGGACCTCTGCCGGAGATTCTTAGCACCCCTTGCTCCGCTGTAACCGAGTCCGCTACCGTAGACTGGAATAGCGGAGCTGCCGGGGACTAGGGGCCTGGGCTGTATCGTGTGCATCATTGGGGGGGTTTGCCATAATCCCCACGCTTAGCAGGCGGGTTGGGGATCGCAGTGATTTGATATTACACAGGAGAAGCGCTGCTGCCCGCTTCCCTGGTGATTTCCCTTAGTCGCCTCTTACGACACCCACGGGAGGATATGGGTTGGTACAATTCTAGGCCCGGTACCACACGGGGTTACGTGTGTTAATGTGTTAATGCTTCGATCGAAATTTGATTGTTTTTTTTTTCAAGAAGTAAATAATAAATCACCAGTGAAGCGGGCAGCAGCGCTTCTCCTAAGGAATAAGAAATTACTTCTATCCCCAACCCACCTGCCAAGCGTGGGGATTATGGCAATGCCCCCCAATGGAATGAAAGCTTTGGGAGAGGCCTCTGTCCAACAGTGGACCTCTATAGGCTGAGAAGAAGAAGAAATAATAAATTAGCTTAGTTTTGTTACCTTCCTTTAAATGAATTGAGTAGTAATAATTTCACTACCAACATTAACAATATTTACTGAGATCCGGAATTGCATTCCGAGAAAATGGCTTATCCATGTTATTCTTTCTGTGAACATTTATTATACAAGTACCAAAAATCACTCTACCTAGTCCGATCACTGGTGATGAGGCTAATTAAAACAAAACATTATTTAAAAGAAAACAAGAGGTTTATCCTTTAATATTACTAACTAAAAAGCTGTCAGATTACAATTGAAGTGTATTGAAGGCAAGAGAGGTTCATAATAAGCTAGTGCGCTTTACCATCAACGATTGCATCACTGCGCCATCAGGCGGATCACGAAGAAGCACAAATCAAGCGAAGCAAGCAGGCAAGTGAAGGAACACGGGAGGTTTTTAGTCAGTAAAAGTCTGACACGCTCTTCTGCTCCCTCAAGAGCGAGAGAAGTCATTTTATTTTCCACCCAAAAAAGGTAGTCAAGAGCAAATGTATGTATACACATAGGTTTATTGAAAAGCGATTTTCTCCTTTATTTTTGGACAATGGTTTTATTTTGCTAGGAATACAATATGTTAAGAAAACTTCTTCCGACCCATAAGGATAATAAAGGTTAGGTAAAGACATTACCAAATGAAATATGAAATTTTACGTAATCATCATTGTAAAAATACTAATGAATTTTGAAAAAATATTTTTTTTCCACGAATTATTCTATACTTCCCCAAAATTCGGTATTTTTTTAAAAAGTTACTACACCATTTTCGACGGTATTATTATGAGCGATACGACCACGTGCCGCGTGCCCTGCCTCCGTTCGCCCGCGCATATATGCCTACCGCACATGTACTAAGTTACCTCCTTCTGCGATATAGTAAATATTTTTAGGGAGATTTTTTTCCAAGTTCAGTCCGGCTTTGTAGGCATTAGTAGAATCAGTTAACGATACCTTTTTTTTTTTTGGGTGTAAAATCATCATATGACTTCTCCCGCTCTGGGCGGAGCGGAACTACCCGTGTTTCTTCACTTGCCTGTGCGACGGCCAGGGCCACGGTTCCTTGTTTAACCAACCCGCAAACCTGACCCTGGAGGCATCGGTTTTCGTGGACCCCGTCACGATGTGCTGACATCCCTTTGAGGCGCGCGTGAAACACGACGCGCCATCGACTCGGGCCTGGTCCTTACTGAGCGGCGAGCTGCCCACTGCTCACCGCCCGCAGGCCTGCGCCTGCGGTGGCTGGGAGTTTAGTGTGATCTCCCGACCAGGGCGTCTCCTGCGGCGGCTAGTGGCGTGAGGTCGCTGGGATTGCCGCTGTCTCACGCGCTCCGCCTCCTCCTTTGCCAGCATCACTGCTTCGCAGAAGGAGGTGACGGCCTGCCATGCACTCTCGCTCCGGACCATGGCCTGGACCAGGGTCGGACGCGAGATATCGCCGCCGATCGCCGCTACGAGGACACGGCGGTGCTCTACCCAAGCCCGGCAGACCTCCACCGTATGCTCCACCGTGTCCTCAGGGCGATCCACACAATGGTGACACCCTGGCGTTTCCTCCCGCCTTATACGAAACAGGAACCTCCCGAAATAACCGTGTCCGGTGAGGACCTGCGTCAGGCGGAAGGTGAGGGCGCCGTGGCGCCTCTCTAGCCACTCCTAGTTATCGATACCTAACAATACCTTCACGGATCGGACAGGGTTTTCTTTACATATTGTATATCGCTCACCTAGTAATATATTGGAACATTTGCAAAAAATGTGAAACTGTGTTTATTACGTATCATAATATTTATTAGCGTCTATATTATGAAATGAAACGAAATCGTTTATTATGCAAGTGGGATCACTGATCACTTTTACACGTCATATTTTTTTAACTAGCTGAAGCCGGCATTTCCTAACTGGCTACCTCTGAGAAGAAAAGCCGAAACAAACTCAGGGAGCATCGTCTTTTTTCAAGTCAAGACATTAAAAAGGAAAATGTTTACAATAACAATATAGGTACAATAGGATGTATTCATATTTTCATCATTCATACCTAGGATGTATCCTAGGTATGAAAATCAAAACAATAATTAGTCCGTCTTATAGACAATAAAAAAATTTAAGACCCGTATTTTTTATTTTGTCGAAATTACCAAAAACTACTGAGATATAGAGTATTAAACTTACGGAGTGGGGGCTAATTACATGATGCCGTGGTATATTTTGTGACACGGCGTGACGTCATGCGACATTTCAAATCAATATATCTTCCTATGTTTTTGAATGAAAGAAAAAATAAAAAATACGTGTTCAATATTTTTTATAAATCTATCTGATGGACATTAAATTATTTTTTAGGATACAACCCAACAATCATTTATGTGATTAAAAAAATAAAACAGTGATCAAAACGCTACAATTCTAGCACAATTACGCATATTGTTTAATGACACCGCTTAGCAGAGCGAGCAGCTCAATCCCAAGCTTTATATTGTCCTCTAAATAATCCGAGATTTTATAATACCCCTTTTTTGCAAAATTTGGTCTTAATACAGCTTTTAAATCTTTTAATAGGCAAGTTTCGAGTGTCCATGGGAAGCTTTTTGTAAAAGTATATACATTGTCCCATTAACGAGTTGCCTACTCTGTGGAGACGAGTGTGATGTACAGCAAGATTGTGTTTGTTCCTTGTATTTATATTATGTACATATATAAAATTTTCAAATATATATTGTGAAGCTACAGTCAGAATGTTCACCTCTTTGAACTTATTTCTAAGAGAATCTCTAGGACCAAGGTTGTAAATGGCTCCAACAGCCCTCTTCTGTAAAACAAAGATGGTATTGATGTCTGCACAAGTTCCCCAGAGAAGAATCCCATAACTCATAAGACTATGAAAATAACTAAAATAAACAATTCTGGCTGTATCCAAATCAGTTATCTGTCTAATTTTCTTAACAGCGCAGGCGGCAGAATTGAGTCTACCCGATAGTTTCTCAATGTGAGGACCCCTTTGTAACTTGGCGTCAATAGTTAATCCGAGAAAAACTGTCGACTCGACAGGGACAGGACAGACCATCAACTCTACTCCATTCAGTTGAACATTGGTACTTAGCTGCCTGACATTTGGCGTAGAAAATTTGCCGAAATTGGCCGAAAATTCCTAGGATCAGTTTATTAGTACTTCGGACCCGTTGAACACTGCTTTTGGTTACTAGTACGTAAAATTGACTCATAAATTAATTTAACCGTAGATGTGCTGGTATATTACTAGAGGTGAGGTGAGCGATATGCATTTTCGAACCCAAAGGATTTTGCAATGTGTCGTATGTCATGTTAGCTTTTTAGATTTTGTGTTTACTACGACATATTTAGAACATTTGTATGATGAGTGTATACGGATTTTGTAAAACTCACTATCAAAAATATTAGGGTATATTATGTTCCCATATTTGGTGCAATGTCGACGTATACACTTTTTTTTAAATTATCCTTATTTCCTTAAAGCCTGAAGTGTGTATTAAACAGTGGTGTCCATTATAATAATTAATGAATTCTGGATTCAGAATCAACTTACCAGCCAGATGCTGCTCTCGGACAGATTATAACTTTATTGTACGACCAAAACGATCCATAAAAAGGCGCAGTAGCTGCCCAGACACAAAGATCGTACATAGCTGGTATAGGATGAGAAACATTTACTTCATAATCATATTTATACTGAAACAAACAAATTAGGAAATAAACCAGAACACGGACAAAAGTCAAAGATTGTCTTCACAATAAAGGCGTGGCCAAACATCTATAATAATGGTATTTAGGTATTTCTCTCCTTATTACAGAAGAGTGTTTATATAATGTTGCCATAAGCTTGATTTTTCAAATCCCGTCCTCGACCTCTCGATCCTCTATCGTGAACATCGAGCATAAGAATCTGCGAATACTTGGCACGGGTCGCCTAATTAGAATAAATGGTTTGAAATTGAGATATGGTCCAAGCCACAAGTACGGGAAGAACTTGTGGCTCCCGGCTTCATAAAGCATCTGTATGCTTTGTAGAACTTACAAATGGGTGCATGTGGATCCTCGAAGGAGACATATATATGCTGGAGTTGAAGACGTTGGCGTCGACATCATACCAGCCTCCGAGAATGCCTTCCAGTACTTTTAGGTGAGAATAGGACCTTAAGATCAACGCAGTGGGGGTCGCAGTTGTAATAATGTGTCGGGTGGTTATGACTGCACAACCGGAGAGCAGAGTAAACTTTCTATATACGGTATTACAGTAACAGCCCGTCTGCTTTTCAATAGTCTGTGGAATAGAATATATAGTAAGTCGAAACAATATTCAGAAGGATAGAATACTCTTTATTAGTACACCATATAAATTACAGAACATAAATATGAAGATTTTACAAAGGGTGACGAGTTGAAGAATAAAAAAATCTGAAATGGAGTAATCTAAAGACCGATCTTTTCATATGTAGTTATAGGTACTCCACCAACTGTCAATAACAGTTCGCAACTGATGCTAGATAATATTTGACCATTTTATATCATGTCATTAGATAAATTAAAAATTTATAAATAAAAACAGTGTTTGCAAAGATTTAATAATTACTTCCTATTTGAAAGGTTGTCTGTAAAAGATCGCTCTTAGTGATAAGACCGCCCATTGTGTCACCCTTTGTAAAATCTTTATATTTGTATTCTGTAATCTTTATGGTGAACATAATCAAGAGTATTATATTATATTTTTAACAATTGGTTGATCTTAACGGATCAAAAGATTGGCCCTCTGCAAACCAAACATTCATTTTCAAAACCTAATTTTTTGGATAGTGTTAGAAAGGGCGTTAAAATTGTGAGGTAAAATGGGTATAAAAAAAAGCCTACTAATAAAGGGTCATCATAATCATCATTTCAGCCGCAAAACGATCACGGCTAGGCACAGACCTCCCCTGAGCACCGCCACTTCGACCGACTCTATATTTTTCGTATTCATCTTAAAAGGCATCGGTTCACGTTGTGAGTGGCCTTCCAACGCTACATACGTCGTTCGGTACGTTAACGCCACTACTAAGTTTCGGCCTTATCGGGCATTTGTTCTACGAGCAATGTATGCCCACTGCCACCGAAGTTTAGTAGTTCTTCAGGCTATTTCGTCTGCCTTAGATCTCTTCCACGTTTCTTCATTCCTTGCATTCAACCACTTAGGGAGACTTTGGTGTCTTCCTATGTGATCGAATCAGAAATGAACTTCACGTCGAACAAATAGACATTCGATGGTTCGGATTTTTGTTGTAATGCCTTTTCGGTGAAACTGAATCGATCTAATTGAAATTACGGTAAATCGATGCTATGAAATTTCGGCAGTTAGGATGTTCGATCTGGTGATTTCGAGAAACTAGCCATCGGGTATATGAAATTCGAACTGAAGCAGTAAACTCGCAATAATTATTAATTGTGCTCGTGAATGTCAACTAATCTAATCAAATTTGACTGACCCGCCAATAGCCACCGCTTTTCGAGGCTTGTTTAAAATTAGGCGAATTCCTGTACGGCCGTTCCATTTCATAAAATACGTCATATTTAATTGTGAAAAGTGGTTCTTCAATGCGATAATCGGGTGTATCATAAGTATCAGATATCTGCACGGCTGTTCCATTGACGAAAGGTGTCATTGTCGACGTATAAGCGCCAGGATAATGATATTCCTCCATCCATGGATATATATATTGGCCAAACCACCATGTATACGTTGGTCTGAACAAACAAACGATAATCGAGATAAACCTGAAATAAAAAATTATGATTAATAGGGGGAATTACCAACATTAAAAATAAGAAGGCTGGAAGAGGGGGTTATCCACCCTCCTGTACGTACGCCTACTACGGGTCGGGTGAGTAGACGAGATCTCCCTCTCCCTTGCCGCCTCCTTCTAAGAGACGTTGTTTGGTTTGTTCGTTGAGGACTTTTCACTACCGGCCGTCGACTCGAATATGGCCGGCAGCGACAGTTCACTGCCAACTTCTGAGATGAGGGCGCGGCACGGCTCATACTGCCAGCGTATGCCTAGCTGTGTACCTGGCAGTCGACGGAGTGGTGACACTGGGGGTCCGTCTTCCTGTTTATGCGACACAGCTAATTCCCGAAGCAACCATGCCAGAGAGCACCTGTGTCACCCGAAACGTCAGGAAGTCGTAGCATCTCACGTGCCAGTCTGCGAGTACCAGGTGGATCTTCTTGATGGTAATGGGCGTTAGGACATAAAAGCCTGTCCCGCCTTACTGCTATCAGGACCTCGCAAAGCTGCGCCGATGCTACTTAAGGCCGTTACCACATTACATTAAGTTATTGCGATTATTAGATACATACCACCATACACGCATCTTGTTATAGGTAATAGGAAATTACAAACATTGAGAAGTGCGCACTGACTATCGCTTGGGCACTAAACAGGCTACCATAATATACAAAGATGGCTTTTATAACCAGCATCTAAAAACTTGTGTTGCCATAGTCAATTTAAAATATCTACTAATATATAACAATTTTTTTGTTGGCATTTGCTATGTCCCATTGTTAGGCAGGCTCTCCTTTTTCAATCCTATTTGTCTTGTATAAACCTTATTAGGTTGTCACACCAGCTTCGTCTTGTTTCGCCTCGATGGCGATGTATGAAAAAAAAATTAATGTTATCGTATTAAAAAACACTTCTGGGATTATATTTTGCTCGCACGCTCTGTGTATGGTATTTAGTTTAGACAGCTTGATGAATTTCTTCTTCTTTGATGAATTTCACTATTCGATTTTTGCTGACACTCCGAATGAAAAAAATACAACATGGCGAATTTTAGACGCCATTGTCTATGTAGAGATGGAAAGTGATGGTGATGTGCTTATCTATCGTGTCTACTTTGGATCAAAATAAAGAGTTCGCTCGAGGGCTTAATACTACATTTTTAATTTTTCAATGGCAACATAGAAAGTTTTGTTTATTCCGGATTTCAGGCAGAAAAACACAATATTTATGTCATCTTAAAAATGCACGCAAGAGTGCATTGATTAACAATGGAACAATCCAGCACCTGTTACACATTGTCTGTTACTCCGAAATATTGTATGGACAGGTGTACCTAAAGGTCACAGCTCACTAGACTCATCCGGCACTCACTCCGCACCTGCTCTCCTCGTGCGGCTAGTAATTTTTTAAGTGGATTTGTATGGGTACCTATGCGCTCACTTTATCAACTCTGTAGCGTCACCGGATTGCCTCGGTCGTATTCCCTTCACGCGTGGACTGCGGGTGGACCACTCGTTGCTCGCATGCTTACCATGTGTTAACTGCGCATTGCCAGCGCACGAGTCCCGAGTGGACCGCGCGGTACTTGCGAATGACTCACGCGAGGACAATACTTGGCGATGCGCCGCTCTCCATCACCCTTCATTGCCAGCCTTTCTTTCGAACGAGTCCAACGTATTGTTATTGTTTTTAAAATGAATAAAGAAAATATTTCAAAGAAGTTCGTAAATATAATTTATTGTATGTTTCGTGGACCAAACAACGTCCACTCGTTGACTACTCGGCGCTCACTCGTTGACCGCACGAGGTCCACTGGTTGCCTGCGCGTTGTTTATTGGTGATAACGCGGCGTCCACCTGTCGACAACGAGTGGACACCGTACGACGAGGCGGTGCGAAGTGGGTGCCGGGTGGCTCTAATGAGCTTTCTTTTTTTCTTAATTATTATAAACTAGTGCTTGACTGCAATCCCGCCTGATGGTAAGCAGTGATGCAATCGTTAAGTGTAAAGCGCACTAGTTTATTAAGCCTATTCACTTAAAAAACTTAGGAATAGGAAGGATGACGGCAGTTGAGCGAGGTGATGCAATGTTAAACCCAAGACCAACACGACCAAACGATGCTGCGCTAGAAGGAGATTGATCTGGAGACTCTCCACGACCAAATTCCTGAGACAACAACATTTGGCGCATCGTACCCGGCACACATCGCAACACAACTGCTCAGACCCGTCCTCCGTACGGCTTCATCAGACATCATGCCGAAACACGA